>JAVKLA010000001.1:17889560-17941996 GCA_034782735.1 Sagittarius serpentarius
ATCAGACCTGGCAAGACTGAGCTTTTGATTTTCTTTAAAAGCACTTTACTCCACCAACTCTGCCTAGGTAGCTTTGCCAGGGCTGACAAGCAGAATTGATGGCACCTATCCAAAACCTAAGCCATAATTCCATTTCTTTTGTGAAACCAAAATGGTGAATTTCAGAATTTAAATTAGTAAATATCTGTGAAGCTCAGGATTTATGTTTTTAAGTGTCTTCTCCCGTCTTCTCCTTTTGTTATTGTGGAATTTGCAGTTGACCAGAAAATTAAGATTGTCTTCATTTAGGACGAATGTCAGACTTTGTATTGAAACACCAGCCTTCAACACTTTGTACCGCAATTTACCAGTTAGAACATAAGTCTAGTAAAAAGATAGCGATGCTTTTCAGCAGCTTTTTTCACTGGTTACAAACTGACTTCTCTATGTTTTTTAAAAGCAAAAAGCAAATGTTTACCACTTAAAGCTCTCGATCTGCACGCACCCACACCTTTATTCATATCATTATACCGTAAGCCTACTATATTTTTGCAGCATTTTTGTTTATACAGAACCCAATTCGCCTCTGATTCAGGTTTGTAGTTGCAATGAGAAAATGCTCATACTATAGGTGTTTACAGTAAGACAAAGATCCCCCTCCTGGCCTTCACATCACAATTCTCTTATGCTGTACAGAGCTCTCGGTGCCTTATCTACTTCAATTATAATGTCAGAATCCTATTGTGTTAGGTCTTGTGATTCTGTTAGTGTCATATTTAAGTTAGCATCTGCTCGTAGTTACCCCAGACTGAAATTACTAAGTGACAATAATCTTTTTGCTTGCTTTGCAAGAGAAAAAAGAATGGCTGGCTGGGCTGTTTTGCCATTACAGAGCTTTGCTACTTTTCCATGTTTCAAACGTCATTCCCATGTTACTATGGACAAGATAAAACAAAACTGATTTAAATATACACATTATAAATGTATAGTTCTATGTCCTGACAGTCCTGTTATGCTGAATGATACAACATGAATAAAATCACACACAAATAGAAGTTTACAAGCTCTACAGTGAAAGTCAGTCCTATGTCCTTGAGCTTAAGTACCTCAATTAGATGGAAAGAAAAAGCAGCATCCTTTTGGATATTCATTTATCCCATCTCATTTGTTTGTTTAAAGGAAGGAAATTGTGAAATCATTTCTTGAACTGGGATCTGAAATTATTTTCCCTTTTTTTCTGCATTACAATGTTGAGCATATACGACATACTTTCTTATCATGTGATACTGACATTTGGGAAAAAAGATACAGATATCCAAATTTTAAAATAAGCCAACAGTAGCCAATGGACTTGAGAACTAAAATACGCACAGTAAGCTCCAACATGTTATTTCTTTAATATCACACCAACATGAGCTCAAAGGAAATAACTCAAAGGCTAACTGATTAAAACTTACATTAATAGTATTGAAATTTTGGTTTAAGATTTAGAAAAAAAGCGTATTGTGGCAAGTTTGACAGGAACTCTACTTCTGCTACAGAGTAATTTCTGAATGTAATGAAATTTTCCATTAACATTCCAAGGCTTCACCAACACAGTGCAATTTTCTGACTCCCTTCAGAAGCAGCTGATGTGGGAGGAAAGGATCTAGTATTATCTTCTGCAAAACCCTCTTCATTTTAATTTCAAAGACTGATTCGGTTTCTGACAAGATTACTTCCAAGGTTGGGTTTTTCCCCCCATCACTATTCTACCTGCCTTTATCACTTAATTCCCATGGACAATGAAAGGTCATTTTAGTTCACAAACGCAAATGCCGAGTTATGCAGGAGAAGCCAATGACAACTTTCTCAACAGTGTTTTGTAATAGTTAAGATAATAGGTAAGCAAGTTAAAGCAAATGTTAAGTAAAAAGCATAGTTGATTTCTAAATAGCCAATAAAGCCAAATCCTGATTTCCTGATTAAATCCCTTCCCTTAAATCAATTCTGAAAAAATATTGCCATACTGGTCAAAATATCACAGATTTTTGTCTGTCACAATCTTTACAGAACTAAGCACGTTCACCTGTCTAGTTCAGGACAGACCAACGTGGGCCACATTGTTGTGGGTGTCTGCTGTGGACCGATTAGAAAGAGGATGCAGATGAGGCCTTCAGACAAGTGGAATAAACCTCACATCTGCAGGCCCTGGTCCTCAAGGGGGACCTCAGCCACCCGAATACCTGCTGGAGGGACACAGCAGGGCACAAGCATTCCCTGGAGGGCTCAGTAACAACTTCCTGACAAAAGGGGTAGGGTAGCTGATAATTGGTTGTGCTCAATGAGCCTAATACTGGATGCGAGGCAATTAAACAAACAAAAAAAAAAAAAAAAAAAAAAAAGACAGAACCAGATTAAACTCGGCGTCCTGACCCATAAACATCAATAGGTAAAATGTGTAGCCATAGAAATGTGTTCCAGCACTGAACGTGACTGGAAGCTGAGAGGATATTTTGCTTAAGAGAAGTTAATTCATGAGCTTCAGAAAGCTTTGGAACCTATGGAAGGGCCATAACCAGCCTTCAATTACAGCAAAAAGGCCCAAGATGAACATAAATGGCAATTTTTTAAAATTTTTATTTTTTAAACTCATGCAGCCATTGAGAACGTGCATATTATGACTGCTCTTTGCAGCACATTTTAATGAGCTCTTTGATTTGTTCTCACTCACCCAGGGCTGCAGAAGGAAAACCAGAAATTCAGGGACAGATCCACCACATTCACTAATTCAGTTAGCACATTAATTTCAATGGTATGCTCATTGACATCTGTAATTGTCTAAATTTGCACATAAGTATGCACATTGATTTGCCCCCCAGAGAATTAGGTAAGATAGTTTCCTCCATAGGTTAGATGCTTTAGGGGATATCCTCCAATTTTCCTGTAAAAAGAAGAGATAAAAATAATCTATCCTATACCTTCAGAGTAAAAGCTGCCTTCTGAAATACCAACTGCTAGGTAAAAGCTTTTGTCAGCCATTGAGAAACATCAGATAACTCATGAGTGAAGGAAAATACATTGGCATGTTTAATTTCTCCCTGAAACCAGTGACTGAACAATTCACAAGAGATTTGAAAGATGGAATCTGATTCCTACCCAATAAATAAAAATGCACAGACTTATTTCCTCCAAAATGTAAAGACAACTCCAATAATATTTAACTTTCCTGATGCTTTTCTGTCTCCTGTTGAAATTTATAAAGTTCAATGAAAGCTCGCAAGAGCTTTCAGAAGGGAAGATTTAGTGCTAAAGAGAGAAAATGCTGGCCTCAGAATTAAATGCAGGTTTTGTCAACAGACCCAGGGTTTCACTTAATGGATTTTCACAAGTATATCAATTTCTAGTCACAAGATTCAAACCCATGTTCTTAACAAACACAGAAAAGTTTTACAGGCAAAAGGAAACCGCTCATTAGTGAACAGATTTGAATCAGTCTTCCATAAGTTAGTATCTTAATACATGGAATGAAGGAACAGTAAGTCTATCAGCATTGATGGACTGGGAGTTATCTACATTTCAAACTAAACCATGTGAAAGTGAGCCTAAAAATCACTGAAATTCTTTTTCCCAGAGGCACAACGAACGGCTGAACATTTGTGCTTAACTTTCTTACTAGCAAACTGATGGTGAAAATCCAGCAGCGGCTACGTGATCTTGATGATCACACCCAGTCACCAGCAGAACAGAAGGTGGACGCAAAGGTAGCTCAGTACACGCTACACTTGCTTTAATTCACTTTAGCAGGCGGTAAACAGGTTGGCTGGCAAAAGAAAGAAACCTGGATATTGTATTCTGTCTCATGGAAAATACAGCTGTGACGGAGCAGAGCATGTTACAACAATGCCAGTACAGACCAACAGCAGCTCGCTATTACTCCTCCTTCCACACAACGAGGAGAAAGGAAAGACGACCAAGGCTCAGCATTTACCAAAAAGGTGCCAAGATGTATGCATCTGCTTTTGCTAATAGCTGTTCCTGAAGTTACAATTAAGTTTTGTAATGGAAAAAGTTTCATCTGTCACGGCAAATATTATTCAAGATTTTTTGATTTAAAGATCCTAACATTTCTAGATATTACCAGCATACTCGAGAAACACTAGGACCGAAAACTGAAAGCTTATATACAATCAGCAATCATGTACTGGACAATCCATTTTGCTAGTTTTTGAGGCAGCCCAGCTAGACCTGAACATTTTAACAATTTGTAAAGTAATCCACACAAGTATTTTTAATCTTGTATGTTTTAATCTACATATCTATCAGATTCTCCCTTTACGTAGTATGCTAATTCTAACGAGAAACCAAAGAGAAAGAACACCTTTTTTTTTCCCCAAATGCTTGCTTATAATTCTTTGAAAATGGAAAATAAAAAAAACATTCTGACATGTAGTATATGCAATTTCCCCGTTACCACTCAAGACCATCTAAAATTTAAACACTAATTATATTTTCTGGCAAATTTTTCTTCTAACTTCCAGTGTTACAAGGTGAACATTTTCATGCAGCTCTTTCTGTGTAGCTTGTTTTCCAACATGAATTGTTTCACATTTAGGCACAGCATTTGGATAGATAATGCAGCACAGTTCTATGGAGGGATTTCTATAGATTGTTCCCCAACCGACTCCGATACGTCTTCTGTGAACGTCATAACGCTGGGTGAGTTTGACAGTGCAATTAAATGGAGAAGCCAGTACATTGCCATGCATCAGCTCTCCCATTACACAGCCCAGTCCTACCAGTAAAGTCAACTACATACTCTCTGGTACAGTATTTCAGGAAGAGAGGTGCACATTTATTGTTAACTAGAACAATGCTATATTCATTAGCTGAATCATGGTGCTATACAGAATGAAAACCGATCCACTTAATCATCATATTTTACCAGGTTACAGGAAGAGCAACTCAGTCAATAGTGATGCATGGAAGTTATAAGGTCTATAATTAATTTTTTGTTCCTGGTTATAAATCTTCTAGTTTCGAATAATAAAATACTACACTCCTATCAAATAGGATCCTATTGTGTGGAACCAAGAACTTAAGAGAATCACAGAGCTAGACAAACAAAAGATGTACTTATGACAAGAATCGTAAGTTAAAGATGCAAATCTCCACCAGCAACTCAAACATTCTTCCAACTTGTCTAATCTTACCCAGTTTCAAAAGCCATTTAATATAGTTTTGCAATCAACAGTATTTGTCCAAGCTGACCTATAGACAAAACTATGCTGTAGAGTATTTCTTCTACACTTGATCTTCCCATGCCAAAAAAAGGCATCACAAATCATTTAAATTATTCTCGTGAATCCCCTTACGCCGTCTTCACCAATATACAACAAATGAAAATAAAGCTACATCAAAACCTATACTTAGTCCACGGAGGTAATAAAAAGTCTTTACATTCTTTTGGTCGCGTTTTCATTATACCTACTGTTGGGGACAATCTTTGTCATACGAATTTATGGCCACATTAGTCATAATCATTCTATTTTGTATTTTATCTCTGCAGGAACAGTATTATAAACCATTCCAATCATTTGAGAGTGCATTAAAAGTGTTATGCTTTCAAGACATCTTATTTGCCTATAAATAATTTTTAGCAAGATAACCACAGGCTCCTTTTTATCAGAATATTAACATTTAATGTATGTTTGGACTCATGACCTGCATGTCTGTTTTAAAGTGAGATTTGACATTAATATTTGTGAAGAACTCCACACTTATGTCAGTAGGGAGGTGCTTAAACATGACTGACATAACATTGTGTCAGTCATAGCTTTACTTACGTTTCCTTTTTGTGTAAGGCATTCACTGAAAGACTTCAAATACTTGCTACTTGCTCTGAAGACAATACTTCCTAAACCTGAGAGCACAATATCTCCCATCCACGCTACCTGTGCAAGCACCACCCTCTCTGGGCTAGGTATCAGTAACAGTATCCTAAAAACATTCTTCCATTTCAGTTAAAATGAACCAGAAGCAAAGACCGGCTGTTTATAGACTTTAAACTAGCTTCTTTTGTCTGAAGTAAATAGTTACATGAACAGTTCAAAGCTGGCAGATCTGAGTCAGCACTCTTTTACAGAGGACCAGGTGTTAAAACAGGAGCAAGTCCCATTCTTCTGCTAACACACCGGTTGGTAGAGTACATGTGCCCATAGGGCAAGTGGATGTAACCTACAAAGTAAGTAGGCAGACAAGTAAAATACTAGAAATATATGCAGCAACATGCAACTCCAGAGGGACAACAAGAGTCAATGTATTGTCAAGGTAGCAAAAAGTTTATATGCTGAGATGTTTTAACAGTATTAAGCATTTCCAGGAAAGGGAAGTTGACTTCTAAGCACATAGGATGAAGCTTTCAAACCTACTGATAAAAGATTTCAGTCCTTTTGGAGGAAGGAAGTCTGGCTGTAAAATTACAGATGGTTAAGTTTAAATCTATTTAAATGCCAACACATTTTGCAAATATTGACTGCATTTCTTTTTCATGGGCAATCACGTGAAAGTGATTTTCTTTGAAAACTGTCTTCATTTAAAATACTATATAAAATACGGAATTCACGTTCATATGTAACATGAACTTTGTAGAGGTTAAGTTAGGCGTAAGCGGTCTCATAACAGAATTTTTGACCTGCTAGCTCTTTTTCCTCCTTGAAATAGTACTACAGCATTAGCCAAATAGAACATTTCAGCTGAAAAACTGAGACTTAGAAATAAATTCAGTCATCAGCCAAATGCATTTTGGCTAACGTTGCCTTCCAAAGATTTAACAAGCACTGCCTGTTCCAGTCACAAAGATTAAAAAGTTTAACTTCATTAAGATAAAGTTACAGCTGTTTGCAAACAGACAGTAATTATGGACCTGTCAAACCAGACTGACTTTAATAGAAATTAACTGTTCAGCCATTCTAATCCTAGTTTTGCTAGACAAGCACACAACATATCACAAAACATGACATCAGTAAACCTATGACCACAGAAAAATAGCTTAACACATTAAGAACAATTGAAAACAATTCCATTAGAACTTCAAATAATAAAGTGCAAATCTGGGCCTGCATACATGAGAATTAAAATACGGGTGATGTGCTATGCATCACTATTCATTTCCTCTAGGTTTGTTTCTTTTTTTTCATATGTCCATGCTGATTGAAACGAGTATCTGGTGAAACTACTGTACTGGAGCAATAAATACCAGCAATATAACAGCACCAAATGTCATTCTAATTTGTCACATTCAGAAAAGCCAGGTTTTCTAAGAAGTGACTGTAAAAATTTCAAAGCTATCAGGGAAAGGCAATGGAAAAATATCTGTTTTCGTAAGGAATGGATTTAATGTTTATTTTCTTCTATTTTAAAAAGACCTTTAGTTTTACATCAGTGACCATTGCATTTAAGAAAATAAACTCATTCCTCAGAAGTATATTTCTATTAGCAGAAGCTGCTATCCAGATTAATATTACATGAGCATTTCCATTATCAGCTCAAGCTGACTGAAAAAATAAATGTCGCCATCTCTGTTTTCAAGCTCAGCGTGCTCCCCTTGTCTTCCTATAACCACCTTTTCTGTAATCAAAAGATTTCAGTGTTTGTCTTTTACAAGACCCACACGGACACAGACCAATGCGTATAAACACAGAGCTACTTGTCAGTTCTTCCACCTGTTGGATAGCTCTGGGCATCTGCGCGCAACAGTGTAGTCGGGACCTTTCCAATGACTGCCTAACCTCTCCAGCTTCCACGGTTGCTCTGCGTGAAGCTGGACAAAGATGTTGGCTTAGGCTCGACCCCTACACATGGAAGAGGCCCGGTTTCCCCCTTCGATGGGTAGTAGGACCAGGTTTTGCAACAACATTGTAGCTTACTTTGTGTGCTGTAATTTTGTCCTGCTTTGTCTTTCTGATCAATACTCATTATACCGATACATTTCTCTTCCTCCCGTTTCATTAAATTTCATAGATGATGGGTTGTATTGATGAATGATTCCTGCATTTATCTGAAATCTATCTTTTTATTCACTCTGAGCTCAGTTCAAGTTGCAAAATGTCTTCAAATACGTTCCAAATATTGCAGAAAGACAGGAAGTCCCTCACAGGAGTAAGGTGTAAACAGTCTTTTGGCTTATCCTTATACGGGTGAATTGACTTTAACAAAATCCTATGTGAAAACACAGCTATTTGCACTTCAGATACAGAAGTGTTTTCTACAGAATAATCTAGAGCAGTTATGTGAATTAGAACTTACATTAATTCATCATAACTCATTTATCATTTACGTCAAAGAAGTCTGTCCCGGTTTCGGCTGGGAGAGAGTTAATTGTCTTCCGAGTAGCCGGTACAGCGCTGCGGTTTGGGTTTAGTAGGAGAAGAGTGTTGATAACACCCGGATGGTTTTCAGTTGTTGCTCAGTCGTGTTTAGACTAACTCAAGGACTCTTCAGCTTCTCATACTGCCCGGCCAGCTGAGGCCGGGAGAGGAGGGGACACAGTCAGGACAGCCGCCTCAAACCAGCCACAGGGGTATTCCGTACCGTGGGATGTCATGCCCAGTAGAGAAACTGGGGGGAGTTGACCAGGGGCATCGCAGCTCAGGGACTGGCTGGGCATCAGTCAGTGGGGGTTGAGCAACTGCATTGTGCATCACTTGTTTTGTGTATTCCATTATTACTTTTTTCCCTTCCTTTTCTGTCCTATTAAACTGTCTTTTATCTCAACCCACGAGTTTTCTCACTTTTACTCTTCTGATTCTCTCCCCCCATCCCGCTGCGGGGGGAGTGAATGAGTGGCTGTGTGGGGCTTAATTGCCTGCTGCGGTTAAACCATGATAAAGTCCTGTCTTTTTTTGCACAGTTCCCAGATGTGGGAGAGAACAGGATAATCAGTCTTGAGGCAATAGTAGGAGAAATTAAGATCTTCCTTATCCGTAAAATGTATTTCTTAATAGCTTTTTATTCTGCAGTGATACAAAAGTTTTAATTTTGACTGCAGTTCTCAGTTTTATTGCATCCAGCTTACCAGTGCCCTAAAAATGTCATTTTTGCAGTGAAAAAAACTTTTGTACAGATAAGAAAAATCTAGCAACACACCTATGCTGTTTGCTGCTTTCCTTCTTTTCTTCTTTGACTATGTAAACTGTCACGCTATTGCTTTCACTTAGTTTGCTTTAGTCTCTTTCTAAAGATTCTAATTTTGCTTTTCCTATACTTGAGGGAAGACGGATTGCCTTCATTTCCAAATCACAAAGTGGTATTGTTGTATGTGGTAAACTTATCAAAAGGAACATCGTTCCCTTAAATTTGTAAGCACTGAAAGCACACATGCCTGCAGTCTTCATATAGCAATACGGCAGGCATTTTACATGCAGCACATAGAGCACCTGACTGCTTATTATAGTTCGTATTCTTTGATTTTTTGAAATTTAGGCCTAAGCCCTTCTACCAAAAATGGGTCCATTTTCTACTGCCTCTGGTGGCTTCAGTGTTGGATACGCCAGGCAGCTGCGGGATTTTCTGACGCTGAGTGACAGAAGTGCTGAGCACCTGTGAGAGTCAGACTATACGCCTATCACTTTTCTGTTGTTTTTCTTACTGTAGAGTGGTTTTATGGCTTTCGTTTTTGCACAGCTCATCTCTTCATAGTTTTATGATGCATTTCCTCTATTTCTTATGAGAGTTAAGGTTCACAGTCATCTATTCCCATTTTGTCTTCAAACCTCCATTTGACTACAGGTTCTTCATTACAGATTTTTCCACATTCTTAC
This sequence comes from Sagittarius serpentarius, assembly GCA_034782735.1. NCBI lineage: Eukaryota > Metazoa > Chordata > Aves > Accipitriformes > Sagittariidae > Sagittarius > Sagittarius serpentarius. The sequence goes on from JAVKLA010000001.1 coordinate 17,899,340, forward strand.
AAAATACTACTGCAGCTTCTATAGAAAATACTTTCATGTCTAGATCTATAAATAGCATCAGTTGAACTAGAGGCAGTTCAAGACAACCTGGTCCAGCCAGCTGAAAATCCCAGACAGTTCTCCCACGGACTGCTAGGAACCTGCCCCCACCCCTGCAAGCTCAGCTCCCAGGACTGTCTCCTTTTGCAGGCAGAGAACAAGTAAAAGCTCCCTGAAGGGAGCTGCACCGAGTCTGCTGCTCCAAACAACCTCAGCTCTATCGATACTGCACTCCTGGCCAAAGAAAATTCACTAAATTCCTCTTTCACACTTCCCAGGCAGCTTTGAGAGTCCAAATATTTGCTGTAATTAAAGATTTGAGAACTGGGGCAATGCGGCTGTGAAGAGACAGACAGGAAGGAGCAGCTACCAGCAGCGAGAGGTAAAGGTTCATCAAAACCATCGGACTTCACTGTTCTCAGTTCGTGCTCACACTGCTCCTGCGCTTGCTGTGAAAACTGCAGGGTCTGTCTAGAAGCTAAGCTCCTGCCCTGAAACAGTTGACGGTGTTTATGTACAGCCCCTCTATTCTTCCCTCACTAGAAATGCAGTAACCAGTATTAGACCATTTCAGTACAAAGCAACAAGTTACACAAGTGCTATAAGAGCTCCACCTTTGAGTACTCGGTTTTAGAACAAAGTCACCCACTTCAGCCATTATGAGCCCAGGTAGGAAAATCACCTTCTTTATGGGCCAAGGACCTCATTATTAAGAGAGAAAAGGAGGGAGCATTATAAAATGGCATAAGCAGTTTTAAAGATTGGGGAATCACACAGATGAAGACTGAAATGGGTTCATTGTGACATGAAACCAGCACTTTAAACAGGCACATTCCGATCACGTCATATCCTGAAAACATCAAATTGAATGCGAGTGAGAAGTGAGAAAATGACAGCAGCATTTACAGACTTCAAATTCAATTTTTCCACATGAATTGAAACTAAACTAGGAATAAAATGAAGTCATGGTTGAAAGAGGTCATTTGTAAAGCAACATTACAGCTGGCACATTTGGAGATTTTTTTTTTTTTTTTAGTAGAAAACTGAAATATGAAAAATCCTCAAGGAACAAGTTAAATACATCTGAATACACCTGAAGTAATATTTTTATTAACATTTGCAGCATAAAATAATTACGACAGACTCGGGTACTTTCCCGAGTCTCTGTACTTGCTTCAAGTCTGTCAATAAGATCTGCAACACAATATTGCTGCAGTGCTGAAACTCTAAGGTTTAAAAATGATGCAGAGATACTGATTCTAGAGCAAGGTTTCAGTCAAGATGAAGATGACAGCTTGATCACACAGAACTTTCCAGTGTAATAGAAATGAGTCCAGTACAACTAAGTTGCATGCAGACTATATATATGTATATATCTCTCTCAAAAACATTACTATTACATCAGACAAACTTTCCCTGACCTATTTAGTCTAATTTGAGAGTTGCTATGCTAGCAACAAGGCACAGAACAGCTACATGAGAAAAGTTTTCCTGAAAATTGCTGGGAAGATGTTAGTCAACATTAACAAAAACGTCAATAAAATTCTCAGTACAGTGGTTAAGTTAATTAGCAACCCAATTATATGAGTATCAATCAGCAAACCACCTAGCTATCGCACAAAAAAATCATTACTCCTATTAACTTAACCTTTTCAGTAACTTAAGAAAATAACACATTGTAAGATGAAGCAGTGCTGAGGTACTTCATTTTACAAAAAACTCCTTAATACGTTACTCAGTTTAAAAGTAACAGAATGCTTATTGAAGCCAGCAAGCAGAACTTTAAAGTTACCCAGAACACCGTCCTAATGCTATAGAAGAAATATGTATGATGTAGGAGGTTTCCTTTGCCCATAACTTAAGAAAAAACCCTAGACTTTTCTCACCGTATTTGTGCATTTGAAGAAGTTACTCGATCCACACTTATTTGGGATGGAAAAGCTGAGTGACTGATAAGAATCAGATTCACTTCATATTCCTGACCCTTCTTCAGTATTTTAGAGCATGTAGTAATTTAGCTAATGATATCATTAAAGCTCATGGACTAATCAATATTAGAGCGATAAAGCAGCAGAGCACATATAAACCAGCCAAACTGTCCTGAGTTTTCAGAAATCATTTGATAATTAAAGTGAAACTTACATAAGTTGTCCTCTGAAGCTGCATAGGAGGCTATATGATAGAACATAGAACCCAAAGAGATTAACCTAACAGATTTTTACTATATAACACAAGCCATCCAAATTTGTTAAGTTTGACAGTTGTTGCATGACAAAAAAAGTACCTAGGAAATGGCCTGGCATCTGAATAGGAAGGACAAAATTAGGCCCGGAAAAGGAGAGGAAAAAAAGTACATAAAGTGTCTTTCACTCAATTTAAAGTACTTCCTCCCTTATACTATTTTTGGAAGGGGCAAAGCTTAGAATATCATCATCACATCGAAGTGAGTAATTATGTATTCTACAGCTAGACAAAGTGCCTGATCTTAACAGCACTTGTGCTGATTAACTTGTATGTATAATTGAAACAGAGTGTCTGTATTCTTCAGTCGGTGTCAATAACACAGGTAAGGGAAAACTGCAGGCAATTGAGTTAATTAATCCTAGAATCAGACCTGATCATAGGCAATCCAAACTGAATAACTTCTCAGTTCCATTTTATACTGCTTCTTATGAAAGTAAATGGAAAAGTAATAGACATGAATTAAACATTTTCATTTCACTGTACTAAGCATTCACCCATCACCCACGAAGCTCATTCCTCACCCCATGGGCTCCTATTGCAGCAGTGCCTGCTTAATAAACGAGTGCTGATTATTCAAAATTATGAAGAAATGTAGTATTCAGCATATGCTCCCCTCTTCCACACATATTTAGACAGTATAACAACATTCTGCCATAAAGAACGTAGAAGAGGGCAATTACAACACATACGTAAACGTAACACGGAGAAACAATAGTGCTAGTAGCTGTACCTGTAGGACGGATTACACTGATTTTGCTTTAAAAAATACAGTCTCAGAGCTGCAAAAATATCCTTAGCAGTTGTGTTTTACAGAAATCAGTAAAATTATTGCTGTTCCTCCAATTAAAACATTTTTAACTTTTCCATAAAAGTTGTGAATATACATACAATATCTCTTTCTCAGACAGTTTTCACATGGAACTATGACCTGAACATTTGGAATTATCAGTTGTTATAGTCTTGCACAATTTCTTAGCATTACTTAACAAAATGGTTTCATTACTATGGCCTAACTGATAAGACAGCTGCAGTCAGCACCATCTGATAAGTATCACCATACCCCCAACACTACTGAATCCCCCCAGCATGCTAGGCACAGCAAAATGAGTCGCTGAAAGGGAAGAAAGTGTTTTTATTAAGTACTAAGTTTTTTTTTTTTTTAAATAATGAAACGCTTTCACTACTTTCAGTTATTTTACTCCAACATAGTACATGTTAACAACATCACACCCAATTAAAGTAAATTCATAGCAGCAAAACAAAATTCCAGAATTTTGCAAAATGAAATGCATTAACACATTTTCAAAATCTCAGAGTCTTTCCGATTTAAAGTTTTAGATTTTGAAGAAAACACCTTCTGCATTTGAATAACATTTTCAATCACTCCAAGGTAAACAGGACTGGAATTTAACCATCATTATTGGACACAAGTAAATGCAAGGCCTGGTTTGGACTCAAAATTACTTTGTGTTTGAAACCATTTTACAGACAGACATTGTCAGCAATTGTTAGCTGTTTTCTGTATTGCCACTCGTGACACGCATTTCTGTTACCACAATTCTAAAGGGACCGTAAAACATACAAAGTTTGAAAAACCAACAAGTTTTAGAATTTTAGGCTTTTTTACTCGGATGAAAAATTGTGCAAGCTAAGCTTTCTGCCCCATTAAATAAATTGCAAAATTATCACAGAAAGTAGTAGATTTTGGTCTGCACATTTTTCTATGCATCACATCCAAGAAACATGAATTGTTTTACTACGATGCCAAGCAAAGATCAGTAGGGAAAACATTAAAACACCCCAACCCACATTAGACTGCAGATGCAGTAAAGATCTCATACAGAAGACAAAAAAGTATAATTTCACTGTAGCATTACGGTTAACAGTGAGTACAAACTATGGTCAACCTCAGTACACAGATCCATCTCCTACACAACTACCCTTTTTCCTGGGACTCTTCTCTATGCCTTGAACTTGCCTTTCACCCCAGCTAACGAAACAAAAACATCTGCACTGGAGTGATTTTGTTGGCATCAGCCACTCACCCAGTCCTCCTAGGGCATCACCATCATTAGTTCCACTTTAGCTGCATCTTTTAAACTAGAAATACTGCAATATTTAGTGGGTACTTTTGGATGTAGTTTCAAACCACTGCCGTTCATGATTTATAGACAAGTCTGACATGAAACTCCTTAGAAAAGCTTTAGAAAACCTTCAATTCAATATTACAGTATCCCAGAGAGGATCATGGGTTTTGGAAATGTCGGTTCTGTAAGCAGGGGAAGTGATGTGTTTGAGTGTAACCTGATAGTATTTTGAGGGGGCAGAGGGTTGAAGGATGGGGAAAAAAGTAACGATAAAGAAGGTAATTGCTAAAAGCAGAACAAAAATCAGGGCATTAAAAACTGGTCTGAAAACTCACTAAAATTCAAAGCGTAGCATTTCCTGCCCCAGATAAAAGTATGTAAAAGCAGTTGGTTTTACAAATAAACCAGAAGGCCTCTAACATCCTCATTAAATATAAAAAGATGTCAGAGAAAATGCATATTGATTAGCTGTGAAATTAAATTCTTAAAGGATTTTCAGATACATTGGTAGTGTATGATCATTTCAATTTAATCTTAACATAGTCTGTAAATGTGTTAACAACCAATTGCTAAGAACCAACGTATAATGATGTAGGAGGAAAAAACACTACACATAAGCCAGTGACTTCTTTAAGAGCATGAACATTAAAACCAGGTGGTGATGAACTAAATGAAAGGATGAAGAATATTGTTTTATTTTGTAATATAACTAATAATTCTGAGGGAACTCTCATTGTTCCCCCAGTTCCAGGCAGGTAAGATGAAGTACCTCAGAATAGTCCTGCCAGTTAAAATAGTCCTTAATTAACTACTTCCCTACAGTAGGGAAGATTTTGGTGGTCTATTGGCACACAACTGAACCTGCAGAATTCTGATTCTAGAAATAAATGGACATTTCCATATTTTCAGTTAACTAAGTATGTCGACATTACCAAAGTTTTGCCAGTTATTTGAGTATGAGACATAACTTAAATGACAGTGAGTTAACACGTTTAAATTGCTGAAATGTTATGTGCCTAAAGGGACTGTATGTCAACTGGGACTTGTATAATGCAAATTTCAAACCAGTTATTTCTGTTTTTCTGATAATCAAAGTCCACGTACTCATAACTGTTGATTCAGGAAAGCTTGTCAACAAAGAAAACTCATAGCTTCTACTAGTTTTTAACAGTGTTGAGGCTTCCTCTGTATTGCTTTATTTCTGGATAATTTCCCACAGCTTATAATGTTCCTAATTTAAATATTCAGGATTCACTGATGCCTAATCTGCACCCAGACTGAATAAAGGAAAAATTTAAGTTTTCAAATGGTCTATTTCAAACCAAATCAATCAGACATTATCTTTCCTAACAGTGAATACAGAACATATATTAATCTAATAAGCTATTACTCCTTCCTGTAAGGAATAGTTTTATCTCAAAGAATTTTCACAGTAGTGTCAGTTTAGGAGGGGAAAAAAAAAAAAAAAAAGGAATTGAAGTTATTTCTCTCACATTTTTCTCTCCAAGAGGGCAATTTTTTGCAAATGGAAAGCTTATTTCACACATACGCTTGGGCGCTAAGCCTTCGCTAGGCAGGAATTGATCTAACAAAAACCATCTGAACCAATTTAGAGTAATTTACAAACTCAGATTCCAGAGCATTTTGTTATTAGTCCCTTGTAAAGCAGCGACTAGCTACAAAGTGGGAAGTTCCTAAACCGTAAATCTCTGGAGTCTGCCACTGTTGCCTCTGGAAAGACTGGAAATGACTGCCTGCTTTACTCATTTTGCCTCTTCTCCAAATATCTGTCCTTGGCACCTGTCAGAGAGTGGATATTAGTCAAAATGGACCCAGTATGACACCTGTCACTACTAATCATTCCGTTGGCATTCTCGTCACTTAAATATTAATTCTGACTTCATTTTAAAGTTCCACACACGGCTAAATTTGTGGAAGACAAATTTCAGTCAAACTGAATTTCTGAAAACGAAATATTTTACTTTTGATGCCTTTTTCTGCTTATATAGTCTATTTGCATATACACACAAATATAAGTGCAAAACAAAAACTAGTCAAAATGTTTCATTAAAAAGGCTACCCCTGTCCAATTTTTATCTGATTTTCCTCTGAAGAGAATCTAATCTCACCACTAATCAAAGAAATGCTGGCAAAATTTCATGATGCTTTCCAGTTGAATTGAAGTATATTGTCCTCAAAGTTCTTTCAATCGCAGTGGACTTCTTAAACTTTTATTCAGGTCTTTACTTCGAGTCGTTTTATCTTTCTTGAATTAATTCACTTTTTCTCGCTTTTCCCCCCCCCGCTATCTTTTTTTTTCAGCTGTGCCTACTCCTAACAAACATTTGCAAATCAGCTTTTCCTGAGCAAATCTCCAGAATACTGTTGGGTATTTAAATCACAATAGCCCTTACCTGAGGAAAACCACAGATTGCTGCCTGATTTTAGGCATCCTCAGAGAGCTCTATTCACACAGCAGTAAATTCTGGCTCTAAATGAAACTATGCATCTCCTTGTCCCCTTTCCTACAGTGTGAATGTAGGGCAGTTGGACTAGATGACCTTTAAAGGTCCTTTCCATCCCAAACTATTCTACAATTCCATGAATGGCATTGTAGCTTAGGGTCTTACTGCACAATCATGCATAGGCAAATAAGACTATTCTGGAACTGGATAAACAGCGCACAGGACTAACATGACATTCGAGCCTTTTGCATCTTTCTCATAGCTAAAAGTGCCACAGGTCAGGTTTAGTTTACAGTCTATAATCTGCACTGCTTTACCAAGTTATATGTAGTCAAGTCCACCTATTATTCAAAGAGGTGACGATACAGTAGCATATCAGAGAGGTTTTTGAGCTCTCAACCATACCCGTTCATCTACAGCGTAGGAATAGCACTGTTACACTGCTATCCAGGCTTGAAGGAGTTAGTTCAGAATTAATTTGACCATGACCATACATACTAAATTAGCATTATGAATTAGCGTTAAGAAACATGTCATGTAGTGGAAGAAAGACTAAATAGTACCACTCTTTATATTTCACTTCTGGGCACCGTTACAGCTTGCCCCCTTGAGAACAACAACAAAAGAAATGCAAAATAATTCAGGTTAGACTGATATTTTGTAAGGTAATAGACAAATGCTGTTTTTTCTGCCAGACATCTTAGAAGTGAATTGAAAAGGGAAGAGTTAAATCTGTCAGAGAGGGGCAAGCCTAAAGAAAATTAACAAAAGTAAAATTTTCTTCAAGATATCTATAGAAAATGTATACCTCACCATTAGATGTCACTGGAAATCTTGCCCACCAGAACTGTGGTGGCTGACTCATTAGCTGGCTCAAATGACAGCCACGAGATGTAACTACTGGTAATGCTTACATTATCACACCTTGCGCCTGCCTTGGTCCCACTGATGTTTAAAACCCTCAAGGTCCCTGTAGGAATTTTTGGATGGTCAAAGCACAGTGTTGAGTAGTGAGTCTTGTCTTGAGCACTTCCACAGTGACAGAATATAGCCCTCTCAGTCCGTACAGACTGCTGACAGCAGTTACAGGCAGATAAAAGCAGTGGCACATAAAGGGAATGCTTTCTTCACACAGCACAACAAAGGCGGCCATTTCTTATTTTCCTGTAACACACACTGATATCTCCCATATGGTGTATTGGTACACAACTGTTTTGCTACTTTGCTTATGCTCCTGTCTTATTCCCACTCCCAGGTTTTCCTACTTTTATCTGACCAGGAGTTACATTAGTGCCCTCAACGTACAGTAGCAGAAGGAAACAAAAGATTTCCATAGCAACAAATGCCCAAAGACTTAAAAACTTACAATCTTCAATATTTTAAATTCAAAGAAACAGCCGGAAATATTTTCCAGGTCACAAGCTGCCAAAACACAATATTTTCTCATTTAAGCATCTCTTCATGTGACTGGTGAGGAGACTCATACAACAGGCTACACTGTAAATACTATTGCTCTCAAGAGGACTGGAGCTCCATGACTAGTTTAGATGTCTCTTATACTGATTAAAATTAGCATTTAAAATATACACACAGGGAACATTTTCTGAAAACTAATCGTTAGATTAAGGCTTTGGCTTGGTCTGCATTTCAAAGTTTCACTGATGAAGTTGCACCCGTTCCATTCAAATCACATATACTGCTCAGCAGGTTTTCACTTCATCAGAATTTCCAATATACACAGATTTCCCTACAAAAGTGTTATTTTGTCCGACTAGTTTATGGGATTTGGGAGGTTCTGATGGCATTTGTTCCATCTACACTAGAGGGATATCAGGGTTTGGCTTCAATTAATTGCTTCTGCAGCTACAGTTGTCTACGTAAGCCTGTCCAGTCAGTGCTCAACATTGCTCTGGCTGCTAAAAGGTAATTAAATCACTGATGAATTCTTCCCAACCAAGCTAGAATTTATGGTGAGTTCAAGATTCATAACATAGAGGCAGAAAATTTAAGAAAACTGCAGTGAAAGTTCTATAACATAGTTTAAAACCTGCCATTGAAGCTTGCCAACAGATATCCTACATCACATCTACAGCACACTCCATGTGTGCTTTCAGTAATAGAGACAGGGTGACGTAAACCCAACTCCTACGGCACAGGACTTGTTCCGGAACAGACATGAAGTTGCATTGTAGGACCCACAAAATCTAATCGGCTAAAAAAAAAAAAAAAAAAACAAAAGAAAAAAAAAAAGATAGAAGTGTTCTGCAACTGGTATAGCACAGGGCATAATGAGCTTGCTGCTTTCATCTTCCTGCATGTCTGGCAAATTCTGAAACATTACCTATCAGATTCTTGACAAGAGACCATAAGATAAGAAAATTGCCCAGGATCATTTTATGAGTTTGTAATGTCCATGTGTTCTCCATTTGCAAACTTGTATTCATGTGACAATATTGCTTTTAGTGGCAGTTTTATACTTGTATTAATTTTCACTTTTATCTTTCTGAGTCATAATAAGAATTATTTCTTTCCCTCCATCATGTCTCTTTTAGCCAATGTGAAACCAGAAATCAGCAGGGGAGTGAGGAGTGGAGAGGGAGGTTGAGTAACACGAAGCACTCTGCAGAATCTTACGAGTATAGATCAAGTCATACAGCACCCTGATGAGCAAGAGACACGTTATCCCATTTTATGGGAATCTGAGACAGAATTTAAGTGACTTGCCTAAAGCCAGAACTGTGAGACTGGGGATTAGAGGTCCCAGTTCCCATTCTCTTCCATTTACTATTCTGACTTGGATCATAACTGCAAAAAGGAGACATTGCCTGACTTAAGAAGCGGTATTAAAGAAAAACAAATTCAAGTGTCAGACTACAACATATGTTTTGCCTTGTTAAAGAAATTGATCAAAAAAAGATAAACTATCAACTTAGATTTTGGCAGCTGATAATTTTTTTGTGGCAAAAGGGTGAAAAAAAGGTCTGTCAAATATCTAAATTCGGTATAAAAATGCCTTAAAATCAGATCAGATAAACACATTCATATCGAGATGTGAGACAATATATAACACTGAAAAAGTAGAAAAATATGTGCAAAATGGAAATTTGGTTAAGATCTTTCAAGTTCTGAAAAAGCAGTGTTCGATGTTTCTTGAAGTGTACTGCCTGCAGCACTCAGCATTTGTTTGTTATCAGCAATGCAACTCCTGCCTGATGCTAGCAGAGAAAACTAGCGTGCAAGTACCCCGAGAAGATTACAACTGGGTTTCTTTGAACCATGTTTCCTCTTCAGGAAAGCAGTGACAGGGATCAGGGCACCCATTTTACATCTATGCTATTTTGTAGTATCTTGTTATAATTTCTAAGTAACCTTTAAATAAGTGAATAATCCTGTTTCACAAAGCAATATAGCAGCACTAAGTAATTTTTTCCCAAGCTCCCATACAATGCTTTTTATGGATTTGAGAAAGCAAATCAAAGATGTAATTTTACTATCCCAGAGTACAGGACATTAGTACCGAACACAGTATGTTAAGCTAACCATGACCTTATTCTATTCCCCTTTTACTCTCCCCCTCCCCTCTTCTCTACTTCCCCCAACTCCCTCTTGTTTTTGTCTGACAGACTGGAGAAGAGCTCCTATAAGAAGCCACAGCCTGGAGATGCCTTACAGAAAACAGAAGGGATTTTTCACAGTTTTGAGCCAATAAAGTGGAAAAATTCTGCTAAGTTTACCTAGTAATTTTAGATACCAGCCCCCAAATCCTCTTTTTTGCAGTAAAAGCCACTACATACTAGATCTTACCCTCTGGAGGCTTCTCTTTGACTTGTTGCTAGCCTCAGTTAGAGCTTACTCTGAATGGGTAGATCACTATTTTGTGGCTTACTGTAGGCACTCTCAGAAAAGAGGAGGATGTGCCCCAACTAGGAACGCAGCAGCATTATCACTTCATTCAAAAGATCAAAAGGGAACAAGAAGTTGCTCATTTACAGAGAGAAAGAATAAAGTAGCATACAAATAACAGGAAACAGAGTCAGATAAAAGTGGAGAGCGAAACTGGAAATGAAACATGCCTGCTGTGTTGTTCCTTCCCAGTATCCATATCAGGCAGAGAACTGGTTGACAGTTCTGGAACTGGAAGAATTAATTTCATATTTTCTTTCCAAATAATTTTATCTTGCTTTCATTAAACAAAAAGCATGTGTTCTGCAACACTTGTCCTTAAAATCCCTTTTCTTTTGTCAAACACTTCAAAATACTATCTTTGGCAGCCCCCTTTGCATCTTTTCATCCTGCTCAACATCACTCCAGCTAAAGTAGTGCTTTCTCAAGCTGACCAGTGGACTACTAATGGCCACCGCAAGTGATCCATGACTAACATGGGGATTGCAGCTCCTGTTACAACTGACACGATAGAAGGCTCCATTGCTGGGGGAAAAAGTCCCAACTCACTGGCATCATGAAGAACAGAGGACATAAGAATCCTTGTCTCCAAAAGCACACAAGTTCATCTTTGAATTAATAAATAAAAGGAGCTGGAATGTTTTTGTGGTGGTTTTTTTGTTTGTTTGCTTGCTTGGTTAGTTTTTTTGTAGCTGCTGAGCCTCTTTAACTCCAACCCTCTTCCCCAAAGGAAAGAAAAAAGCCAACAGCGAATATAAGTTATGGTTCTTAACTGCCCCAGGAACAATTTTATCTGAAAGCAAAATAGCCTGTAATAAACTCAGAACTATGACACACTGGAGACTGAGCAGCTGTCCAAGGACAGCAAACGGGTGATCCATTTTTGCATTTATAAGGTACATCCTGAAGTAATCATTAGAAGCTTTTTGTTACATCTTGCAAAGAAACCAGTCATTGATACAAACAGCTCTGCAGGGGAAAAAAAAAAAAAGTTAAGTGCCTGCTTAAGTTCTATAGAAGCGAGAAGGAAAAGGGGATTTTCTTCCATGAAACGGAAAAGGGGATTTTCTTCCATGAAATTAAACATGCCTTTGCTACCCACAGATGGGAGAGCTTCCAAGAAACTGGGTGTTACACAGACTATTTTCAACTGAGTTGCACTGTTGCCGTAACAGCAAAATCATTTGAAATTTCCTCTTCAAAACAGAACTTCTTGAAACTGGATTCCCCTGATAATTCACAGAAAGCCAGATTCGAGTTATTGCATGAGAATGTAGGCATTCTGGAAAAAAACAGTCTGCTCCAAGGAAATTGGCAGGCGTTGCATTTCATATTTAGGGAATAGAACCAAATATTATGAAAACAGCATCTGCCAATACTTTGCATAGTGCAGACTGTGTTCCAGTACCTACATATCTCATACATTTCGTGTTATGCTTCAGCAACAATTGGAAAGTAAGTGTTCAAAAAAAGAATTCTGTCTTTCAAGTACAGGTTTCCCTGAATTTCTAAGTCAGCATGTTTGGTAATTTAAATAAAACTTCTACTCTTTTATTTGTCAGGATAAAAAACATTTTTAGTAGAGTCAGTGACACGAAGGCAGGCAAATCCACAAAGCTGCAGAACATCTCACTTATGAATATGGTCATGGAACAATGAGTTTAGCACATTACTTAACCAAAGGGAATAAAAGCAACAAAACTACTTTATGAAAGAGTCCTGAAATCATTGCAGAGACTAAGATGAATATATTTTCACAAGTTTTTTCTGTTTTCTCATCTTTCTAATTTTTTTTTTTCTTTTATGTGTGGTAGAGGTTGAAGAACATGAAATTGAATGTACTCTTAGTCATTAAAGAAAATTCATGAGACAGACCTGAAAGTTCAGCTAAACATCCAGGCTAAGACAGAATGAACATGTATTTTTTTATACCTCAAAATAAAAGTGCACAGTCTAGGTACATAAGAAGTGATTAGATAGAAGTTATCTAATGCTCAAATTAGTATGTTCAGACTGCGTGTGTGAATTTGGCTCACAAAGTCTCCAGCCTGCACTAACCAGCACTGACTGACAACACTTCAAATGCTGATCTGATGAAGCATCATTTCTTACTTGCAGAGATTAAAAATATTTAAAGTAATATCACCATTTATCATAACTGTTATTAGTGCTGCTTTAGGCAAAAGAGAGAAGCTAATGAAGTGTGACAGAACATCAGATCAATTTGAAGATCACTCTCCATGAAAGAACAATCAATATACAACACGCAAAAGAACTTGCTTTTTATTTCCATAGCATCTCACATGTCTCCCTGTGGAGATATGTGCTCAAGCACAAACAGAAACAACCCCCCTCCTTTTATATATTTATATATTGCTTTGAAAGCGGCAGTTAAGTCATTCCTATCTTACTTTATTTCCTCAGCATCATCTTTAAACTGTGCGCTGCTTATATCATAAGCCACCTAGGCAAAAGAATCACAAGGATGAATTTTTTGTTCTATTAATATCTGTAAGTTCTTCCTCTCCTTAGTTTGATCCTAGCTCCAAACTAGGCTTTAGTGTCATTACCACAGAGATTTTATGAGTCATAAATTAAACCCCTCACATTTCATGCTGAAATCACAAATTTTACACAGATTCTGCAATATTCCTATATACCAAATAAAGATTTTCCAAACATTTTTAAGAAAGCAAGTTCAAAATAAATACTGCATACGTTGTAACGAGCATTCTTTTTATCCTCCAAAATTCATGATCTAGGATTTCAGGCAACCCATTGGTTTTTTTTAAGACATCTTTATTTCACTATTTGGCCCCCAAATTAATTAGGATCACAAAATTGCATCAATCACTGTCACGAGGAATTCAAATCTCTTTACTGGGACTGGAATAGCAAGCTCGCTTCTTTTATTTCATACCAGTGCCTAGAAATACAGTTGCTGAAATAATCCCAAGCCTACTTGTAAGAACTGTTCTGCATGCAGAGCAGCTGTACAACTCAGGCTCCCGTATACTTCAACACAGCTGGGTCAAGCCTGTGGAAAAACACATCAGAAAGCCAAAACGGAGATAAAACTTTCAAAAACACTGTCCTAAAGCGATTTAATGCAAGCGAAAGTAAATGGCTAAAGGAACAGCTTGATGTGATACACGTGCAATGTAACTTTTTTCGGGGGGGTGGGGGTAGGGGGGTGTTAAGCTCTTGATAATGTAGCCAGTGACCTGAATGACAAGTTACATTCCTATAGTTTATTCATTGCAGAGACGTTGTAGTTCAGCGATCACCAGCAATGATCACAGACTGGGGAGAAGAGGAGTAAGGGAGAATGGAAAAAACACAAAAAGCAAGACCCTAGGGCCAACACCAATTTTTCTATATGAGTATTTGTTTTGACCACTGAGGTATAGGTAGTTATAGAAAACCACATAAAGAGACAATATGTATCAAGCTGCTTTTCACTTATAGAACACCCAGTGCTGCGCACTATGAAGTCTTCCTTTCACAGCTTCTTCTGGAGCTGAGTAGAGGCTACTTCAAGAGCCTCAAATGGCATTCATCCAGTAAGTTTCTTCAGCACAGAACTTCTAGATGCTCTTGAAACTTATCAAATAGTAGACCAAAGTTACATACATGTCTGCTTCTACAGACAGCCTGCTTCCCATTCATTTTATCTCACAGGGTCTATCTGTTCATATTGATCACATTAAAGGATGAGCAGTTACATGAAGAATGAACTCGACGCTGAGTAAGAACGCTGTGCAGCAGAGAGAAAAATCAGAGAAATAAATACACAAACTCCTCTTCAATGAAGGAGAATTACATACTGTGCTGAAGTGGATTAGTGTTTGTATACTGAAAGCTTTGGTTTTATTCAAGTAGATGATATCCAAACCGAATAGCTCCAAGCTCTAAAAATACTTTTTTTTTTTTCCTGTTAAGAGTGCATTAATGAACAATATTTCACCATGCAGTCATAACTGATGTTCACATCTATCTACTACTAATCACCACTTAAGGCCATTGATATCACATAAGGCTATCATTTTTGCTCACAAAATGAATCTGTTGTGTAATTTTCTGACAATCACAAGATCAAACTACTCTACATAAAGTGTTGTTACAGTTGGTTAAATCACAAGTACTGACATGACATACAAGCCCACAATTCCTCTGCCTTCCTTTGTTGCCAGATTCACTTATACAAGAGCCTTGAAGATCCTTATTAATATACTCTAAATGGACACACGCATCCTCATGCAAATTATTAGCACAGGAAACTGAAATCAATGTTCTTACTCCAAAGCACAGATGAAAAACTCAAACGTAAGTAGTACATTCTTGTGCAAAACATTCCCGTAAGACTGCTTTGATTATTTACAGCAGACTCAAGCCTTTCGTCTGAAAAACATGCACTTTCCCTGAGAAGCGATTCATGCATTGAACCGCATATTCAGCTGGACCATATTTGCTTCATAATACTGAAACATAAATAGTGCTATGTTTCCTCTAAAAGTACTTGTGAGAACATCTTTGAGGGACTCTCCCTGAGATAAAAAACAGGTATAGAGATAAATGGAATTAGTCTGGGCTTTGCTTTGGGGGAAGTTTAATCATAGTTGGAAAAAATTACTTACATAACCTCAAATGGAAAGACGCTTGCTAGATAATTGCCCATTCTTTAGTGTGATCATTGTCCATATATTTATGGAGGTTTCCACCCCCCATGTCTCTGATTATGCACTACTAGGTGACTATGCAGAGTACCCCATCATGATAGCATGTCCCTGCAAGGTTTCAAAATTCCACATAACACTGCTATAACAGGGGCTGCATTTTTTCCCTTTTAATGTAAGATGAAGGGAAATAGACATAAGTACACCCCATAGTACATGTAAATTTATAACATTCATTTCATAGCATAACGCTTCCTGTTTCAGCCACTTTAGGTTTGATTGTTATTTAGCTTTTTTAAACAACTGGAACTATCACTGTCAATGGTTTTTGACAACACCATATCAAGCTGCTCCTAAGGAACAAACTGTTACAATATTTGAGAAAGTCTGCATTTCTGACAAAACCAGAAATGGTTCAGGACAAAGAAAACACAAAGTAACCATAATTTATAAATGAAAGATTGTGGCTTAGACATTATCAACTTGGTAGCAAAAAAAAAAAAAAAAAAAAAAAAAAAAAAGAGATGGAATGCTAGGAAGAGACATCTAAATTCTTCCAGATTTCACAACCGACATCAGTGCCAAAAACAATTGTCTGTGAGTTAAAGGCACAACACTGAAAAGTAACATTTAAAAATATAATCCTGATGTGTTAGAATTTTAGACCAAAATAACAGCTTGCTATGTTTGGTACCGCATACTTGAAGAAAAAAAGAAAAATCTTAATACCTATTTATACTGGCTAATTCTATTATAGTGAAGAAAGCACAGACCCTTTATGGACATACCAGGTCAGAAAAAAAATATTTAGAATTAGAATGGTTTGGGGGTAACAGGAATACACCAGGCTGTGTTATGCAGCCAGCATTACCCAGTTCCTAGAAAAGCTCATGGAAAGACCAGACACACACAGGGGTCTGGTCTCACCAAGAGCTCCAGCTTTCTCACAAATGCTGTCTTTTCCAGTGAGTCTTTTTGTCCAGGAAGTCTGTTACATTAAATCCTTCCATGGAGCAGAAATTAGAGTAATTTCTATTAAGCCATTAAATTTCCAAAACCCGCAGAACTTAGCACATTAAATATATTTCATTTTCCAGCTAACATCTAGAGTGTTTTGTGAAGACAGCAGGGTCAACTGCAGTCATCAGCGCTGTTTAATTACTTCCATTTCAATACTCACACAAAAATAGTAGGGCATTCCAAGTTTTAACTGTCCTTATCAGATAACTAAGAAAAAGAAAGAGTAAGCAGTAACCTGAGGTACTGTCAACAGTAGAAGGGATTTTCTTATTCATTCACTGAAAGTAATCATGGCCATGATTGTCAGATACACATGGAAAAATAACTGCTCTTAATATTTCTGCCTTTAACCAGCAGTATCTGAAAATCAGTTCCTCTGTCTACAGGCTTCAGACATGATTATCTTTAATGTGCCCTCAGACAAGTGAGTTTCAGACATGTGATTCATCCAAAACAGTTCAAACAGAAAAGATTAAAAAAATCCTTAGACTACTGAAAAATATCCATCCTACATCTTTCCACCAATAATCCAAAAAACTATGTCAGACAAAAAAAAAAAAAAAAAAAAAAGAAAAAATTGAAGTACAAGAAACCCATTTTGAAATTCCACATTGCCTCAAGTACAGAATGGATAAAAGCCATTTTGAATAAAGTAGAAAACCCTACAGCTTAAATTGCTAAGGAGAGACCTATGACCAAGGAACCATGATTTATGTCACCCTCAGATATGCATTATACAGTCCTCGTTATGGTCTAACACAGGTAACATCCAAGATATTGCAGTAACTTACCTCCCGTACCAACAACAGGAGTTGTGGTAGCACAGAGCTTGCATGGTCTACTCCCTCCCTGGGCGTCCCAGGACACATACACTGAGCACTGCTGATCCAGGACTAGTCTTTACCAGCACCACAAAGCTACCTCAGGGCTGAAAGCAGGTCTCGAATAAGAAAACACTGGTGTTTTGCAACCCTACTACAGCACACCTCACTAGTGCTAAGCATGTGTATAGTCCCATTTTTAGCCTAGGTTACCTCTTGTTTTCATTTAAGTCAACTTCTCTGAAAAGCTCAGACTGTACTTTAAAACTGAATCTCCCCTCAGCTGAACATGGAAAAACAAACCCCCAAACATACAACACAAATAACCCTCAGTTAACTTCCCTGCTCTATTCTTCCTCCACATCTTAATTTTTACAATATCACATTGCCTATGAGGGTGACGAGGGTCTGATTCATATATGGCTAAAACTAGCTTTTGCTGAAGTTCTGAACCCGAGTGTGAAACAAGGCAAGTCATGAACTACAGATTAAGCCCCGAAGCAATTTAAGCATCCTGTGTTCCATTTTCTGAAGTGCGTACAAAGCATATATCTCATACTGTCTGCTAAAGCCTGATCAAATTTGAACATCAGATAGCTAAAAATTTTTTCAGTTGCAGCAATGCAAGTTTATTCTAAGGACTTAAATTTACAGGGGTTTTTTTAATCCTGAAATCAGAGGCAATGTCTTTCATTTCTAAAACAGGACAATAAACTTAAAGCCCCACCTGAGGCTGCAGGAAGTTACACTGACACAAATCAAAGTCCATGCTGCTCAAATCTACTTGAAAGACCTGCCCTTTCTGGAGCTTTCAGAAGTTTCTCACCGTTTATACGTAATAGGATCCAAATACCAAGTATGACAATTTATCATTCACACGAAACCACGTCACAGGATTCACAAAAATCTTTTTGATGAAGTCCACTTATTTTTATTGTAGTCACCATTGGGAAAATCTGGGATACAAATGCAAAATTACCAGGTTTCCACTGAATTTTAACCAGCTGAACTATCTATTTCGAAAGTTATTATAGCTACAGCTTCAGGACAGAACTTGTGACCTGCTCTTGGGGAAAACAGAAAACAGAAAAGTTTCTGTTGGGCGAGCAAGATTCTGCTGTTTTCAACCACACATTTTAATTGTTGAGCAACACATAATGTAACAAAGCAGCAAAATCAAGACAAATAATTGCAATATATCAATGTCACAGGAAGATACAGAGTATTGGCTTAATTTAGTCATTTTCGTCATACTTGAGGCACATCTACCCCATACACAGAATTTATGGTATCTTTATACTACTGAATGCAACTGACAGCTTGGTTTTGTTTCTTCTATTAACAACAGCTGTTGAAGTTGCTCCTTAAAATGGGTTCATTTTTCAAAAAGACTTCTCAACAATATTAAAGAGACCAGGAAAATTACTTTCAGTGAAACAATACTAGATAGAATATCTAGTTATCCTGAAATGAATAAGGATTAACTGGAAGTCCGACATCCTTCCAAACAAACAGGGAAGAACCAAGAATTTTTAGTCAGGCCAGTACCAATCTTGTTGGGCTTCACATTTTAATGGGTTTATATTTGTAAAACATGCTCAGGTGAGAAGAAGCTTGAGCTGTTAACACAAGGTAATACAGGAGTTTCATTCTTCATTATGATGCTTTCCAAGTATATACATTGTATTTAATATGGCTTATGTATTTAATGCTACTACTGTAACCAATGATTTAAGCAGATAAACTTAGCTAAACAACTTCAGATAAGCCAAAAGCAGCAAATAATAAGCCATATTAGACCTCAAGAATGCCCAAATTCACAGGCCAAAGAGATTGGCAGCCTCATGAAGGCCCATCCAAAATAACCAAATTACGGAGGAGTTCAACTAGGGGTAAAGTGTTCACTCCGGTTTTTCTATGTTATGAGTTTTGTAGTGTGATACCATGGAAATTCATACTCATAAGCTTCCCTTACCTGGCTGTCCACAAAGCTTCCGATAAGATGCAACCAGTAGAGACATATAAGATCATACCCTGAACCCACTGCAGGCAAATTTTCAAATACTTTGGGAGGTTATTTGATGATCATCCACTGAGTAGACTGAAAGCAGAAGAAAACAGACTGATATCGCATTCAGTGATACAGATTTCTAGTTTATAAAAATGTCTTCCTCAGAATATGTGGAAATTCGTTGTTTATTGGAAGAGCAGAGATTCCTGTAGATAGAATTACTATCTGTATATTCCCAGACACTGTTACTCTGTTCTTTCATTTAGAGATGGCTTTGATGAATGTTGTCTGCTTTTTGTTGTCTCCCTACAGGTCAGATGAACTACAGGAGGACTATGGAATCAGATACCAGATACCATCTAGGTACAAAAGACTGTTTCCTAGTCAGACTAATTCCCTGCAGTGGGTGTCCGATGACTAACCCAAAATTATAGCTCAGCAGGTAAGATAGAGCCCATGACCAACTGTTTTCATCCTCTACCAGAAGACTTTCTGCTATCAGTGCTCTATATCTGGATTTGCACTGTAGAGACAAGTATGACTAATGAAATGCATTACATTTTCAGTAGCATCTTCTCCTGCAGTTCTTAACTGAATAAAGTTATAACACAAATTACAGAAGTTAATCTTACAAGCAAACTAGCTAGGAGGTTAGCAGGAGAGAACAAGCTCCATCTTTGTCTCTCCCATTCTTCTAAAGTGTCATTCTCACAGTTGGCAGTATTAAAAGAGACATTGTGTTTATGTCTGTAGGGTGGTGAATACTTTCATAGAGTTCAAGAAACTGAAATATCAAAGTAGACACCAGAGATTTATTTTAATCAGCTAGAAAGAATAATCTAAAAAGAAAAATAGTCTTTTTTTCGCCACAGTAACAGTCATATTGCTCATTTGGGAAGATCTACCCCGGTAGACATATGCTCTGTTAAGCAGAGTAGTTGGTCCGAAAATTGCCAGTGTGACAGAAGATTAGGCATTGCGTGTCTGAATCAGTGTTCATTGTTATCTGTTCACCCAGTAATCGGTAATTCCTTTTAGCTACAGTGCACAACTAATCCTACCAGAAACCTTCTGTTGACATTCATAGTATAGTTAGAAGCATGGAACTCTTTTCCAATGATCTTTTCCTCTGATCTTACCCATGTTAGTAGCCATAAGTGGAAAAAGCTGGACTTGGCTCTCAATATTGACATTATTCAAATACAGAACAGAAGATGAAAACCACATAGGCATGCAGAGAAAACGAAGGTTTCTTCAAGCAGCCGCTTAATCCCTTTTACTTGCAATCGCCTGAAAATAACCTCTAAGCCTTACCTCTTTCAGCCCTGTGTGGCATTTTCAACTGGTTCAGAGGAATTATCTTAAATCTCCCACCCAGAATCCCCAAGACAGGTGTGCAGCTTTTCTATTCATCACAAGGACTTTTAAATAGCATTGTGTCAATGTTAATTATGATATTGATGTAAAATCTGTACGCTTATCTCTTTAGCGCATAGGAACACTTTTTCATATTAATATTTTGCATGATCAGTACTAACAGGGGAAAAGGCAAAAGGCCCTGAGTTAAGCTGTTCACAGTAGTCACAAAAGCAGTGTCGACAACACATTTTTATTTTCTCACACATCAAACTTCGATGTCATACTTTGACCTGTTTATTTGCTAGTCAGTAGTCAGACTCCTGTAATCAGAACTTTGTTTCAAACCCTTTAGCCTTAGCCGATTCTGAAGAACTAATTCTATCAAATTTAAAACAAAAACAAAAAAAAAAACCAACGCACACTTCATTCTCAATGACCACACTAAAAGTTGCGAATTTCAAAGTTTGATAAATTATGTTAACATGTGTAACGTTACACATGATGCCTCTAGGCACCACAAGAGGATCAAGTCTTGATCCTCTTATGCGGTAAATATTGAGAAGGATTTCTGACCATTCCAAAGTAAGGAGCACAGAAAAAAAAAAAAAAATTACAAATGGTGACGTAAGGTTGAGAAACTGGTTTTCGAGCTTATGTCACAGGGAAACAGCGGAGTAAAGCAGAATCATGGTACAGAGATGTTACGGTACACAAAACAACAACAAATCAAGAAAGTCTAAGAGCATGAACCGTAAACGACTGTCTTTTTCAGCAATAATGCAATGCACTAATTCAATTACAAGAATATTTTTTGTCATTTGCTAGATGGAACACCCATTTGATTTCAAAAGTTAATGCAGGAGGGAAAATATGTCTTAGAATACCGTCTTTCAGAAATCAAAATTTAAAATTATTTCTATTTAGTATAAACATGTCATAAAACACAATAAGAAACCAGCCTGAATCCAACTCTATATTAGAGGAGCAAAAAATAAACAAAAATTATGCTCTCTTGACAAAAAGCACTTTTTAAGCTACAGTATATATTTAATCACATAAATGAAAGAGGCGAGTCTGACAAACTTTGGCAAACTTGTTACAGATTTGTCAGCTTTCAAAAACTATTTCAGCTGTTTCTCACAAGATACAAGAGGTAATTTTAATGGTTTCCTTTCCAAAAAAGTCTGCAGGAAACATTTCTTTGTTAAAATCCAGGCCCTTTGCAGAGAAGTGTTCAGGTCTGTGTCGAGTACTGGAAGCATACAGCTGGTAATTAGTAGCTAAGCAATAAGACTCCCTGCTTTAACCAAAGAATTTTTAGTTCCCCTACACTGAAGGGAAAACATGGGACACTTTTGAAACACAAGTTTTAACTCCATTTGGGTACTAAGATTCTACAATCAGCTTTAAATGCTTAATTCAAGTTCAAGACTTCTTTCGCGCCTGGAAAGAACTCATCATATTTGCTAATGTAGGAAACCTACTACCACAAGTAACATGCAGCATCACACTGGTAAGTCACGATCATTGCTTGGTTGTCCTACTGCTAATTAATTTCAAAGTATAATATATTCAGTATCAATATAAAGTTACACTCCATTAGACATACTTTTTACAGGCTCTTTACAGGCTTTTTACTCAAGGGAATGTTATAAAAAAAATCCATTTTAATTTATTGATTTTGTCCTTTTTGAAAAGTAAGAAAGCAGTAGAAATTACAGTCTCCCTATTACTTGCCTTAGGGGGGCTCTACTCATTGCTATGAGAAATGAACTTTAGCCTTCAGATGTGAGTCATTTAAATGCTAGTGCTTGACTGAGATTGTTAAACTACGCTTCTAGTTTCATGATCCAAACACTTAAAAAGACCTCGATATTTCAAAGCCATACACATACATCAGAATAAGCAGCCACCAGATACATATAGCCTTGCAATAGTTCTGTCACTATAGGTTAAGTGCTGCAGAATTCTAGTTGTCTCTTAATTGAATATTTACTGCAATTCTAAGACTTTAGTTTAGCAAAATTCAGGAAAGATTCCACTATTTCTACAAAGGAAATGAGCACGGACTTTGCATCTCACAAAAATGTCACTAAAATACTTTTGCAAAAGGAAAGTTCCATTTGCCCATTTCTTTAAAGGTGGTCTTCCACAACCCTACAAGGAGTAATAAACTGAACCAGGATTTAATCAGGGGTGGGTGGGGTTGTTAATTAAGTAAAAACGGTCCCTACTCTTCATACATACTCTGCTTTAGACCACATATTTACAGATAGTTTACCACACATTAGGAACTTTTTCCACAGCTTTGCTATACTTCCACTAGAAAAGTGTCAAGAAGCCCTTTAATAAATATACGATCTACTTCCTTACTAATTTTCTATACGTTCTTCACCTATTCACAACCTTATCCAAACACTGCCATTCATTCCTCAAATATATGTAAATGCCATTAATAAATATATACTTAAAACATCAAATAAATCAGGATTTTTAGGATCAGACACCATTAATCTTCACAAAATCTGTATGGATTAAGTTAAATCATACTAGAAACTAGCAATAACATTTGGGAGGTTGTGTGAAAGACTGCGCAGTGAAGTGACCAAATAACAATTTATTTTCAGGAGGAAAAACGTAGGTCATTTTATGGTGAGAAATGAAAAAAAACAAGGTTTAGTCATAAAAAGAGGGGACATCACCGTTGTTAGATTGCCTTTATTGTAATTTTAAAACAGCATAGTAGTACAAGTATTCAGTAGTGTGCATGTTCTGTTAAGAGCTAAGTTCAAGAACAGAGATGGACAACAAGAACAGAAGTCATACTCTGGAAACTCTTCTCTGTTTCAGGATAAATGGTAAGATGTAATTATTAAGGGCATATAATTCATTGTGATCATAGAAAAACTGCTTCAAAAAGGGAATTAATTCTGTATGTGTCTGCATCTTTACAACTGGCCAATGCCAACTACAGCCTTAATTCAGCTGGGCAAAGCAACAGCCTGAGAAACTCTTTAAAAATACTCGTAAAACCATTAAACCTGATCTTGTCAGAGCTGTAGAGTTTCAATTATCCTCAAGTTACTTCCTGGCAAAAAAAAAAAAAAAAAATCTATAAAAACATAGCAATTAAAAACTCCCAGACTACCAATGACACATAATAACCCTAACAGATATAGCTGATCTGCAAACCTATGTTAAGCTCTTGAAAAATAATAACTTTGTATATTTTCCTATCAAAATTTTGATCATTTCTAAGGCAATTATAAACTTGATCACCAAATTCAAACAGTTCTTTCGTTCATAAAGCAGAATCTCCTGTCAGGAAAAGGCCCTTAGTACTTGTTTAGTACAATTTTTACTGTAACCATTGAATTATTTTGGCATTTGTCTACAGCCGTGTCTCGCTACTGTTAAACTGAGTAAAAGAGTAACAGAGAACCTGCTGTAAACCTCTGCTGCAATGCCAGTGTAGGGAGTGACCGCTATGTGAGATCTAACACAGTGCTAAAAATTTCAGTCACTTATAAAATGCCTGACAGATAAATCAGGGTTTGTGCCATTTTAACTTTGATGACAGGAATTTGTGATCATGCAACCTCTAAGCAAAACATAATGTATTTAATCTGGAATAAATTATTTCAAATAATTGTCATCATAATCAGCCCCTGAAGAGCAACCAAAGCTCAAGTTCAGCTTTAGTTGATATTATGTGAAGACTTAAACAGAGGAGAGCTGTTAGAATATCAATGCCATCTAAAGCAGTTTTATAGTCTTCTAGTTAAGACAGAATGGACTCGCATGTAAGTAATAAGGGTGTGAACTGTGGAAAGTACATCTAAATAAGTGCTAAAAATGGCAAGTAACTTAACTGTTCATATCCAAGCTGTCTCTGCAAGCTACATTCAACATTATTCCTTTGCAAAATATCCAGGATTTAAAACTGAATAAATGTACCTTATTTGTGCTAATGTTTTCCTTGCCAGAACATTCTTACAGCAGCCTAAATGTTTTGATTTGTTCGGCTAGACAAGGCACCAGTAAACTCACATAAGCCCTTCCTTATGGAAGAAAAAGAGCACCCTGTCATCTGTGAAATACCATGAACACGAATGGCAGCCTCCTTTGGCATCCAATTGCAATGATACATCATATCGATTTTAGTCCTCAGTAAGTCCAGGCTATGTTTCACTTTAAGCGCCAACTTCTACGGTGTTTACTTCACAGCAGAATCTTATTGCATGTAATCCTCAAACTACCTCACTCTGTAGCCCTCAGTCTGAAAACCCTTTATATACAGACAGCCTTACTGAAGCCAGGAGGGTACTTTTTCTTTTTGCCATGCTCAGAAAACAACACGGTGGGAAAAGGGGTAGTTGTTTGTTTGCTACTTCTGTGTGGAGAAAGACACCCGAAAAAGGAAAAACCAATTACACCCAGAGTAGATGACGAAGCAAATAATGCAGAAGAAAAACATGAGAACAGCATCAGAAGATTTGGGACTGAGGGAACATAAACCTATGTCGTGCTCTTCCCTTTTTTCAGCTGCAACCTAGTCACAAATCCTCATGGGCTACCACAGTAAGAAGAAAGATGCATTATTTAAACAAGTGACATCATGCAGTACTGCTCAAAGGATCACTGCACATGCAAGGGGTTAGCTTCATATGCAGAACACAGACAGCAGCACAGCAAGCCCATCTTGTGTCTGACGCACCCCTGCGGCAGCACCCTGCTTTTCCCTCCCCATCCCACACCAGCATGGGAAAGGTGTGGCCGGTGCTCCAGGACTTGATCCCGAAGTCCCATGGTTCAGCCAGCAGAGCTGGCGAGAGGGAGCCATCTCCTCGCCTACTGGCTTGCATTTGGGCAGCCCCAGGCCTGACCCCTGCATGCGGCCCCGCTCTTAACAGCGTCCCAAGGGTGGGCACTGCTGTCATACCAGCATATGTTCAGCTGGAAAATAAAAAGCCTGCTGCACAAATAGAGCAAATAACGTATTTTCCAAGGAGAAAAACAGGTCACGAGATGGGCAAGGATACTACTAAAATTCAACTTGTATAGTTTTGACCATTAAATAATATCAGTATGTGAGTAACAATCAGCCACAAACAGCAAAGGTGAGAGGTTTTTCTCACCTGTCAGCATCTGCATCCAGAAAAGCTCATCTTTCACATACCCTCTCCCATCCACCGGTGGGAATGTATTCTTCTCTCCTCAAACTTGCTCCAGAGACATTTGAATTACCTTGTACCATCAAGGCCATGAAGGTACCCAGATAAACTTGTTGCTTCAATCAGTGCAGGTCTCAGCACTAGCATTACCTTTGCTATAATTTGTCTGTCTGAAAAATGAGATCCATTCTTTGCCTAAACATGCCTAACAGATGAGCAAGAGCCTTTCAGAGAATTTCAGTAATATTTATATCCTTTTAAGATATTGGCTGTTGGCAAAGCTTGTAGCTGGACAGATAGGCGATTCCTAACCCTGTAAGGACATTCTTAACTACAAATACACTTTGGAAGTGGTCCTACTGAAGGACTTACTATCCACAGTGCAGGAGGTCAAGCAACAGGCAGCTTTAGAAAGCTATATTGGGTCTCTGTTCTCCCAGTATGTATCAGTCTGGTATGCAAGTCCTGAAGTCCATCTGACATCAGAGTACTGAACAGATGGGGTTTTTTTGAGTCTAGAAAATGCTGACAAGAGAAGCCACATCTTAGCAAGTAGGAAGCCACAAAGGCTTTGTTCTAAACTTACTTGTACTACACAAACAATTAGTATTTGATTTAGTAAACCCTAGTTTAGAAAGCTATCCTCAGAGGAAGATTTGACATGAACAAGTCAGTTTGTATGTGCTTTATATCACAAATATTAAGCTCAGAAAAATAACTCAACACTGCAGACAAATTTTTCTAGTATTCCCCAAATGTCATTGTACAACAATAAGAAAGGTATTGTGAAACCCTAAATGGAAGCTTTCTGGTAGTTTATTTAATAGCACTTATTCAAATTGTTTAAGAGCGTGCCAGGTTAGTTTACAGTATTCTTACACTGTGGTTGTTGAACATCAGCCCCATACAGCTCCTCATGTTTCACAGGCTTTAAAATTGGAAGGGAGCTATTAATGAAGCGAAGAGATTGCATACAAGAGGTACATTCGAGTCACATTAACTCTATATGCAGCCTTGTAACTCCATTCAGTACTTCCCAGAGAAAGTTTAAGATCAAACAAAGTAGTTGCAACAAGTTTTTTTGAACAATTTTCCTACTGAGATTAGCACACTACCCATGAGGTACCATGCCCCCAGTGACACAAAAGGTTCTGAAAATTGTAGCTGCCTGTTCTATTTTAGCCTCTCCAGTTGTGAAACAGATTACTCAGTTTTTGCCACATGCCTGAAGTCACTTATTTGAGTTACACAGAAATAAAGTTACCATGGTAAATGAAGTGCATTTTGGGAGACTTACATTGATAGTGTGTAACCAGCAGTAAGACATTACACAGTTTTTAAGTAATTCACAGAATATGAAAGGGCATGTTATGATATAGAGCAAATAGGGGTTATAGGGTTAATGTCACAAGTCCTGTTCCTCAAGTAAATCGTTATTTTTGAGGTACTTAATATTTGTCAGCAGTAGGAGAAGGAAATAGCTTTTCCTTCTTCCTGATCTCTAATCACAATTTGAAAGTTAAAAAAATCCAAACCTCTTTAAGTTAATTCACTACAAAAGAAAATACTATGGCGTTGACAAAATAATCGGTCTATAGTGCTCTGAATGTATTGCCAAACCAGTATCCTGTATTTGTGATTATCTGATATTTAAAGTGACTCGTGGCCATCAGAACAACTTCAGTCTCCACTAGAGATGTATAGGTGGCTTATTCATTGCTTTATAAGGGCATCATAATACAGTACTCTGTAAATAGCGTTAAGCTATGGATTTGGAAATACTACTTCAATTTTCTTTAACGTAAGACATATATTCCGTTATCACACTGACTCTTACTAAGGTACCATTTGAGAACGTTTCAGAAAACATTTATAGTAAATAAATTCTTCAGATACATATCTCAGCTTAAAGCGCGTTCAGCAATTTTGTAGAAACCTTGTAATATATTGAACAAAGTCTGGCGCAGAAGGATAAGAGGAGGAATCCCCGTGGCAGTCCTTCTTGTGGACATCTTACAGGCAGTGTTTATGAAATAACATAATGGTCAGGCAAAAATACAAAAACAACATAGCAGAAAACAGTAAAAAAATAATCTTTTACAATACTGAATATTAACCAAGTACCAGCTTTTATCTTTTTTCCTTTACGTATACTCTCCTACAAATATTTTTTCAGGGATGCTGTTGATTTTTTTTAGGACAGTGAGAAATAATTTGAAAATTTAAGGAGTGGACAATAGACTGGTATGGTGTGTTATAGTTTTGTATGCACATAAATTATGGATCAGAACCATACTGAACAGAAGGACTAGAATAGCATTTACTTACGTGGAAACGTAAGTTTTGTTTCCAATTTTTACTCTCTGCTCAGGAAAATGTTATTCTTGGTCACCTGTCAGAATCAATAACCCATTGCAGCACGGGAGGGAGGAGGGAAAGAAACAGGGTCCCATGTCAGAAAAATTCCCATGATTCACATATCTAAAAGATTCATGTTCCAAAACCAGATAGTAAATAACTGTAGGAAATCAAGGGAAGAAAATTGGTTTTGTCTGAAAATGAGGTTTTGCCTCAAAAAAAAAAAATCAGTTGCTTTTTATTCTAACTTCAGAAAAATAGTTTCTTGAATCACATTTTGCATTAATTTATTAGTCAACACATCTAACTTGTTACTGGTTTTTTACTTCAGTTACTAAAGATCTGGAAAAAAACCCATAAACTGCAGAACAAGCATTTAATCCAGAAGATATTTTGGTTATTCTTGGCTTGCTGAATTACAGGGTATAAGGCTTCTCACATGCCAGCCATCTCTGCTTGCTGAGATGGCCAGACACTAATGGGACATAGATCATGTTGACAAGTTTCACTTTTAATGTATAAACCTGCAGTAAGGAAAAGCATGCTACTGCACAGTAACTCAAAATGTGACACTTCAGGAATGAAAATAATCAGTCAGCTCTCTATTAGTTCCTGCAGCCACTTTCAAAGCAGCGCAAGCATGAAGAGAGCATGCGATATTCAAACTAGTAAGCCTGTCACACCAGAAATCTCCCAATGAGAAACTTAACGAGCTTTTCTTTAACATGTGATAGTTGCGTATAGCCCAGAAACAGAAAATATCTTCAGTATTTCATAGGTTTTATGGCAAATCTCAAGGAATTAAGGAAAAGCTAAGCTCAGAGATGGCTATAGCTGGATCTGAAAAGTACCATTCCTGTAGCTTTATATTTAGAGCTGGTCAAAATTTTTCTGACAGTGTATTTTGTCTCCATCGCTGGATCTTGTCATCTGCTACAGCTAATCACTCTACATAATCCCAAACTGCTCAATTCCATTATAAACCGAGTTCAAACGTCTGTGCTCCCACTGCTCATGCAAAGAGCAGAGCCATTCCAGAATCCCTCTTGCAGGGCTCTCCCCTGTTACAAGAGCAGGTGTTCACTTAAGTAGTTTTTAGCCCCTAGTTAACAGCATCAAGGTGTTTTGAGATGCTGTAAAAGCAGTCTCCACGATGGTCAGTCTAGGACACGTTGGAATGCAAAGAGGCATCTAGCAACAGAAACCGATGTTAGAGAATGAAGCCTGTGCTGCTGTCCATTCTCGCAGGTACACAAGTGGATGGCGAATGAAATGCGACTACCATTTGGCAGCCAACAGGACCGGACATTACGAGTACCCTTTAGATTATCATAATTTCGACATGAGCACTCATGGTCTGTCTCCTTTAGCTACTATATCAGAGAAGATAATAAATAGCAGCATTCAGCACCTTCAACTTCTTGCCCTGGTCATACCTGATCACCTGAGCTAGTCAACAACAGAGCCTTTGAGGCTGCTTTGACACAAGAAAGCACCAGTATTGTGTGCTCTCAGGATATACATAGCTGTAGTTTTCCCAGAGATGTCATTAGCGTTTAAGATCTTGCATTGAAACACCAGAATTCTGTAGGTATTTTAAGAATATGAATGAAGAACATTTCATAATCCATGGGCTGATGCACTTTTAAGCTTTATTCATTAATAATAAAAATGCATAAGGTCTCATGCAAGTAGAGTAAGGATAGTTTGTTCAAGTCCCTGAGAGCTCACAAAGGCTTCAAGATACCATACTGATCGAATATCACAGTCATTTTTGCACAGTTCTGTAGGCATCTGACAAAACCACATGCCACATGCATATTCTAATGACTGTTCTCCTTCGGTCTCTGCACGGCTATTCCGCATTTCAGAGAAAGTGGTGAAATTCCATTATGGTATGAAAAAAAAGGAGAAAAATTAAACACCTGCATCCTTAAAGGAAAGAAAAATGTCTTCATCCATGCTAATAGATCACAAAGGAGGGATGACAAACATTTGTCCAAGAGACCTGCCAGGGTATTTTATTCCATCTCTCCTTTCAAAATGGGAAAGGAAAACTCAGTTGATACACCACATATTGCAAGACATCTATAAATTTGTGATTTTCTGCAATGCAAGCTCAGTGCTTTGTATTCTCAAAATCCACATTTGTTGCCAGTCTTCTCTCCTGCAACCCTCTTACATCTTATTGGGTGTAACTCGGAGGCTTTGGGGAATTTTGTTTTGCCTGCTTTGGACATACGTCTGTTGTGAATAGGAGTTAAAGCTGAACTTCTCTCAGATTCTAAATACGAAGAAAAAAGCATGTTAATGATAAACTGGTAGAACAGCAGTCCACAATTAAAAAATACCTAATGTTTTTGAATCTTTCAAGCACCCAGGCCAGGATTCCGCATTTGATGTGGTATTTTATTCAGATCTAGGCTCTGAACCGGAGTATTGTGCAACAGATTTATAAATATTTGGCTCAGAATTTCTGTTACCATATTGCAACTGAAAATTCTTAGTTCAGGCTCCAACAGTCACACAAAGAAAAATAAAAGCTAGAGATGACTTGAAGAAAGATGCTTTGAAACACCCTCCCCTCGGCTGAATTAATTAGAAGTACAGGCATACAGTATAGCCTGAAAAACATTAAAGAAACATTGATTTTTTTTGTGTGTGTGTGTGTGTGTACTAAATCAAATCATTCAACTGCAGAGAACAACAAAATGTGTTTGTGGGTGGGGGGAGAAAAAACAACTGAGAACAGACATAAAATTATTCTCCATCAAAGGAAATTAGTGGTAATTTCCCAGAAATTAAAGGGGAGAATGTTCAGACCCATTGTAGTCCACATATATAAGACTGATCAGCCTTTAAAACAGTAAATTTCCAGATCAAATCAATATTTTAATAGGACAAACTCTACATCAGTCACCTGCACGTACAAAGAAAGAAATACTAAGGCCCAACATAATTAAGAGAATTTACATGATCTTTTTTTCAAGGTCTTCATAAATATTAGGTTTTTTAAAGTCACATCTTTGATGAGGACACTGTACAAAAACATGCAGATGCAAGAATGAAAAGTTTAGGGAACATCATGAATGTTTATGAACTCCCTGCTAGTGTGTATTACTACCTTCTGCAAAGTAATTTAAAAATTCTCAAGTGGAAGCAGCAGCGATATTGATAAAGTCTTCAAATGCATGAGAAAGGCAGTTTTTTCCTTTCAAATACTCTGAGGAGGGTGGTTGTTTTTTTTAAATTTCCAAATAAGGCAGGAATGCAGTACAAGGGTTGCGAGATAAAACGAGAATATTCAGTTGTGAAGTAGCATAAGTTATTGGAAATGTTTCAGAATTTTAGTTAACTATTTGTACTCTGTCTACAGTATCTGATTTCCCCCCCTCAATGTTTATATTTTACGAAGCACAAAATTAAGACATAGAAGCAGTGCTACACCAGTTTCACAGTACTTTGTAGTTTCCCCCATGTATTTTTACCTGAGCTACTTAGGAATCTTGGTATCTGTTCTGAGTGGGCATACTTAGCAACACAGAAAATTGTGGGACTAACAGCCTGACTTGTAGCTGTGTTCAAGTTTATCTGGAGAATGCTGTATAGAACTGACGAGGATTTTTGGAGAGAGACTGAGAGAAAGCAGCACTTTAGAAACTGAGCTTTGGTCTCTCCCTTTCTGGTGTCTCAAGCAGCATGATTTAAATGCAGGGCTGCTAGTTAAGGTCAGATTCTGGAAATTCTCTCTCAAAAATAAACCAAGCAAAAAGATACAGTCAGAGTACAGCTCCTTCCCCATATTCCACATGGGAGGCACATCTTGGGTATTAGGAACATTGATCTAGAAGGCTCATCAAGGGTAATCAGCTCTAGTTCCCCTGCTGACAGCTACATTGTTAATTATTGACCACTTCACAGTGACCTTCAAGCAGTACTTCAGAAAGAAAATAAGACAGTATGGGTCAGACTAAATCTATGCAGACTTCTTCCAAAGAGGGTTTTCTGCTACTGTAGGGACATCTATAATGTATAGCTGTGGTAATGAAACAAAATGAAGTTACATATGGTTTGGAATGCATACTGGGCCTGAAGATACAGCAACTAGCCTTTTCATTATGTTTGTCCCAGGTGAATTAAATTTAATCACAAATTTTTACTAAGTGTTCCATGAGCAACAATTTAGCAACTCTTTCCCCTGAAAATTATGAACACTTAGATAAGCAAGCCAGCCAGTTACAGGTAAAAGTGTTCCAAGAGAGGAAAAAAGTTGTGATTTCTTGAGAATCAATTAGATGACATTAAATGTCCAAAGAACAGGAAACAGGTAAATCTGAAAAGCTTAAAAAGCACTGGGAATTATTCTGTAGAGCTGCAGCAAAAAGAATGCAACAGGCTATTCAATAAAATAGGCTATTCAATAAAACCACACAGGGAATAATTCAGCTCAGTTTGTAAGTTGTTCATAAATTGCCTTAACAATATCTTAGAAATTATAATATATGGCTACATAGAGCAAGGGTAGCATACTTCAACAGGCATATTCCACCTATCCTTAAACTGAAAATATTACGTGCCTTACAACAATAAAATAATTCTAGTATTTTTCCTCAAAGAGCCAACTTTTCTTCTTCAGCCAACATTTTTTTGAAAAGGAGCAGAAAACCTACGTCACCCCCCCCCAAACCACTACCACCTATTTTCCAGAACAGCATAATGCAAAACAGAGCTCATTAGACATTTCTATATGCCAAGGTAATAAAAATACCAGATTGCATGTTAAAAGCAGGTAATTAAGCTGGTACCTAGGCCCATAAAACTACTATTCCTATTCTGATCTGTTAATCAGATGCAGAAGCTCAAACCACAGCAAGGATCTAAAACAAAGAGCAGGTTCCTTGATACCAAACCCTGTATATTTAAACATGACACACCATGTTGTAGAAGACCCTCCTACACAACTGAAGTTTTCAACTTCTAAAACTAGTTATAAATATTAATACAATATCATAGTCCATTTAATTCTAAACTTCTTTCTAAATTTGTAACAAGGATTTCATAGACCAACTCTTTCATATTCAAATACACTCTAAAATATGAAGGCAAGAACTGCCACTTTAAAACCACCTACAGTCTTTTAGAAAGATAGAGTGTAATCTACTGCCAGATTTACAATTAATTCCCCAGAAAGATTCTTGACAAACTGTAGAGGGCAGGAATCAGGTTTACTCACAAGCAGTCCTGAAAACACTGAACAAATAAAGGCTATTCTGTTTTACATTAATTGAGGTTCTAGTCTTGGATATCTTTCCTTTGATGGATAGAAAAACAATAAATAAGAAGCTTTGAGATCTTCAGGTGCAAAGTGTGTAAACTAATCCTAGGAAAAATAGCTTATGAATTGCTTTAAATGCTGCTTCAAAACTACGTGTCTCAATAACAAGGACTGTTTCATAAGTTATTGTCAGAATCTGTTACAGAGGAGTAACTTGCTTAGTTGCTTTGAAAGGAATACTCCCATCTGCTTCACCTCCAAAAGCAGTTTTCTGTTTTACACCCCAATTCCAAAAGCCCCAGGCTTCCATCTTTGCGTTCCTCACCATCACCGGTGTCACAGTACAGTCTTTTGCAAACCAAATGTGCTTTGGCTTTTATGTTACCCATGATACCTCCTCCTATAGTAGAATGAGTGCATGCATGAAGTCATACATACAAATCCTGCACGTCAAGCACTTAACACAGTCGTACAATTCAGTTTATGTTGCTTTGGATTATTTTTTTTAAGCTACAAAATGGATGTGCCTTAGGGTTCCACTCAGGGCTTCAGAGGAGAGTGCTCTCATAAGTACTGACCTCTAATTCCAAATTTATAGTTTATAATCCCAGTCCCCTTCTCTTCATCTAATCAGTAGGGAAGAAGCTCAAGTGCCCTGGTCTGCACCTTTTCTTGCAGAAGCTCAACACTTCATATTTTTCTCCTTGTGTTAATTTAAACATAGCTGAAGCACACCTATAGAACCAGCCTGAAGCAGAAATTCAGCAGTTAGAACGATTCAGAAACGTAGCAAGTGATTAGAAGTTTAGCAAAGCAATTGAAAACTAGGAACAAGGATTTACAGTGTTGTTATCAATTAGATCTAGGTCTGCTATGTGGTGGTATATGACATTCTATTTAGCATGTTAAAAAAGGCTTGCATTAATTAGAATAATGATACTCCCTATTGTTCAATTCAGCAAATCAGTAGATGATCAGTTAGCATAAATTATTCTTTTCCTTGGCTAAGGAATACCGCAGGCAGTAATTCAGAAGAGACATCCATTCCAAACTCTAGTCAATAGCGTTTGCCTACTTCAATAACTGAATAATAAATTTGATTATATATGCCTTCCTATATAAACACCTAAAAGGTCTTTTACTCCCAGATCCTTGGTTAATTATCTTTAGGGCTTTGGCATTACTATTGAAACTTAAAGTATACATGAAAATGACTTTTTGCATGGTGGTTATGGTCTTCTCTTGGTACACAGAAGATCCCGATAGAATCCTATATTCAAATACATTATAATTCATGCAGGGAAGGAAGAGAAGTGCAGCAGAAAGTTTTCTGTATTGCCAAAGAATCAAATACATACACCATGATCAATTCCACATTACATATACAACCCTAACTTGCAGTATAAGTCTTCCAAAAGTTCTGTTAATCTAATTCACAATTAGTATTAAGTAATATAGTCATGATAGAAATAGGGATTAAACAGATATCAGTGTTAAAGAAAATATTTATGTACAAAGTAATTTCCTGCCATGCTGCCCTGTTATTTCAGTTTGTAGGGGATTCTTCTGAACACATGCAGTTTTGAGCCAACACAATGGTCCTGAATATTAATGCAAATTAGCTGAATATCCTGAGCCAGCAACATTGGCTTTTAAGTCTAAACTACAGACTCCCATTAAATTCTAACCTATGACAGTATCTCTGAAAGATCTGGTTAAATTCCAGAGGCCAGGAAGGTTATTTTACAAAACTGGCAATTCACTGGTGTCATTATCCCCCAAACAATAAAAAAAGGTTCAGAACACATCTTCATTTCTAAGTCTGTAAATATGACAGTGTAATTCAGGTTTAAATTAGTTACATGCTGCAAAATAACAGTGTAACACTTAACACAAATTAGTGTTCCAACATACAGATAAGCTTTTGTTTGGGTTTTTGGGGGGTTTTGAGGGGGGGGATTTTGTTGGGGTTTTTGTGGTTTTTTTTTTTTTTTTTTTTTAAAGAACCACAAAAATATAATTATAAACTAAAAGATTTATCACATAGGTATGTTAGATTTTTTTTTTCTTAAGTGGTATATCAACACTATTATCTGGGGGAAAATTAAGAAATTGGCCTTAACATTAAGAATTCTACATGCAGAGTAGAAACGAGAGACAAACAAGATACTCTGTGCAGAAAGGAGGGAATTAGAAAGTTATTGAGAATGCAGAACTAAATTTCTTCACTAACATTTCTAAGAGTCTATGACAGTTCTTCGACATAATGGTTTAATGCCTCTGGACAGTTTCATCAATCCCATTGCTTGAAACAAACTACACACAGCTTTTGTTAAATTCTGGAATCTCTGAGTGGAAAGCTGTAAACAGAAATAAAAGGAGCCATGCCTTGAACAGCTGAAGTATGAAGCCAGCTTTCTGTTACCTCCCTTTTTAGGTAACGGGCATCTTTCTGTATTATAGACACACACTAGAAAGCAACCGAAACAATTGATAAGAAAAAATAGGACCCTATAATTCTAGCAGGCTATATTTAGAGTATCACAGCAAGTCTTTCAGCCACACAGAGTTAGTAGCTAAGGAAGAAAGGGCTAGAACATAGGAAGCAGAAAGAGGTGCAGGCTTCTGTTTCTCATTGAAGCAGTTTCCACCAATATTAGAAATACAGCTGCACTGCAGTTACCACTGCACTCTGAAATAACCAGACATCTGCAGTGAACAGATGCAGTATTTCTAAAAATCAATTTACTTTCTGGGAGGCTGTTTAGTATTAATCAGTGAGGCTTCAGCACATAACTGTATGCTACAGGCACAAAGGTTTCAGTACCCTCTGTACTAGATTATCAGTATTGATTCTGAGGAGACACTTAAGTCTGCTCAAAAATCAGAGGCCCATTCTCATATATGCTAAAAAAATACATCTTGTATCTGTAAAACTACCAAGTATCCCACAAACAAATAAGACTGTTACACTAATTTATTCCTATATTTGGGCTATTCCTTAATATTTGTTTTGATTTAAAAAAAAAAAAAAAACAAACAACTCTGATATTAAGACTGTACTGGTCACATTATTTTGTGGTAAAAACAGCAGGGGGACCTAGAAAGGTAAGAAAGCTCCCTGACATTCATCCCTTCAAGAAGCATGAAGGAAACTTCTGAACTTGAAGGAAATGTCTTTTGATCCCACACACCAGCAGTGAAAAGCCTTTCTTTATCAGTACCTTTATCAGGAGAGAGTTCCTCACTGGTAATCATTCCTTGATTTGTGTCATTAGCAGCAGAAAGAACAAAATCGTTTAGAATGGCTTCAGTCTCGCAGATGCTTTGTTTAGTTATCTGCACCGTCCTATGAAATCCATCCCGCCATGAACATGATGCAGTTCAGGGGTCTACATACAGACAAGTGTTTTACTGCAGAGTTGCAGTTGCACAGAAATAGAGGAGCCTGAGGACCCAAGCTTCACCCAGTTCCTCTGTGCTATGACAGCACTGCCTTATTTCTTTACACCACTTCTCTCCCTCCATCCCCTACTCTTGCTGTAAATAACTGTCTCTTGGCATTCTCCTTGCCTTCTCCCTCCAGCATCTCTAATGGGGTAGCTATTTACCACAGTGCAGCTAATAAGGTTGCTGTCATTTCATTACTGGTTTATGTGGTATATTCATCCAAGATTTCTCATTTGCTGGCAGGAAAGTCTGTTCTCAGTGTCCTCAGTGAGGATTCACTTACTTCCCTCATTGCTTCCTGAAGAAGTTACAAGACATGTATAATCATTCACAGATTTTTTGCAGAGTGCTTTGGGCAAATGTGTCACATTGAGTTATTCTGCTCTCTGATAAATATTTGAATCTGAAGAAAAATGTTAAAGCCAAGATAGACAGTTCGAAAGTAATAGATCCTTGGAGGAATGTAGGAGAATAGCAGCCTTGAAAAAAAATTACAGCCTACGGCAGGCACAATAAAAGTCCAGGCAAATCTTGTGGCAAACACTGTAAGCGTATCCAGCATGGCCATGAGATATATCTAGCAGTAATTTTGGAAAAAAGTGCAATTTTAATCAGCCTCAAAAGTTGCTTTCCAGTACAAACTACCACAGGAGATTCCATTACAACCCGTCAGCATTCTCACTGCAGGTGCTATCCTGTTCCTACAACACAGGGGAGGATTATGATTTTAAGTGTGCTGCTCTAAGAGGGAAAGACACAGTGTCCAATGTTTTGTAGGGTCAGTACAGCAACAGGATTTTGTAGAGTCTGCTTTTCATCCTTAATAATTCATTAAGGAGAAAGGAAATCAGACAGTACTATGACTTTTGAGCCAAGATTCAGTCTAGAGAAAGTACTTTAACATTGCAGGTTAGCATAAGCACAGAGATTGTTATAGTGTATTAGTTTTATGTTCTACAAATTCTCCTTTTACCAAACAGAAAAACTCATTGTGAGCGCTTCCTTGTAAGGAAGGAAGGAAGGAATGGGGAATTAAAGTAAAGAAAGTCATTCCTTACACACCTTTATCATCATAGCCTTTTTTCTATCTCCCTCAATAATGTAAACACTAAGTAGAAAATGTGATAGCATATAGTTTTTGTTTTCAAGTTTCTTTTACTAATAAAGATCAGATTCAGTGCTATTCACTGAAGAACAGAAATGAGCTGAAATATTGAGGTGAGCAGTACCTCACATTCACCTGGTCAGAAGATTGACTGTATTCAACACAGCTAAAAATAACACCAGAAAAAAATCTTGATTTAACCAGTCAGTTCTATTCACATGTACTGTATTTTGCTTAGCATGCATACCTACTTTTATAAGTAATTTCTTTTGTTACAGTTACTATTTCTTACTGTTATGACTTCAGTTAGTATTGCCTTATGTATCTAACCTCAAATTTAAGAGCCATAGTGCCCAATTAAACAGAAGATTCAGAAGAGGCTGTTAAACTAACCTGTATTTTTGTACCCCTAGTTTTAGCAGAAAGTTTATTTGGGGTATTTGGGGAAGTCAGAGTTACATTCTAGCTTAACCTATACATTCTGACTAAGCGCTAGCATACCTTACTCTTGCAAATTCTTCACCTTATCATATCAATTGGTAAAATGGAGGTATGGAAGTAAAATCGTCCCTTGAATTATTTTTTGCCTCTTAAGCAGCTTGTTTAATCCTACCTCTTGTAGGCCTAAGTTTATGGGACAAGGATGGCTTTGCTGGATAAACACTAACATGAGATAAAAAGACCCTGCTGTTGGCAAAACTTGTTTGGTCTTTGACAGTGGTCCATACCCACTTTACCTTTTGACTGTTCATTCAATGAGATAAAACATGGTATTTGCTCTGGAACCAACCCATGATAACTCAGTACTTCAGGACTGACACACACTGCATTCAAAAAGAGGTTTTGTAAAAATCACATTGATTTCATTTTTTATTAATACGATAACACAGGACACAAGTTAGGTTGTTGTTTTTTTTTTTTTTTTAAAGTTGCACAGCTATCTAGAGTCCTCCAAGACTGACAGAACTGACAAATACAGAAGGTATTTGTCTTAAAAATAAGACAAGTAATGACAACACAGGTCTCCTTATAATTTCAGCTTTATCACTAACACAATGCATCAAAAAAAAAAAATATTGTTTAAGACTTTGATCCTGGGCAGAACCCCCAGGCAGAATAGCCATGAATGTGAATTACAAAATGTTATCAGAAGTGAGCTAGAGAAACACTCTCCACTTTCCATCATATGAACTCACTCTTCCAAAGCAACTGTGTTCTCATAATCTAGTCACCAGCAAGAAACAGTCGAACAGCCTGGAAACTATAAATTCAGATGTAGAAGCGGAACTCAAACTGGTAAAATGGAATGTAGTTCCAAAGTTTTAAGTAAATGAAGGTTTAGAACATACTGTTTCAATAAGCTTTAATCCAGGCCTATCATGATCTACTACTGCAACTTTATTACTTCTCTCCTTTGTCTTTTTGTTGTTCGCTCACATCCTTTACCTCATCTTAAATTGCTGGTGACATTTCAGGTAAGGACACTGTCTTCCTAAAGCTGATGCAGCACTTAAAACAATGGGTACTTCAAAGCAATGTAGGCTTTTGACTTGATCAACATATATCAAGATTGCATATTTATGTAAAATCTGAGCATGTACATTTTTGCAAATACAAGTTTTTGCAAAAAGACCAGTATCAGGCAATTAGCTACACAGTTTTATTCAAGTTGACATAAAATCCATCAGGGCCATCCCACAGTGGCCAAAATCATGGCTTCTAGAATTTTATGACCACATAC
The DNA here is from genome assembly GCA_034782735.1 of Sagittarius serpentarius. NCBI lineage: Eukaryota > Metazoa > Chordata > Aves > Accipitriformes > Sagittariidae > Sagittarius > Sagittarius serpentarius. Next base: position 17,939,068 of record JAVKLA010000001.1, read on the forward strand.
CTCAATCCAATTCATACAGTTTGAAATCTCTTGAACAAACTTCAAAGTCGTACTGAGTAATAATGTCTTGGGTCATTAAGTTTAATACTGCCAGCATGCCCTCATGATTGCATTTACTTTAATTAATGTAAGCTAGTAATTAATGGCACACTTTACACAAAGGACTGCTTTAGCATACTGCCAGTTTCCAACAAATAAAGCAACTTCTAAGTGCTTGAACCAAGATTGGAGATAACCTGTTGCAGATGAGAAGTATAGAGACAAAAAGGCTAAACCAGTTTTTTTTTTAATTTAGGTTTGACATAGGTTTAATTGTCATGATAAAAACATGGCCCACATTTTATCACATTTTTTATTTTTGCAATACTAAATTTGATTAATAATTCAAAACTTAAGCCTGCATCCACTGATTCTATGCAAATCACAAAACTACTGTAAAAGAAGTGTTAATTCTACCATAGCAATGAGAACATCGAAATAGAACTCAAGAAATAATCTGTTACTAGCAGACTAGTACCTCAAACAGCTCCTTTGCCAGAATATTTGTATTCCAACCCCATTCTCCCCTCACTCATCTTTTGAGAGGTTTCAACTTCTGGTGAAACTGAGTCAAACTTTTTATCTATTCAAGGGATGAATGTCTCCAGAACCACTTTATGCAATCTTTCATAAATTTTTCAGGGAAAAAAAACTAAAGAAAATCCTCCCACTACTAAAAAGAAACGTACAGAGTAAGTACAGCAACACGGTTTAAGGCAGAAAGCTCTTTTTCTAAATACTCTGCTCCATAAAAATACCAATCTACGCCACGACTTCAAACCCAAAGTCTGTTTAAGTTTACTACATTACTACATTACAAAGCCAACAGAAGTTTCTTCTGCAGCTGATGTAGCATTTAGTATATTTTAAGTGGATGACCCTTGATAGAACTTGATCAATAATCTGAACTGGCTGATGTAAAACACCACACTGACGTGAGACACAGTTCTAGAATGAAGTATCAAGTAGAGCTGATATACAAAACAGTAACACAAAGGGAAGCTCACCAAGGGAAAGCTCAGTTCTTTAACTTTTCCTTCTCCATCCTGAAAGCTGAAATGAGAGGACAGGCCTACTTAGGTCCGCTTGACATTATCACAGCGTTCATTATCACAAATGTTTTCACTGGCAGAGAATGAGAGGGACTAAAGACCTAGGAAGAACAGAAAATAATTCCAGATATCAGATTTCTTTTGGATGACTCAGAAAACCATCTGTCTGCCAGGGTTAAGAACAATTTACTTTGAGAGTCATCTGTGGAATATAACTGCACCTGAAGTCTGGCAAAAAGTACATGTGTCTTTTAATGACTCATTAGCTCACTTTCTCCTCTGAGAATAAAAAAGCTTCCATTCCTGTCTTCAAAAAGGGGATTAAAGCATTCACAGAAAGTGAGAGAAAAACAGCAAAACCCAAGGGGACAGTAAAGAACAAGAAAAAAAAACCTGTTTTGGAGAGGGAGATGCACCACATTCCCCCCCATCCCTTGATTTTCATCTTTATTTCCTTCCAAAAGCCAGCTCCCTCCCTCACAACAGTGACGAAGGATTCATCTGGAGATGTTAAGTATCACGAACAGGTGGGCAGGAGTCCTTCAGTCATCAGTAACCAAGGAGGAATCTCCGAACCACTTCACTAAGTCTCTGCGTGCTGGTCTACGTACCACCTCTAGGTTTGCAGGCAGATTCCAACAGTGCAAAAGAATATGCTCTACTCCCACTTCTCAGCTTTGGTTTTTTTCTTCATGGTCTCCAGTTTTATCAAGGAAAGCATCCGTTTAAACGTAGAGATATAAAAATGTCAGTGTACTTCAAAGTACAGCCTAAGTTTATATCTTTTGGACCTATGGAATAATTTTCAATAACATAAATAGTCATATAAATATTTACACACCTCACATTAGAAATCAAGTGGTTACAGAAACTCAAAACTTCTACCAACTGAAATCCAGCTTGGGTAAATACAAGCCAGAGCTGGAAAATCAGTTTCAGCAGATAAGGTTAAAGACAGGGAGAACTCTGATAAAGTTATATGAATTAGTCACTACAGAAATCGTATAACAAGATCGCCAATCTACAGAAGTGACAGACAATTACAATGTTTTCTTCCCGCCGTCAGTACCAAGAGATACCACAGCATGGGATCACTCCATTGCCACACTACTCTGATCCTGCCCACTTCTTTATAATTGTCCTTTATCCTGACTACCCAGAACACTGTATACTAACCAAGATAATACTGACCGTAACAGACGAGCTACCTAGCATTAAAATCACTCACTATCTAACATATTTGAATGCAACATCTGAAGTACACACAGACAAACTATTGAAAAGACATTAATAACACTTCCCACTTAGTGGCTTCAGCAGAGAAGGAAAGGGAGCTGAGAAAAATGAATCAGACCAAGAAGTGATTAATGTGAGGAGAACTGAAGATTATCTTGTCAATAGGTAGACAAGATACCAAGATAAAACAATAACAGAATACAAATGATTATCTGTGTTCATATATATCAATATATAAAACACAAAAAGGTTGAAGAACTAAGGATAATTACACTGGGAGTATGGGGAATGAAGAATGCTGAATGATTCAGAACACTTTAAGCAAAACCAAAAAAAAGTGCCAGGCAATGGGCTATAGCTTACTATCTGTCATAGTTTAACACCAGCCGGCAACTCAGCACCACGCAGCCGCTCACTCACCCCCCACCCAGTGGGATGGGGGAGAGAATCAGAAAATAAAGTAAAGCTCGTGGGTTAAGAACAGCTTAATAGAACAGAAAGGAAGAAACTAACAATGACACTAAGAACAACAAGAAAGTGACAATAATAATAATAAAAGGATTGGAATACACAAAACAAGCGATGCACAGTGCAATTGCTCA
>JAVKLA010000001.1:17942096-17956903 GCA_034782735.1 Sagittarius serpentarius
ATTACATCCCATGGCATGGAATAGCCCTTTGGCCAGCTAGGGCCAGCTGTCCCGGCTGTCTCCCCTCGCAACTTCCCTGTGCCCCTCCAGCCTTCTCGCTGGCTGGGCATGAGAAACTGCAAAGTCCTTGACTTAGTCTAAACACAACTCAGCAACAACTGAAACCATCACCGTGTTATCAACACTCTTCTCATACTAAATCCAAAACACAGCGCTGTACCAGCTACTAGGAAGACAATTAACTCTGTGTCCCAGCTGAAACCAGGACACTATCACATATCAGCTATGAAATAGATTGAGCAACCGAATTACTCTACGAGGTTTTATCCATCTCTTCTGGAAACAATGAAAAAAGTCAAATTAAGCTGCCACAATTCCCATTTAAGAGATGCACTTTCCAAAGTGGTCCTTCAGACATAACAGTTACTAGTCTTATATGTAAATAGTGAACAATATCTGACAGAGGTCACTCAGCCATTTCAAAGGCATGATCTGTTTGACATACTGTTATTTCTATGTTGCTATTTTACTTTGTTTTCTCACATACCTGCTACAGCTTTCATACATCAATGCAAGTATGGCACTTTAAAAAAGGTGTTTCTTTAAAAGTCGATGTCAGACAAAGCCATCCATCAGGTTGTTGCAACTTCAGAAGATGCATTTGACATCAAGCTCTGAACTATGCTTTAGAACAGCTTTGCCAAACCCTGTTAAAAATGACCATTTTTGCCTTTCATTTGCTCACTGACCTCCTAACATGGAGCTAGCAGGCAGCTGAACGATAGCCCAGAGCTTCTGAGGAAGTGATCTGGAAATCACTTCCCAGTTAGAACCACAGTGTGCACTTGACAAGATATATTTCAGGAGAAGCCTGACAATAGCCAAGGGCTTTCAATCCAGGAAATTCAAGTAAACTGTCCACAATGGAGTTACTATTTCTATATAGCTAAATGTAATTAAAAACTTGATTTAACATAGTTTCTATACCTATTAATACTAAAAATCAACAAAAAAGATCAAGCTAGTTTCGTATTTCTGCTCCGCAGGCACTTGTACAGTACAATTACTTGGATTTGAGGAAGTGGTACAACGTGACACATGCAGAAGGGACAGAAGTCAGGCAGTTTCAGCATGCCCACATGTATAGGCTTCAGTGATGCACACCGAGGCTGTTTATTCTGCCCCAACCACATTTAACAGCAATGAACAAAGAGTCAGCTAAAATTAGTTCTTCACAGGCTTTGTAGCAAGACTTGCTTAGGTTTGTGTTTGGGGTTGTCTGTGGCTTTGGTTTTTGTTTCGTTTTTTTTTTTATTTTGGTTTGGGTTTTTTTGTGTGTGGGGGGGTGGTTAAGAGTGAACAGAATTGGAAATTGTTGGTTAGCTTACAAAAATAACACAAATGAAGCCTGACAGGAGTAAGAGTGCTAAGCCCAAGACTTTTCCTGTAACTGCAGCATCAGGGAATAGACAGGCTGATTAAAATCAACATTTTCATCTGAGTATTTCAGCCCTCCAGAACATGGTCCAGAGACCAAATTACTAGAAATTAGTCATGCTTTGCTCATTACCCCAAAGGCACATATTCGCCTACAACAATTTGAACATATAACTTGAAAAACTCACTGCTGTCCAAAAAGGATGCTATCAAAGAAAAAACAAAGGTTTAGAAAGATCAATAATATTTCTTGCATTTCTTTCAAAAACATTTCTATTGAACATTCATGTGTTCATTTAACATATATCCTACATATCTCGGGATTACAAATGTATACTTCATCATGTTTTAGCATCTCTATGCACAGAAAAAATGTAGCCAGTAACCTAACTTTTAGGAAACCAGGAAGAAATCCTAATTCAGATTAAAGTATTAGAAAGAGTATCAGGTACACAGTTTTCATTTCCATTGCATTGGTTTTGTGTGTTTTGAAGTACTGAATTATATAGATAAGACACAACTAAGTATATACAACATACACAAGAAATTGCATCATCTCTCTCTCTTTCTCTCTCTCTCTCTCTCAAAGCTGTAGGAAGAAGAGCATGTTCCTAAACCAGCTAAAGATACCATGATTTTACTTGAAAGGAACAGTTTTCTCGATATTTTTTTTTTTCATTTCAAGCTTTGCATGCATCAAGTGAAGTTCTAATTAGGCATAACTGAAAATCCTTTTCTGATCACTAGAAGGCCAACATACCAAGTTAGAAGGTTTATTAGATCCTTAACTTCATATTATTAAGTGATGAACTAAGATTTGGGGCTTAAAAATTTTCCAAAAAATTTGAGGCAGTAATTATTAATCTAGCTTTTGAAACTCCTAATATTAGGCTATGGTTTAAATGTAATATAGAAATTACTGAACAGATTTGAGTTACACAGATAATGCTAGATGATTATTTAGCCTCTTTCAAAGCCAAGGAAAGGTTATGTTTACTAGACCTTCCCCCCCCGCCCCTCCCCCCTTAGTCTGTAAAAATCCAATAATGCCTCAAATCTAGAGAGGTTTCATTTGTTTCCAGAATCATTATTTGTAGAGCCACTAACTTCCTGCAAGAATCTTTCCTTTAAAACAAACATTAATTTGTCAAGGGCAGACTAAAATAAACTTGCTCTTCGATGCACACAATAAAAAACTTCCTTTGTGAATACAAACCAGTATCCTCAAAGCATGCCTCAACTGAAGACAAATGATAAAAGGAAGGATTGCTTGTTTTTTCTTATAACTATTGAAAATTATTTGCCAAAAAGGGTTTAATAAGAGTGTTTTTCCTCAGTTTGCTTCTAGTATCAAAGGTCTACATGCACCAAGATCAACTAAAATGCAGAAATATCACATTAACACTAAATCAACAGTAAAGCCAACCAGTCAAAAACTGTTTTTGAAGTTATCCTCATTTTATAATTACTCTAGCAAGTACTCTGGGAGGACTGGTGTTCAGTTGTTTAAAGCAGAGCTGTTGCATGACAAATAGTGCATTACTTGCTACTAACAAGATAGCCTTTACTATACTGTTTACAGTCCTCTCATGAATAAACATCATAACCAACCAATGTCTGCCCGAGAAGTTGGCTGCCATCATAATAAATCACAACCGAAATAATTCAAATTACAAGAAGTTGCATTTTGGTGATCCACCACAGCATGATACATAGTATTTGTTAATATAGAGGGAAGAAAGTAAGAGTAAGTTCATTTCCAAAGAGCTTGCCTTAAACCAATTTTGAAGTGTCTAAACAGGAAAAAATCATGGAGAGACTGCTGTAACAGCATTTTGAGTATACGCTACCCACGTGCACAGGATAACTTCAAATATCATTCCGGAAAAGTAAACTGTTTCCCTCCATATTAATTTATTTTACAACATGAAGCAACAGATGCATTAGCCATCAGTTACATCACTATTTCCTCAAATACTATAAAAAATTGAATATGCTGTCCAGCTCCAGGCTGATTAGTCCAAAGTGTAATTATTCAGCTGCTTATCATTTACAGCACTACAGTTCATGATGCTATGATATTGTCAAAATTGTTTCTGACCCTTATGTTAAAAGAACCTCAAAGAATATTTAAATAATTTTTTTAACTTCTCCCAAGCAGTTTATAGACTAAAAATGTTGGTTTCCAGGCAATATTTCAGTTGGTACCTTGCACTGAGCAATTACTTTATTTTACAAAGTTGTGTCACAACATTGAGGCAAGAATGCAGTTTTTAAGCAAAATGATTCATCTGTAAAGATTATATTTAAGGTTATAAGCTGAGGTTGTCTACCAAGCTATGCCCTACACTGCCTTTGTTAGGGCAGCAATACACTTATTACCCTTGATTTTCATAAACCTATGGCAAAACTTAGAGATCTGGAAATTCCCTCTTTCACACAGTTCGTTTGGACTTGTCAATAAGGAAAACACAATGTTGTTCTCAAGCGGGCTGTTGGTCAGGACAGCTGGCATCTCCAGAGTCTGATGGACAAAACATTAAGAAGAGAGACTTAGGGTGCTGGCCACTCCATTGTCATTCAGAAAAGTCTGGCCTGTATCACAAGTCTATATTTCTGAAGAAACAGAAGGTGAACTTACAGGCTCTCCACTACAAAAAGTTATTTTTTGTCTGCTGTATAAAGAAAACAGTCGTCATCTTTTCATCAGAAGCTTGTTGTGATTTCAACAGGAATGCAGACTGAGTTGTTAAAAGGTTTTAGTCTACTTAATTGCAAGATTGGGTCAAAAGTTGAGCTACTAATTGAATATTTCTTGAAACTAGGGGAAACTACCCAGTCTGGAGACTTGCCATAGAGCACTGAATTAATAACTGTTTGAATTACCCCTTCCAAGAATTCTTGATTAGAAGGTTACTTCTGATCTCCAGCCAGGTTGCGATGATACACTGTTTTGTTAAACATGTGATTCCATAATACACAAAAATTGTTATTAGAGAAGTTAGCACGCTTCTGTCCAATGCAGGTAACACGAATTACATTTTTAAATTATTAAATATAGAAATAACATTTCCAAAGGGGCATTTACATGTACCATTCGAGGCTTTTTTGCAGTATCACTAAATTGACAAGTTTATGAAACAAATATGATTAAGTGATAAGCATATTCTTCTTGGACAACGGCACGATGCCAACAGGAAACTGAGGGATCCAATTCTTTGCCTTTCTTATTCCGTAAGGAAATCCAAACATGCTAAACCAATCCTGATCACAAAGAATCTACAACTAAACAGAAATTACTTTGCAGAGACTACTCTATAAGCATAATGATGCATTCAAAAACAGTTGTTATAACAACTTCTGAAGGAACAGGCTCAAAATAAGCAGTGCTTAATAACTTATAATCAGAACCAATCTAGAGAAATTAAAGGCTAATTTATAGTTTTTTAATTTTTTGGAAGAAAGCTGGAGAATTTGTAAGGACAATGCATTTCCCACGTAAAACACCAGATTCTGCCAAAGTTGTCAACTATTCCTGTCTAACCAAAACCAGACTAGAGGTTTTTGATAGAATCACAGAAGCTAAAGACTGAATATGTAATGTGACATACTAAAGCATCTAAAAATCTGTTGGGGCTCCAGCCATTAAATTAGAGGCTAGAACAAAGACAGCAAGCAGTGTCCAAGTCTCCCTAGAATTGAGATGGTTCAAGCAATAAGCAAACAGGCTTCCTGCTCTACGCCAGCAGCAGAAGCAGGTTTATTTCTAGGCTATATCTTACTGCCAAAGTGGCAAAGATACTGCACATACAGCTACTGTTTAGAGATTACAGGTTTTAGGAAGACCAAACAAATGTGTTTTACAGGTTGTATTTAAAGATAGGAATAATGAATCACCACTGATGACAAGAGGTTTGTTTTGGGGGTTAGTTTTGTTTTTTTTCTTTTTGAGTTGAGGCAGTTATTCTGCCTGTTGAACAATGCAATTGGAGGAAAGGAGAGATGTTAAAAAAGTAACCTTTCCACTTCTGTTCTGAGAAACGGTTACAGTTGTAACCTTACCTGTGCTTTGTCCACAACTCGAGCCAGTAGACTGCATCTCTTCACCCTCATCAACAGATAATGACTAGAGCATATGTGTTACATGTCAAATGTGGACCAGCGTCAGATGCACAAAGCCAACTCTCCAGAAGTTGGATTTTCCCCATACACATTGTAAAATCATTTCTACTGGTAACTCCAGATACCACAAGCGAATTCCATTTTTCAGCAGGAGGGCCATATGTTCAATCCTAACAAATATTTTGCTTGCTTTCCAGTATAAATATCTCTTGTAAATAAGATTTCAGACTCTCTGGCTTCTAGGTTTAAAGCTAGCAGGTTATTTTCACCCAATATATTCCCTTCAAACTATGACTATTTTCTTCCTAGAGCCCTTCTTTTGTACTTCATGTTCTTTTTAATGAAATAAGAACAACTTATTTAAGCAGCTATAAACCACAACTGAAGTTTTGACTGATTTACGAGCAAGCTAAAATATTTTACTGCAGAGCCTTAAGTCTTAAATAATCATTTTCTACATAGTATTTAATAACTACTCTGTTGCAACATGTGAGCTTTATAAGGTAAGCCTCCAGAACATTGCCATAAAATGTGTTTTGGACTGAGAGAAAGCACAATATCACAATTCTTTTTCTTTAATCTTGCAAGGTTTACTCTTTTGCACATCAAGAAGCGAATATAAGTTATTACTATGTAAAAGTATGCTACATGCTAAATTTGCATAGCACCTTTATTACTTTACTACAAATACTCTTAAATAATCTAATATACTACTCCCTCCATGTAATGCTTTCCTATTCTTTTTTTACAAAGAGCTAACTAGACAAGGAGGGGGAAAGGAAGAATTATCCTCTCTAGCCAAGCAACAGGAACACAGAAGTTTAGTCACTTGTTGAAACTGAAACAGGAATCGAGTCGTCTTCCAAAGAAATCTCCGCCACAGGATCGTCATTCCTTTTAAACTAGTCTAGGAAATTTGTAAATATACCTTGAAATAATGAGGTAGTCCAAACCTTGATTCAGACTGTAATGGGTCTTTGTGCAGTAGCTAGTTTAATAAATCTAGACTGAATTCAAAAGCAAATTCGTTTACTCAAGAAGTCACTCAACAGTGAGACTTCATTATGAGCATTGATGGATATGCAAGATTGAAAAGCTATTTCTGAAAGGCTTCACGTTGTGTGTTTAAAACTGTTCTCTTGATTTTTGGCAAAAGTAAGTTAATTGGAAGACTTCTAGAAGTAGCGCTTTGAGAAGTTCAAGATATCACAAATATCACAATACAGAAGAATTCCTGTGTTCATTGCTATCACAAGAAATGTTCCATCACTTGTCAAATTACAAAATAAAGAAAGAAAACATGGGTTAAGCAATTAAAAGGTAGTTTCAGTCAATAGTAAGACTGCTGTTGCTCATCAGGCTCTGTTCCCCAGATTGAGTTTGGTTTTCCTAGTTTTATGAGTTTCATAATCTGTACATCAAGTTTAGTAGTAAGTCCAAGAAATATCTTAAACTGTGTGACTTAAGCACAGCAAGGAATTTATTCAAGCCAGTCACTGAGAAGGGCAATGTTGAAAGGATAGGTGAGAACATTATTTCCACAGATCTGCTATGTCTTGTGAAAATCTCTAACAGTTCATGATAATTGCTTAAAGCATTTATTTTCATCACTTAAGAATGATGGGGTTTTGACAGGCAGAAAGACACCCATCATCTTACTGGCAAACGCAGAAGCTGTAACCCAAGTAACATCATCTGATTGGCATACACTTCTCACAGATACTCTTAAATGTCTCCATTTTTTATCATCTTCTAGTAGAACAGAGATACACGCTACACAAGCAGTCCTTAAGTTTTGCAAATGCCTTAATTTTTCCCGAAGTAGTAACCTAGACTTACTAGCATTTTTCTCTGATCCTAAGGATGATTTTCCACAAGAGGAAGAGTTACCTTGTCACAAAACATTGCCGTAAGCTGAAAAGAGTTACTTATGCCCGTCAAATAATTCCTCAAGAGAAAAATGCCATATTTCTTTGTAAGGTTTAATGAGACACACTGAATCAAGAGGAAGACTTGGAAGAAAGGCAATTTATTAGTAAAAGTTCTCTCAAATGTTAAGATTGAAAACTAATTCACAGGTATATTGTAGCTAACTTCTGAAGATAAGCCCTGTAGCAAAATCTACCGTAAGCAAAGGGGTCTTCATACTAAGACAACTAGTACTTCCAAAGCTAGCATTCTTCAACATGCACTATATACAGCTATGCAATTCCTACAGTCCAAAAGAAAAGCAACAGCTGTCCACAGGAAAGACTGTAGAACATGAAAGTAGCAGATTGAGTGAATGACATCAGATGTTCAGACAGTTGTTTTTCCAGGTCAGACATTCCATCAATGAAAACAGCAGAAGACTAAACACCACTGTTCTTCCATTTACCACCAGGGAATTAAAACCAAAGCAGCCCCCCCAAATCAAAGCCTACACACACAGAGAGAGACTATCTTTTTCTAATGTAAGCCTGTTCTTGGGATAGGTACTCACATAAAGAATTAAGAATGGAAAAAAAAGGCACTATTTCAGGACTCTGAAGCAACACCCCCATATTCCAGGTCTAATGCTTATACTTTGAATGCTCATCCATTGCTGCTTCTACTTTTACAAAACTTATTCCCAGAGATTCTATAACATTTTAGTATTTTTAAAAATTTGCCTCCTACTGTTTGAAATTTTTGCTTTCAAATTTTCAGTCAGAAAGCAACTGGCAAGTGCTCGCTGACTTACTGCACTGTTACAGAAAGTTTATTTTGAATATGCATTTTACTTGTCACATGACTAGTTACAGCACTAGTACATTCCACTTAAGATCCTCAGCAACAAGGGAAAGGCAGGCATTCGCTTTCCTCATTTCAGACATGGCATCACTGGTCCAGAGGCAGAGAATTATACACTTCCATCTGAGTGCGGTTACATAAACTTCAGCACAACAGCCACTGATGGTGAAAAGCAGCATGTAGGTCAGTATAAAATTCTAGTCCAGCCCAGCATTTCAGTTTCTCAGCTTAAGCAGTGTGCAATAAGCACCCGCATTTTGCATGTTGGTGAGACGACAGTTTAAACCATGCATTGCCCACCAATCATTTTCAGACCAGCATCAGTTCAACAGTAACATCTGACGTCTTTTGCTCACTTTCTGCTTCATTTCAGATATAAAAATAAGCTTCAACAACAAATGCAAGTGGTGTTCTGCCTGTTTTGAGTTCATCTCATCCATTTCCGATAAGGCTATGGCTTAATAGTCTGTTTATTGGAAGAGTAAACTGTGCAACAAGTTTGCAAATGCACTGTAAATGATTGGGTTTATTTGAACTTAGTACTAGCAAATACTACCTCATTTATGTTAGAATAGTCTTGTGTAACTGTAGTATGATTATTTCCTCACAGCTCTTCACTTTATTTTCGTGAATATAGTAGCAAACCACTCTGCTGGCAGGACTGGTTGTCCAAAACATCAGTCAAAGCTTCTTTTATAGAAACACACAAACACGAAGGTAGAATTGAAATTATGCTAGATGTTTGCACTGGATCACAAAAACCACCTTCTAATTTTACAATGAATGAATTACTCCATCTCACATGTTGGCTTAAAACGTGGAATGGGAAATAGAAGGCTCTGCATGATATTTTTGCATTTGAAAAACTGCAACCAACATACCAATCCAGTGAACCAAAATCCTAATACACCCCATATCATTACTTCATAAATCAGTTTGAAGAAACCTGGAATCAAACAAACTGAGCTGAGTTCAGATCTCATGAAGTTTAACTAAATCTCTAGCTTCGTATTTACTACAGGTTCTTCATTTCTGTGAGGAATACACTAATAGGGAACCTTGTTTTATTTTCTCAACCCATTTAAAAATCCATAGCTTAAACTGTTGCCTCACTTACCCGGTGTTTCTTGTACACTTCTTAGCCTGAGAAACTAAAATACTGATTCCAAAGGGCCAAACTAGAATTTTATACTGACCTACATACTGCTTTTCACCATCAATTTCTCTAATGTTAAAAAAATACATGATAAAGTACACTAGAAGGTCCGAAACCCTCTTCTCCATACTCCCTAACAGAGCCTTCTCATCTCAAACCCAGAGCTTAGAGCATTTCTTTGGAAATGCTCAACAATTCTCATCACGTCAGATGCTCATCTGGCATCCTAGCCATGTGGAACTGATCAGAGGCCACTTACAAACAAGTATTTGTAGAACCAAATTAATTACTTGGAAATTTTTGTTACTTTGCACCCATTACTTTTAATATTTGTCCATATCTTGTATGGTATTGTTTCTAACAACATTAAGAAAAAAGCACTGAGCATCAACTTCAAGGCATTTTTAATAATTTCTATTTTCAGCTTGTTTCTTTTGAGGAAATGAGCATTTTGAATCTATTTTATCACGTTTCTCCTAGTATTCACAGTCTCTGTAGAACTTTTAACCAATATCCTATATAAGAGACTAAATAATATCTCTTTAGTTTTATAAATTAGGAGAAAAATAAAAGGAATAAAATGAAATTTTTAGTATAGCAAAAATACAATCTGAACTGTAAAGATGTGAGCCATCAACTACAGCTATATTATAAATTTTCCCAAAAGCATCATTCAAATGGAGTATTATTCAAACACATTTAATTAAGAAAGCAGGAATTGTTTGAACTCTACTAAGCTTCCCTAAATTTTCAGGGTCCTTGCAGACCTTTGGGTCTTCTGCACACTTTAAAATGCTAAATTCACAGTATTAGTTTTGAACACATAAATCTTTTGTAAAGCATTCATGTCAATCAGTGCAGTAAGTGAGCTAAGAATGGAGTTTCTCTAATCATATTATAAGGTAGCTTTGTTGGTTTTGGGGGGGTTGTGGTGGTTTTGGGTTGTTTTTTTGGTTTTTTTTTGTTTTTTTTTTTTTTTTTAAATATAGGTTTTGTACAATATACAGCTTTTATCCTTTCGTGGCTGTTCCAGGAAAGGAAAAAAAACCCAAACAAGTAGCTGAGCTTTTTGCAGCTAAACAAATGAGTTAAAATGGTAAAATCCTTATCAAGCAAATCTTCAGGAAGAAAACTCAAAGAACATTAAGTGGCTTACTTTCTCACTGGCAAATTGGGAAGGAGAAGGGACAAGACATATAGCAACCCCTTCTCTCACATGAGAATCATTAGCATTTACAAAGTCTAAGCTTTGAAGGGAAGAAAAGCTTCCAGACGTATTCTGCAAAGGAAACCTTTCAAACGTCAACTGAGTGCAAATAAACGATGTGCCAAGTCTGCTACAGAGAGAAAGCCTGAATGCCAGAAAGTTTCCCTCCCCCTTTCTTGAAGGGCAGAAAGAGAAAGACAGATTGTTTATGCCTAGTCCTATACTGAAGTTCCCATAGCGTTCTTAACTCTTGATGTACAAGCTCTAGGAGCGTAATTTGTCAGTAAGCAGGCAAGAAAACTGATCAGCTACGGGGCCTTAACACTTACACCTTGAAACTTTTAATAATTTTAGAAAGCTCTACCACACCAGGCTAAATGCTATGTTGTTGCCGATACCATACATCTGATCCCGACTGTCCTATCCAGCAAGCCTAGAGGTAAGGAACAGGCAAAATCAGATTGCTCTGTTTCCTAATTCAAGCTTAACATGAAAGAAACATTTTCATGTTGAAAACAAACAATGTTTTAGAAAAGGAATTTAACCCAACACTAAGGTTAGGATAATCAAGCATGTAAAATTAAGGATCACTGGAAGTCCTGCAAATATATCTGAACTTACAAACACTGTAACAGTCCATATAAAAACAGATATTATCTTTAGAATTTATTTTACTGTGCTATGCAGAACCAATTCCTAACTTCCAAGGACAAAGCAGCAGGTATAAGAAGGGAAAAAACAACTCTATACAAATAAAAAGAATACGTCTGCTCTATATCCCATTCCTCTGTTGCATAAAACACACGGAAAGAGAAATTGTCCAGAATTACTTTGGGAGAAGTAGAATCAATTTCAGTCTAAATTGGCTTCTGAAGATACCTGTCCAAGACAGTCTTACTCTGAAGCTTAAAATTTACATATACAATAGACTCACACCTTGCCATTAGTTTCTACATCATTTGATTAATCTCTCAAAATAACAGAGCCTGTTAGCAGGCTTAGTATCTTAAATTTGGGGCTGGTTTATCTGTTCTGAGCCACATTTCCCATATTTCATGTTTTCCCTATTCTTGGTTCTATGTCTTCTATGACCCTGTCTGGAAGAGTCTAATAAGTACAAACTTGCTTCTAAACAACAGAAGGCAACTAATAGTTACCTATACTCTCTTCAGTAGAATTATGCCACTTGTGAAGCACTTGGAGACCCCCTCAAGGTGCAAATTCACCCAGATCATTTATACAGTTAACCTAGCCCACAGGAATAAAGGGTGGGTCTAAACGTTTGCATATCACATTCCCATATATTCAACATTTCAGTGGCATGATCCCACATAGGTCCCAATACAAACGAAATGCGGCCATTTCTCCAGTTAGACGCTACATCTCATTTCTGTATTAACAGCCCACAAACCTTAATATTATTGCTGCATTTGGGGTAGAGTACAGGCTCAAATACCTTCTAGGCTTGCAGCCTTGACTTTGGAGACAAGGATATCTCTGATGGCATTTTTTGTCTGCACAGGGAGAAGTTAATGAACTTAATGCATATCACTTAAAACTCAATTCTCTCTCATTGAGTTTCCATTTACACAAACCTGGAACTGGCAGGAGTCTACATATTCTAGTGATTATCTTATCTATCATTCAGCATAATAATTAACGGGAAAGTTCAAAAGAACACTTTTGCTCATCTGCTTTACTCAATCTGACTGGAATATTAAGACATCCCTTAATTTGCAGTTCTACAAGAATATATTTCTTCAAAACTGATCAGGCAGTTCACTGAACCAATTTTGAAGCATGTGGATATACATTAAATTCAGTGATTAAGCTTTCAGACACACCTAGCTTTCTTCAAAAGTCTCAGATTTTTCACCTTGCATAACAATCCCTAGCTTTCCTGAAAGCATTCGACCTTTGTTGCCAGCTAGCACAGATTACAGTAGTTAACACTATACTTAAAATTTTATTGTGACTAAACTTCAAGCTGAAAGCTCTATGAATGCCTGGGAGTCACACAGACCCTGCTCCACAGGTCTTTCCTCTGATTTCAGCTGAAGCAAAATAAGCATTAAGTAGCTTTGTTTTAAAAGCTCAACATAACATCAATATAGAGATAATCTCTTCAAGAGATTGTATACACCCTCCTTACTGTTCCTGTAGCTCGACGTGCAAAGACAGTTCTGTTACTGCCTTCCAAGCCGTATTTTTTTCTTAATTTTTTGGCCCCACGACCACAAAACAAGGGTCTTTTGTTCAAGACCAGAGTCTAGGCTTTTACATACCAACCTTCATCATCATAGTATCTTACTTTCAGTTATCAGCAGCTCCCTGCTCCCCACCTGTCTGCACTACGTCACTGCCTTAGCTGTAGGCTCTCCTCCATTGCACCCTCCAGCCCTAATGAGCTAACTCGAGTCTCCTACTGCAGGCTCAGCTCCTGAGGGCAAGTCCACTGCCCTGAATGCCTCAGCTAGTTATACAGACTTCCTACTGGCCATTACAGACTTTATTGCACTTAAAAGCTAAGAAGGACCGACCAGTGGTTCCTGAAGTGCTGATGGTCACTCAGTCTTTACACAACAATGAACTCCAGCTGTCTCCAGTGAGTACTACTGAAAGGTACATCTCACTTTAGCCAAATGTAAAAAACTGTCTCAGTAAACACAAAATTTGAGACCATCTAACAAAGCTCTAGGGTTCAGCTGTACATTCTGCTTCCTTTCTGGCAAAAGGACTAGCCCCTACTGACAAGACAGTACCTACTTTTCCAGGCCAGCTGAGTTAGTAACTCTGCTTAAGCAAGGACCAAGCTCTCCTGCTTGCAACTACTTTTTCCCCCACAATAGTTCCATTACCAGGTGACAGCACTTCAAATGCTTAATATCAAGTTCTTACAGTTTTGATTATAAATTTATACAGACATAATCTTCATTGAGCATGACACAACTCCACTTTCAGAGTGTGCTACCATTCTCGTGTTCACTTTTCTCTTTGTCTACCTCTGCAGCTGACTTGTTTTCCCTATGCTATTCTGTAGCAAAACCATGGCACCTTTTGATCACGAACAGATGAGTTACAATTTTTAATAGGAATTTATTATTTGGACATCTTTTTTCCCATTAATTAGGATATGGCAACATTAAGTATTAGCACTAACATACCCCCCCACTTTACAAGTTCACACCCCTAAATGTTCTTCCTGTCAGGCAGTATAACTTTTAGTGCAAAAGGAATTGCACCTGCTTTAATTATAACATCTCCTAGTAAAGCAATTTCAGGGAAGCAAGGAAACAAACCACAAGAAGCAAAGAAAGGAGTATGGGGGTTGCTGTATAACAGGGTTGTTACCAAATTATTATTTTTAATATAAACAGTGTAAATAACACTCCATGGCTCTAATTTTGTCATCACCACCGTTCCCTTACAAAAGCCTGTTTTCTCAGTCAGGCATTTGCAGGAGCATTAGCAATTGCACCGAGTAGTTTACAGACCCTCCTACATAGAGATGAAAAATGTTCTACACCCAGACCAAAGGCAGAGCCTTCTGCTCAAGTATGCCAACATCCAGTTTTGTGTAGTACTCAAGATGAATAAGCTACAGTCTTCATATTTGATGAGACGGTTGTAAGGTGATAAACTGCTAAGTTCTTTCCTCGGTTTTGTACAAACTATTCTAGGTTCCCAAACCTGGAATTACTTTAATTCTTCATTTTTTTGCATGCTTTAATATTTGCACCTCCTGGCAACTGGTTGATAACAGCTCCACCCTCACTGCAATACCTTTTTCTTGCTGTTACCTTCGGTAATTGATTAGTTGTCTTCCACAATAGTTATCACTTTTTTTTTTTAATTAGAGCTAGACATTCAGCTTTGAAACTTTCAAAATTTACGAAGTATTCCAGCCATACTTTTCATTGTGTTCCCTCAGAGGAAATTATTACCTACATGCACCGAACCCATGAAATTTTGATATCAGACCAGAGGCTTTCCATAATCCATTTTGACTTCCATTTAGAAGGCTAAAGCATTAAACAACTGTCGTGGTTTAACCCCAGCCAGCAACTCAGCACCACGCAGCCGCTCACTCGCTCCCCCCCCACCCAGTGGGAT
>JAVKLA010000001.1:17957003-17984218 GCA_034782735.1 Sagittarius serpentarius
TGAACTGAAAACACAGCACTGTACCAGCTACTAGGAAGACAATTAACTCTATCCCAGCCGAAACCAGGACAACCACCTACAATCTCTTACTTGCCTGGTGATGCTGCCCATGGACTAGGAGCATACGTGGACTGTCAACCACAATGGACATCAACGTTTCCAACTTAAAACACATGTTGCTTTTTCCTGTAGAACACACAGTGCCAAATAAAACCTACATACAGCCTGAGAA
Organism: Sagittarius serpentarius; assembly: GCA_034782735.1. Taxonomy (NCBI): domain Eukaryota; kingdom Metazoa; phylum Chordata; class Aves; order Accipitriformes; family Sagittariidae; genus Sagittarius; species Sagittarius serpentarius. The sequence continues at coordinate 17,957,236 of JAVKLA010000001.1, forward strand.
AATTTCCCCTCAAGGGGGGCTGAATTTCTGCCTGCCAATACCTTACGCTCATTATTGGTGTGAGCTACATAATACTTTGTCATTAAAACAGACAGACAAACAAGGATCTCACAACAGGTATTCCCTGTGACTGATCCGACTATTCTTCACTAAATCTGAACACTAACCAATAAGAAATGGTGACTACTTCGGACACTCCAATAAGCTGCATTTCTTACCATCTTTCTCCCCACTTTAATCTTCAATGAAGGAGGTTACATGTTGGAAAAACCTAAGTAGACTTTTATATTGAAGTAGTACAAAACTCAATGGTTAAAAAAATTTTAAACAAACTAGAAGACATTTTCTTACACAATGGAGTTATTTTCAGACTGCTTCTACAGCAGAAGAAAACATGCTCACCATGAACAGCATTAGGATACACCTGTAATCTTCTATCCCAAATCAAAACTAATCAACGACAATCCCTTCCCCCCTTACCAAATATTTACATGTGCAAGACCCTAATAATTTTAAAAACCATGAATTACCTTGCAGATAAGTGGGCTTTTTATTGTACAATTTTAATGACAAAATCCCAAGTAATCAGTGTGTTAAAGTATTGGTTTTCATCTGCAACACTGACAAGTATTAGAGGTTCAATATTCCTTTCTAAATAATTTGTTTCACATAAGTGTCATTTGTCTTTGGTGTTCAAACTAATCCTTTCTTTGTTGTTCCCTGTACAATACTGATTGACCTCACAGATTAGTCTTTCGTATAATATTTTACAAAACTTTTTACTGTAGTTAAGTGCAATTATACCCAGAGAGTCTTCCAGTCCTCTGTTTCAGATTCATGAAAATTTTCTTTTATGCTGACTCTTCACTACAAAACCATAGTGTGCAGGAGCTCTGATTTTGCTCAGTTAGTTTTACCAGTTGAGATGGAAGAACAGATTCAGTAATATAATTTAGATAAATGAACCATTTATCCTCACAGTTATGAATTAAGATCCAGGACTCCCCATCACAGACATCTTCAATTTATATATTTATATACTTTTTATTTTAAACTATTCTACAGTCTTTCATTTTTCATATTTCATATGCTGAACTTTCTTCCTTTATTAATTTGAACGATATCTTCATGTCAAAAGCCAGGCCCCTTCCTAGAAAGATCTATACACATGCCTAGGTTTACACAACAATTTGCCTCCCCTGCCCTTGACACTCTCAATCCTCCAAGATAGATTCAAAAGTGGTAGCAGATGTATATAAAAACAGAGACACTTACTTCTGAAAATAATAGGAAAACACAAAATAATATCAGAGAGAACGAGACCAATGCAAATTTCTCTTTGTATTACCCTGTATAGCCAATGTCTGCATGAAAAAGTGCTTTTACCCTACTGTCTTATTCTTCATGTCTTTTTTTGACTGCTTGCTTCAGCCAGTTCTGCCTTCACAAATTACTCCGGGGTCCAAACATAACAGAGGAATGGAAACATTTTGCACATTACTCAAATGGCCCAAGGTCAATCAGAATTATAATTTTCTTCTACAATTTATTTTGGAAGTTTGCTCCAGGATGCTTACAAACAAAATCTAGAAGTACAGTACTCACAGGACTCTTTTCTCCATTTTTATTTATACAGTATTATTTCAAAATAAGGTGGATAAAGAAACCATGACTTGGAATTAAGTCTGAAAGTATAGAAGTAAAAAAAATGAGGCTTATAAATCACTAAAATCCACTAAGATCTTAGCCTGTCCCTTCTTTCTCTGCTACAATCTGAACTTCCTAACTAAATCCCAATTATATCATGAGCTAGACCTCCTCTGACATGAGAAAGATTAATAAAAACATTTTTGCAGCCAATCCATACTCAAGTCATTAGTTTGTTTGGCTGTCCTCACTTCATTGCTTTTCACCCCAGTATTTCTCAAAAGAAAACAGCCTTCCTGTTCAATGAGAAAGATCACTAAAAATTCACTATTTTTCTGAGAATACAGTGTTCTTATTCACAACATGAGGATAGTCGTATGAGGCTTGCTAGCCTCAGTCTGGAGCAGAAAACGCTTCACACCATCTTTGACTTCTCAGGAAAGACTTCATCAGCCCTGGATTCTTCCCAGCACTTGCTGGGGAAGTCAGGATGAGAAGGTAGAAAAACCCCATAAAGCCTGACATTCTTTCTTCTGAGAAGTTTTGATTGCAACAGTTTAGAATTTGAAAATCCCACTTCAAAGTGGGCTTGAAGTTCCTGATTTTCCCTCTTTGTCATTTTTTTTTTTTTTTTTAGATTCTTCCCTGTTAATTCCATAATAAGGCTGCAACACCAGCTATACAATTCCTTTGCATTCCTTTTAAGGAATGGTTGTTTTAAAATTTTTAGTTTAAGATAAATTTCTCTTTAGGCTGAGGGTTTAGTAAAGATAAGATCCTTCAGAATGAAAATTTTAGATTGAATCTGAGAAGATATAAAGTAAGGAACGGGCTTTCTTTCCAGTCGTCATTGCTTGTAATTTATCAACAATCAGTAAACACATGCCTTGATTTTAAAGGAAGACATAATGAATATTTATACTCTAGTCCTCCCTTAGCTTGTGGCTGCACACAACCCTGTTTATGGAAGAGTCCAATAAAAGTCATTAGAGCCATTTACATTCAGCAGAGTGAAATCTCAGTTTACAAATACTTATGATTAGAACATACTTTGTTCTGTGTTTGCAAAGCAGTGGGAATGCAAATCTTGAAGTGTTTTCCTAGCTGCAACAAAGTGAAGACTTAAAAAAAATACATTTGCTTTAATCATTTAATCAGGAATTTCAACAACCTCTACAAAATAAAACCTGCACAATAAACAAGTCGAGGTAAATGCAACCAGAATGTTTGTATTTAATGCATAAATCAGTATCTACTACAGCATGGTCCACTGAAATTCAGAAATTCACAACTGTTTTGCAGGAATACATACAGGACAGCTAACCACTCCAACTCTCTTCTTCCCTGCATACATCCTCAGAGCACCCGCTCTATCCCCATCAAGGCTAATAATTCAGCATTTCACAGATACTTTATGAAAAAATTATATGAACAGATAAATAATGAATAAGCAGAACTCCTTTGGATCAGGAGGTTTAAAGCTACAAATAGGTAAAACTGACAGTCAAAGGACAATGTATTACTGAAGTTTTTCAAAAGGACGGAGTATCATAGATAATATAGGAGTCCATAAAGAGTGTTGGGTCAGCAGCATTAGCAGCAACTCAGAGTACAGTAATAATGGAAAGAGACCAATTTTCTAATAATACATGCGTAAGACAAGACCTTCAACTGAGAATGAGAGAAGACTAAGAAAGACTGGCAAAGCACACAATTCTATTCTGGTTACTATGAAGAGTGTAATTACAAGAAAGTGTTACTCCCCAACGGTAACATGAATTCTTTGTCGACATGGAAAAAAAATTCTGGTGGTTTTTTAATCTTATAATTATTTGACTTCTTTTTAGCTACAAAGCTAGAAGTACAAGCTGAAAAGAAGTCAAGTTAAATTATTTGATTGCAACCCTACATGAGTTTTTAGGATTTCAAGTCTTCTGGTCTGTAGTGTTAGCACAGGAAAGTTTAAGTAGTCTTAATTTACAGATTAATATCCAAGATATGCCAGTTACTTTCTACATGTTAAGGCTTGAGAATCTTCAATTAGTTTAAAGTCTCCTTAATGAGGCAAATGAACAAAACAATATGCTAGTTTGCTCACTGGGTCCTTATTTGCATTCATGTTAGAAGACCAGCAATTCCAGCAGTTTATACTTACAGTTTCTGAAATTAGCATCAGATAAATGGTTAACAGCAGGCAGACTTTCTTGGTCATGAAAAGGATGGTGTTTCTGGCCACAGCCAAATCTTTAATACTACTGAAATTATCAATAAAAAGTGATATCATAACATCATGCAACTCTAGTTTACCTGATTTTGAAGAGAGTAATTCTTTACATGTTTTTTGGGGGGGAAAAGGCCAAACATTTGTGAACGAATCTTTTCAGCTTATACATAAAGATATGGATTAACTGATAAATATTCTACTCACATTTGAATAAGATTAAGTAAGTTGAAGAGTTACTACCCTAGCTTGAACCCTTCCTGCACTATATACCTTTATGATATTTAGACAGTGAGGGTAATTATTTTGGTAGCACAAATTTAAAGCTTGAGAGGTCTAAAGAGTTGCCATAAATCCAGTAATTAAATGGATACCATTACAGTCTCTTATTCCCCCCCTTGCCCCCCCCCGCCTTATCTCCTTGCAAGGGAGCTGCTCACAATTACAGCTTCATCCTTAGGGAGTTTATTAGGTCATATAACATTAAGAAAGGGTTTTTTTCCCCCTAGTTCAGTCTTTAATTGAAAGAAACATTTAGTTTTCCTCCTTGTCAAAGACAGAAGAAATTATAGCAGTTTCTATAATCAGGATGTGCGGCTTTCCTGTTAACAACAGAACAGGCAGAAGACCATACTCACCATTTTTTGTAGAGTGCAAACTCTACCTCCTTTTTACCTGTCTTTCCTATGCTTTTAACAGCTTCACCTCAGACATTCCTGGATTACTGCATAACTGTCTTCATTCACCTTCCAGTATACTTTACTTAATACATTCTTTCTGTTCAATCAAATGAAGCAAGTATTAGTATTACTCTGTGAGCACGTTCATTTCTCCAAGCTTCCCAATAAAGCTAAGCAAAAGAAGTAAGAATATGCAGTCAGGTAGGACTTCTAAAATGAAGCAGGCTAGTAAAAAGTGCCTTTCCTAACCAAAATTTGGCTATGAACAACCAAGGGACAAAGAACCAGAACACCCATTATAAGAACCATTTCTCTTATCTGAGCATAACAGCTGCTCATAAGCCTTCCTTTAGAATCAGCAGAGAAGCAGAGGCCGATACAGAACATTAAATTAAATCCGGAGTAACTTACGCCTGTGCACTGAGTTCAGAGAACTTAAAGGTAGACTAGTCTCAGAAAGAAGAACAGAGCAGGTTCACGGGGAAGCAAACAAGGAGACAAAACTAACCACATCAGAGACAGGAGCAGCGTCCCCACCAACAAGGATGCAGTCCTACAGACCAGGACAGGAATATTTATCATAACATCACTAAGCCACCAATTACGAGACAAGTGCTAGACCAGTTCTGAGGTCACATCACAAAAGCACCACCAACAGGTAAAAGGCAGGACTAGATTTCAAGATGGCTCTTAAATAGCTTTATGCAGAGGGTGTGTGGGTAGAGATCCCAGGAGAATCTGATCTGGGCAATCAAGGCCTATTGGTGCACTTGGGGCCCTGAAAACTAGTTAGCTGAAGTTGACATGATTCCTGGAAGCTGAGAATAATTAGCTAACCTGCATGTTTTAACACAGCTGGATAATGTCTTCCCTGACAAAGGCACTAATTACTCTTACTAGGGTTGTCACAGCTATTACTAGATTTTCTCTAGCTAGTAGGAACATAGGTACGTTTTGCAAGACTTTTTCCTAGGGAGTTCAAGAAACTCTTCTGTGGGTAAACTAGGAGAGATTTGTCATGGCTGGTGACATTTTTTATGCCTTCTGCACCGGTATTTCCCACTGGATTTGATAAATCTAGTTTTCTTCAGAGAAATCAGGGAGCTGCTCAAAGCAAGCACTATGTAGCTTAAGCTGAGAGTTTGAAAGGAGCCAGGCTGTCTTTGTGTCTGTTCAGAACAAGATTAGATTTAGGCCTGTGTAAATCACCTTACATACGAGTTTGCAGGGCTTGTGACAGAGAGCTGTGGTCTATGTTTACACACACACATCATTCTTTCCAAATGGGACTATTAGTGAGGCCTTAATTTGATGTAAAGCTGATTTAACAAAATCAAAAGAAGACGCCATTTTAGGCAGGTTCAGTGTTTTTAACAATGCTCCATCTCTGATCAACACAACAGGAACATCTCTGTCTTTCCTTCCCCCTCTGAGAGTAGAACGTCCCTCTAAAGGAATGTCTCCGCACAGCCAAATGAAGTGTGACTGTAGTACACGCGAGCACATTTGCACTAATATTAATCTAGTAGTAAAGCCCCAGATATTGCAGGAGGGCCCTCGGCATGGAGCATCACCTCTAGGATAGCTCTGCTGAGGCTCCAGTAAATCACCTGAAAAGTATTGTACCTGCTAGCCCAGCTCAAGCTCTGTAGTCACAGCTGTGGTTACAGATGCTGGCCAGTTCACAGCCGGCAGCACAAGCATGCCAGAGCTAAACCATACATACTATCGTGTCATGTTGTTACTTAGATATAGCCCAAACATTTTCTGCACGTGCTTGTCTCTGATTAATGTGTTCAAAGCTTTTTAGCACGTCTTCAATCTGTTTCTGAACCTTAATTAGGAATTAAACCAGGGGTCCCTTAGAGCTGCTGGGATCTCCAAGTGACTTTCCTTCTGGAGGCACAAAAGCATAAAAGTTTGTCATTGCTGTTTTTGTTAATTCTGTGTAAAGCTGGGTTTTCAAAGCTATTGGGAGGAAAGCATGTACTGTTTGTCTACTAGAGCTGTTGAGTATTATCTATTAAGTAAAAACATCGTGTTCTAACAAGGTTTTCTAACTATAAGAACAATATACATAACATGTGGAAGACCATATATATGGTATTATATATAATCTGCTGGTGACTTTTTGAGAGCATTGTATGAACTGGAAAGAGATGGGTTTTGTTTTATTTACAATCAACTGCCAACTTTCTAATAATAGCAGTGATCTCATCAGAAGTGAAACAGTGTGTTCTGACAGACCAAATTCCTCTGGAGAAAGTGTGGGGAAAGGAATAGTTTTCAAAAAACCCCTCTGATTTTCAAAGAGGAGCATTGTTAAACTTTTGTTTAAAATAAACTCAAACCCAAAACATCAACCTTATGTTCTTCAAAATGCAGGAAAACTACAGAGTCCGTGTATTTCAACTGCTACAATGTTTGCACAATGTCAGTGACAGGACCTTTCTTCTGAGAATTAATGTAGCGCCTTGGGTGGAAGAACTCACTGGAGTTTAAGCCACTGCAGAAGTAAATTTAAAATTATATTTTTACAAGTACTTTTCTGACTCACATACCCACAGACATATGCACTCATATGCTGAAAATACTGTGATACTCATAATGATAAGGCATCTCAGAGACATCCCAAAAATATACTTAAAGAATGATTGCATGATAAAGTAGCTTCCAGTAAAAAATATACCACTCTAAGGCAAGCCACACCTGAAAAGCCCTAAGCGACTCTGCAAAGAGCTGGGGTGTTACATACCAAACGGGTACGACAGCCACCTGCATCATTTATAGTAAAATACTCACAGGCAGAGTGGCACGCTGCAATATAACAAAAATACATCACTGTAAAAAAAAAGGCTTTTGGTAAATAATGTCAAAGCCCCGAGTGCACTAATAGGCCTTAACTGCCCTGAGCAGCCTCACCTGGGGCCTCCTCTGAACGGGGACTCCATATAAACTCAGGCTGGGGCCTAGTCAAGCCCTGCTCCTGAGGGGCTGTGTGGTGTCCCTGGCTGGGCTGTGGGCCTGGCGGGTAGCCCTGGTGTGTCTAGCGGTCACCAGATTGTCGGTAAGACCCGTTTGCTCGCTGCTGGGGCTCTGGGATGGCGCCGCGTTGGTGAGGCTGCTGGCCTGTGGTGCAGCTCTCCTCTGCTCCCAGCTTGCTTTTCCTGAGGGAACAGCCCTGCTCTTGCTACTCCCTCATGTGTAAGCAATACTTTAACATTGGGTTTGCTTTGTGGTTTTAAATGTATATAGGGTACGGTATTTGGAGGGGGGGGGCGGGGTGTGAATTAACCCAATGTCCAAAGACTCCAGAAGCTCTATGGTAGAAGTTGCCTAGTTTTAGCAGGTTTCCTATGTGAAATGCTGAGGTAATTATAGAGGTGACAGCAGCTTTCTGTCAGGAAGTCAAGCCTGTAAAAGGGAGGTTTTACATATCTTCTGGAAAGAGTGGGAAAATAATTTAGCATGGATCAGAAAAGATAGCATAGTTGCTATGAGGCTTAATGTAATTTATGCAGGAGAAGTTTTATAGTTGCTTGTTGTGGGCTATTAGGTACAAGAGAGCATGCAAATGAGCAGATTCAAAAAGGAGTTTCTGCCCTGCTTCTAAGGACTAACTAACTTTTTCTGGGATGATGGGAGACATAGTCAGTGACTCAATATTATTCATATTTCCTTCACAAGACATTAAAAGGTTTTCTTGTGCTATTTATAGTGTTAAAATTAGAATAGTCTTATCTGATACATACTAAAGCTTATATTTGCTGAAGGATAGGTTACAATAAAGAAAGATAACTTTGATAACTGTATTTCTCATCTAATAGTCTCTCAGGGAAAAGAAGAAAAAGCTGAAAACTTGTTTCAGTGCCCCAGCTCAGATATCAAGCTCAGATATCAAATATGTGATTACTATCTTCATTTCCATGGCTACTTGATCAAGCCAAATTCTCTGACAAAAGTATGCTGTTCTAGAAACATTAAGTGTTCTTGAGTGTTAAATCATAACAGGAGGATGGCTATGGGTTATTTTGCCCAGAAACTTTGTATTCTGAGATACATCTATGTGCACCTCTGATTAGAAATCAGACTATTTCTTTTATTCTTCTGTTCATTAAAGCTTAAAGGATGTCGTGCCCACTCCCTCATAGGTAGAGCAGGGAAACTGCTTTTTTGTCTGTAAACAGACTTGGACAGGCTCCAACAAGCTGTTGGCTATTGACTGTGAAACCTAAGCCTCAGATTAAAGGTGTCTTTAATGTGCGTGAAGGAAGCTCTCTAGATTGGAAATATGCAAAATGGATTATTTTGGTCAAACAGTGCATCACGTAACTGATGCTTTCCTGTTCACATCTCTGCCTTCAAATATTGATTTAATATGAAAGCACATTATAAGAAATGGAGGTTTTTGAAAGTGTTAAAGTAAAACAATATCCATTTTTATGCAGGTTTTCTTTTGTTTTAATTCTGGCTTTGGTGAGGCAAGTTTGGTCTAGTAAGCCATTTTGCTTCTGACTTGAAGGCTTCAATAGGACCCTTCCTCCTTCAGAAATGCAAAAATCAAAAGGATATTGAAAGGCCTGGTTAAAGACAGTGTAAAGGTACTGCGAGAAAGTGACAAATTAAGTACCTTGATACAGTAATTGATGATGAAGAATCTGCTTGCTGATGTGACATTTCGTGAGGTGATTCACACTGAAAGCCCTGTATCTTTCTACCTTGAGCCTGCAGCACCTCTCCAGTTCCCCTGTAGACTGCCTACACCAGGCAGTTCAGGAACTGCATAGTCTCCATCAGGCATATCCCTGTCTGGGTTCTACTACCCCGTTTCCAGTTCAGTCGGGTATCACAATATGAATGTAGATTAAGATTTCACTGCTATTTCTTTGCTAAATGTTATCTCACATACTTGCTTTTCAAAGCTTCTATCAGCAAGATGGTATTATGCTTGGTTACTTCTGTAGTGCTGACGGCAGCAACAATACTCTTCTCCCAGCACCCCCTCTTCCCCCCTCCAAGAACCTGACATCCCTAAGAGTTGTTTTTATGCTGTTGTGATAGATGGAAATAGTTTTGTGTGCTCTCAGCTATATGCCAGGTACCTACCCTGCAGCAGGAGGGGTAAGGTATGGTAGGGGAGAGGCCCTGAGGCAGGCTTGAGGAAGAAGGGTGCAGAGGCTGAAAGGGGGTTTTGACCGGTGCGGTGCGGCTCATAGCTGCAGCTCGTGCAGAGGATAAGCAGCTGGGCAGGACTCTAAAGAACAGAAGGAACCATCTAGAGACCCAAGGCCACTTAGCTGGAGTTTGCTGCAGCTCAGTCAGTTAACTGAAACAAAGGCTGGAAGTAAGGAGCTGCGCTGTAAAGACAATGGCTGGAAAACAGGTGCTTGTTAACACTTCTTTCTACGCTATCTTCCATGGCTTATTAAAAGTTTTTCTATTTAAGTTAATTATCCTAGATGATACAGAAATACAGTCCAGCTTTTTAGATATTCAAGCCTTTTGATCTTGGTTAGGTTGTTACAGCAGACCATCTCTGCAGATCGATTTCAAAGGGCTGGCCAAATTGGGTTCAATTATAGCTGCTGCTGTCACAAAGGTTAAATCCTGACCCACCTATGCCCCAATGCAAGAGTCAGGCTTTCTTTCAACAGATGCCTCATGCACGGACAGGGAGAGGACTATGGTCCGTGCAGCAGGGCCCCTGCTCTGGATGATCCAACACCTTGGGCTGTGAGGCGCAGTGCTAAGCATACCCTTCCTACAGCCAGGTCGTCTCTGGAGTGTATGGTCTGGACCAGTGTAGCCTGTTGCCCATGTACCAACAACAGGTGCAGCTAAACTGACCAAAACCTGGTACCTTTAAAAAAAGGTAAAGTCAACTCACTCAAAAAGATATTAGCAACTGTAAAGACGGGTACAGGAAGAGTAACTGTCTATAAGAAATGTCTGAGGGGACTGCATTTTGATTCCCAGCAGAGGTTCCAAATACTGAATTACCTGTTTATCTCTGTCTGATTATTCTTAAGCTAATCAGATTTATTTGCTGATTCTTCACAATCTCTGCTATGTAAAATTGACCAAATACAAGCGTTGTGGTTTAACCCCAGCCAGCAACTTAACAGCACGCAGCCACTCACTTGTTTCCCCCCCACCCAGTGGGATGGGGAGAGAATCAGAAAATAGAGTAAAGCCTGTGTTGAGGTAAGAACAGTTTAATAGAACAGAAAAGGAGAAACTAATAATGACACTAATAACCACAAGAGAGTGACCATAATAATAGTAAAAGGATTGGAATACACAAGACAAGTGATGCACAGTGCAATTGCTCACCATTCGCTGACCAATGCCTGAGCCGTGCTCTTCCTTTCCCCCCCCAAAACTGTGCACGACGTCCCATGGTACGGAATACCCCTTTGGCCAATTTGTGTCTGCTGTCCCAGCTGTCTCCCCTCCCACTTTCCCTGTGCCCCTCCAGCCTTCCTGCTTGCTGGGCATGAAAAGCTGAAAAGTCCTTGAATGAAAAGTCTAAACACAACTGAGCAACAACTGAAAACCATCCGGGTGTTATCAACATTCTTCTCATCCTAAATGCAAACCACAGCGCTGTACCAGCTACTAGGAAGACAATTAATTCTATCCCAGCTGAAACCAGGACAACAAGGAATAAAAGTAAAGCAATACTAAGGAAGCATGTGTAACTTCCCATATATTCTCAAACTGATAAAGCTTTCAGTTTAGAAGAGGAGGAGAGTAGGTACTGAAGCCCAGCCTTCACGATGTCTGAGGCTGTTGTATGTAAGAAATGTCACCTCAGCTCGTCTACTGTTGTACGATATGATTATCTGTTCTGATGGCCGTTTTGTCCAACGTGAACAAAAGTAATGAGACAAAATGCCATGAACGTTGCACCCAACTCAAACCAGCAAGAAATCACTTACAAAGGACAGATGTGTCTTCCTCATTATCTCTGTGTAGTGGAACATTTTACATTTAGCAATGCTAACTTTCAGTTTGGGAATCTCTGGAGATGATCATTGTCCTTGTATAAAGCCAACTGAAATATTTGTATTGGATGTTCATAGGCCACGGTTTAAGAATCTGAAGCTTTCCATTTGAATTTCCTTGACTTTGTGATATGTCATTCAGAATGCTATTTCAACACTTTTCTTTGCAGTATTTTCCTTCTTTCAAAGACTACAGTATGTTCCTTTGTATGTCTTAGAAAATGACGGCAAAAGAACAAGGTAACTGTGTTCAAAACTATTATCTTAATCTATTTTAAACAGAAAAAGTAAACAGTTTCATTCCTTTGCATTACTCGGCTTCCTTGCAATGACCTGTAGCAGTCAACAAAGCAAATTGAAGTGGAAAAGGATGGTACTTTTGTAACACAGTTGTAATGCTACCTTGCAGTAAGTTATTAAAAAAAAAAAATTACAACGCAAATCTACAGAAGCTGATATGCAGTTAATATTTTGCATTTAAAATTGTATAGATGTAAATATTGTATGCAGGTATTAAAAAAGTTCTAATTTTTTCCTCAGTTTTGGGGGAATTCTATGGTCTGTTAATGAGATTAAGTTGAAAATCTGTACTTTTATCCCGAAACATATGGTAACACTTTAGGAAGGAAAATGAGGGGGTTTCACTTTCATAGGACAAAACAAATGTAGGAAGGAGCTTTGTTTTTTTATTTCCATGTAAGAGGAACCATACACAGGTGAAAAATAATGGAGCAGAGGGCACAGTAGTTTGTGCTTTGTGAACTGGGTGTACTTTTGGTGTGTGAAAAAATATTTCACTTCACATTGCATTGTGGAAAAACACTGTGCTCTGTATTTCTCACGTTTTGCCTTCCTCCTAACAGCGCTCATTCTTATTCAAGCTAGTACGTCCATTAATTGAACTTCAGTTGAGGAAAACATTTTTTTGTAGATTCTGTTGTAGGTATAAAGAACAGCATTTCTATAAAGAAAGGTGAAAAAGTCAGACAGTTTAACTAGTTTACAAGTTGTTCTAGTCCCTAGGTGTTCATATTGAGTTTTCGTACATCACCCCGCTGTCTGAACACAAGGTCTATGGAGCTTTAAGATGGATGCTTTCCACTTCAACTGCCTTGATTTTATAGTATTTGTCTCATTCTGATGGTTACTGATGAACAATTCTTTTAATGTGTTTTGAGCTAGCACGAAATGAGTTTAATATGAATATCCCCTGTAACACCTACTGCCCATTATAGTAAGGTTATACTGTGAAAGAGAAAGACGGTGCACTTTTTTCTGGCATCGGTCAGAATCTCTGTAGTTCAACAGTGTATGAGGACAAAGAACTGCCATCTGCACTGGCCAGGAGAGCTGGTACTTGCTGTTAATCTGTCTTTTAGGTTTCTCTAGCAGATTCTTTTCATCTCTGCAACGTTTTGGAATGGCACAATATCCTGAAACTAAAACTCCTGTAAGATTTTCATTTTCAGAATATGACTGCTATCACAAAACAACTCCCAAAATTATTCCAAGTTTCTATTACTTGGTTACTTTAAGTACCCTTTCTTTTTCTGAATATCGAATATATGTAACAAAATTCAACTTTGGTTTAGAAAATTGAAAAATCACAGCTTGACAAGTGAAGCTAAGAAGGATGGTTTCTAGAATTCATTCTGGGGCTAAAATACTCAAATTAATATAAAATATTTGGAAAGTATTTATTTGGCAAGAAAGACTGGATATGACTTATCCCTGTGTAAAAAAAAAAAATGTCAGTCCCAATTGGGTCTTACCTTGTATCTTTAATTGATACTTATCACCGTAAAGTATCACTGCTTTCCACTGTACAGTGTTTAGATTACTGGACTAGAAATTAGTTATTACAGAACTACATTTTGCATTCCTTCAAGTTTCTAGAGATGTTTTTAAAGTGTCTGTATGCACAGAGTTAATGAAAACTTTGTTAAAGCGTGTGAGAAGTTTGCCAGTGAGAACAAAGAGCTGATGACAGGGAATAGTTCAGAATAGCAAAGTTAAAAGTGATATTTATCATCTGGATTCTTAAAGGAGAAGGAATAACCTGCACCTAGAGGCTCTTTTCAACATGACAGCAGGTAGCCAGCCATAAAGCCGAGTTATTAAGCAGAGAGCATGATACCCTATAAGAACACTTCTTATGAATTAGGGAGAGAAAAATCCTGCCTCCCAGCAATCACAAAGGAAAAAATAAAATAGAACAGTTCAGAGCCTCCCAGAGGAAGAGGGATACTGGTGAGTGGATACATACTGTTTATTACCCAGCACGTGATGGAAGGTACAATAGCTGGGGCAGGCTGGTTGGGTTAGGAAGGATTTGAGGAACAGCTCTTAAGCAGTTGAGTCTGTGCCAGTTAAAATTTTAAGGCAAACCCAGAAGTGTCACAGGAGTTGGTCAAGTCGCAATTTATCTTTCTGTGAGTTGGTACAATTAAGGGCTACTGTCACGGAGGAAAGGAGGGTCTTCAATGCTTATTCCCTACCTAACTTCTCAGTACTTGCTTCACTTAATCCTGCTGGGGTCAGGATTTGACCCGAGGAAAGTTTTAATCGTTCCAGGAAAAAGGTATACCACTACTAACTTATTTTTCATGCTGTTCTGAAAAGAATGATTTCTCATAAGCAAATGAAATGGTTTACTATCTGAATTAAGCAATTTGTAGTTTTGCTTGGTTTACACATTTTAGGCTAGTTATCTAAGGAATTGTCATCTTTTGACCTTTTTCCAGTTCTCCCACCTTCTCCTTTCCTTTTTACTTGAACCTTGGGCCAGTTCTAACCAAATCTGACAAAAATTGAAAATACTTTTTAGCTGTTATAAGCTTCACTAAAACAAATGTCTGAGGAGGCAGATAGGAGAAACCTCAGGTACAGGAAAAGCTGTGAGTTTAACCACAGTGCAAGAAAATGCATTGAGGAGATGGCATATGATATCCACATGGTATGTCAAGTTTCAGGACTTAACACTGTTCACATAATATTTTATCTAAACTACTTGTAATTTAGACCAAAGCAGAAATGTGAGTGGCTGTGAGTGTACAAAAGGAAAGAGAGTATAGATCAGGCTTCTCCAGCATAAACACTAAACGAGCCATTTGGGCGGTGATGAATGCTTCTCCTTCAGCAAAATATTACATTTTGAAAAAGAGCTGTCTTGCTCAGAGGACACAATAACTATGTCTCAATATGAGTGTCCAGTCACATTCCTGCAAGCAACTCTGCTTTTCAGTCTGTGTGTGTTTTCTTCCTTCTTTTCAAGACTGACTATACTAAGTACCAAGTCCTTGATGCAGGCTCCTTCATAGTCTGCAAAAGATCTCAAATGAGAAACACATTCCCCCTGGACCATGTGGTTTTCACAGGCTCTTCAAGGAGAAGTTTTCCTTCAGGAAGGACAATACCAATTGCAAGCAACACCCCCCCACCCCTTTCTCTTCTAATAACAAAAAAAACCCCATGCAATAAACTGCCCTGGGAGGACTACATGTAGCTAAACAATAACTGTACTTTGACTGAATTAGCTAGCATATTTCATTGGCTGAAAAACTTTGGGTAAAGTCAATTTAGACATTTCTGAATCCATCATAGTGTAG
The DNA here is from genome assembly GCA_034782735.1 of Sagittarius serpentarius. Taxonomy (NCBI): domain Eukaryota; kingdom Metazoa; phylum Chordata; class Aves; order Accipitriformes; family Sagittariidae; genus Sagittarius; species Sagittarius serpentarius. The sequence goes on from JAVKLA010000001.1 coordinate 17,972,399, forward strand.
CTAGCAGATCTGTTTTCTTATTGAAATTCTATCATTTCCTTCCACAGAAGAATTATCAAAGACAGCTGCCCTTTATTTCTTCATGTCATATGTATGAAGTTTTTCAAGAGACAAAAGCAAAAGTGACTATTTCTGTAAGAAAAATCTGCCCTAGGAAAGATACTTATTTCTCTTTCTAGTTACTTGTACTTTTTTCCCTTCCCTCTAGTTCATTAGATATTCATGATCTGTGTGTTGTTTACATGGTATCTTGATGTACTCTGGTACTCAGAAAAATCTCAGGATTCTGTTTGGAACTATGACACCATGGCAGTTTGATCAATCTTCTCCAATTCCCCCAGTTTTTTTTCCCCTGGGCTCTTACTTGGGATTACAGTTGTCAAGAAAATAACCTGGAGAGCAGGGAGGAGTGTGGGGTTGGTTTGTTTCAGGTTTAAAGAAAGATTATCTTGGCATCTCTCCCAGCTAGTTCACATCACTCATTTCAACACCTAAAAAAAATTAATCCCATCTCTCTTTGTTTCAAATTACACAGAACCAATTTCAGAAATCTGAACAGGGATCATGCCCATACTCAGAAAAAATTGCCTGTATTTAGTTCAGTTTTGCACTGAAGCAGAGCTATTCTGTCTATGCTCTATGGTAACCTTGACATTTCAGAGTCCAGTATAATAACATATGACAAGCAATGGGGGGAAAAAAATCCAAACCACAACTTGATATATCAGGGAATATTAGACAGGGTACAGAGGCATGAATATTTTCCTTGGAATTTATTAAAAGAAGTCAATACATTGTGTTGTCTTTTCCAGCAATGTCCTTCAAAGCAGGGCCTGTTTCTTGTTTGCTTTCTTTTTCTCTGCTATTGGACAGAGGCTTTCTCTTTCTACTGGACAGAGAGATTTGAACAAGTCTAATGCTTATTCCAAAAGGGATAGGTCCACAGCATCTGAGGAAAGAAGCATTTTACTGGCTCCATATCTTGTTTGCAACAACAGGACACAGTATTACAAGCAACACTTCCAACCATGAATAACAAACATAATTTAGATTACTGCATGACAGCACAATATACATTCCCATTAAGAACTCGGTAATGTAGAAAAATCACATTATCCAGGCACCAGTTACTTAGTGTTGTATCATGCCTGACTGATGGGTTTTTTTCTATGATCATCAGATTAGAGATGAGGTGAGAGAAACTTAGGAGAGGCATGGGAACTTTGTTGTTTTGGTGTCATGTGCCTCCTAAGACTACCCTTGAGAGGCTAATGAGGTCAATTCACAGCAAGGTGCAACAGTAGCTTAGTAATTACCTTAAAAAAGGCTTCCTACTTCTTTGCTGTGAATTTGTAATGAAAGTGTTCTGGGACTTCCAGAGACAGGTAAACAACTTGTATACAAATTGAGTAGCAGTTGGGAGATGTTACCTCCTAAAATGAACAGATGAATGAGTCCTGTTTCCATGTATTAATCAAGTTAATGACAGTAATTTTGCATGCAGGATTTTCAGTTCTTTGACACCATGTAGACTGCTTGCTTCAGTTTTCTTGCCTAGACAGAAAGCAAGCAAGCCATTAGCCAGAGCAACTGTCGTTCTTCAGGCTTTCAGGAGATTACCAATGTGATATGGAACATGAACTTTCCCTGGTAAAGGCCTCTCAAGCAAGCCAGGAAGGGCTGTGAAGTCTATCTACAGGCAGGTTCACTGAGCAGATAATCCAATTTGCTCATCTTCTGCTCTCCCCATCATCCTGCTGAACTGCTTCTTGCGAATTCATCTGTACTTCACTGTACTTAAGTTTCTCTGAGGACTTCTTATAGCAGAAGCGTAAGTGCTGTAACAAGTGCCAGTGACTTAAGAAAAGCTACATGGGCTTGAAGTGGAGTTCAGGTAAAAGAGGAGTCAGTATTTTAACTCCCGATAACATTTGCTGTGTGCATTTTGGAAGTGACTTGCAATAGGACTTTGACTTTTTGGAGTTCACTTGTTTGATAGGACAGTTATTGGCCTAAGAAATCATTAGAAGTGATCACAGTAGCTGGGCATCATCACAGTAAGATCAATGTGGAACATATTTTTGCATTGTAAAAATAGCCTGCAATTCTGCATTTCAGAAATATATTCAATCTTTTAATACTCTATATTGGAATGTGCAAACTTTCTCCCTCATTCCCTATTTCTTGATCTCTGGAAGCTGTGCTAATACGGCAACTGGTGAACATAACTTGAGCAGTAGGAAAAAAATAAATCTGTTTTAAGACTAGGACACTAGGAAGTGAATCATTCAAAAGATAAAATATTAAGACATTTTGCAGCCTGTGCAACAATGCTCTAAAATTAACACATAGCCTTCTATTTGCATGAAATTTAGGGAATATAGGAAGACATACTTTAAGAAACACATAATAGTGAGTGCATTCTGTATGCAAATTTACAGCAAATGTGTCTGTTGAAGTTAAGTGTGGCTTTAATCAGTTTCACGGTGGTGGAAGTATCATTCAAATTAGAGTTTACACACAGTGCAGTTGGCTTACAAGGAACATCCAGTCTATTCTGCAGTCATGTAATGAAAAGGGCCATGACCTCATCTGTGCTTTGGATCTTCTAGTGTAATTTAAGGTGTTTTGCATTCTGAGGTGAAGTAGTAGATTCTAATACCGTTAAATGCACTGACTTTCTCCTGTTGCCAAGCTGAAGTGGAGAGGGAACTTTTTCTGCAGGCAGTTTTTCCCTAGGGCCTCCCTTAAGGCAAGTTTTTTACCTGGTTTCCATTTTGTAATACAGGAAAAACAACCTATTGTTTCTGATTTGATAGTCGGGACTCTCAAATATAATAATGTAAAAAGAAAGGTGCACTTTAAAGTTATAAATATAACCAAATGATTAGTTGAGCTGTACAAATACTGTATTAATATGCTTTAGGTTATTTTCTTTTTCACGAAGAATTTGCTTTACTAGAAAATGGTTGAACACCTGTGCAAATGGTCCACACACAGAACTTTCTGATTTTCTATTCAAGTTTATTTTTAATCAGCTCTTAAAGGTTTCTTTTTTAAAAAGTGTGGTTTATATTCTTTACCTCTCATAGGACTGGGAAGGGGAGGGTTGTTTTGTTTTTACTCTGCAAACACATCTGGAATGAGAAATAAAGTCCAAACATTGTCCCTCTAAAAGATAAAGATTTTAGGATCCAGTGCTGCTGCCAACAAAATTAAGGGCCAAAGTTCTTTTGCATTAACCTAACCTTGCAGTATTTGAACTGTGAATAATGCACACAATTTTTTGAATGCTGTTTACCTGATTATTTTTTAAATGCCATGAAAAACTTTTCTATTAGGGTATATTGATCACCAGGTTTTTATGAAAAGGTAAAATCTGTTATTTTATTTCACCAATGCCCTGTTTTTTTAAATTATTAGGCATTTCATTGGACTTTTTTAGTTCTAATCCTAAATCAAATGCAAAAAGGTACACAGCAACTTGCATTTGGGCAGTCATACACATTTCAGAGAGAACTGCCAGATGTTCCTAGCATACCCTTATCTAATCTGTAGTGCATTCAATGCCTTCAGCTGAAGATCCAAAGAGCTTTACTTGTCCCTGTGCTCACATTTTTTTATCCTAAGGATTCTTCTCTTGCTTGCTCTGTTACCCCACAATTGAACACTGCTCTGAATGACAGCCTCATTATCTAAAGTTTGTTGCAGGACACAAAATCAAACTCAGACTCAAACGGGAATACATGTCCAGCAATAAATTTTGTCCTAGTTAACAAATACTAAGATAATGTGATGGAATACTGCTAGTTACTTTACTGTTACCTGTACTCTTAAATCAGATTTGGTCTTAAACGTCAGCTTCCTATAGCGGTTAACTTTCCTAACTCTTAGAAGTAACTAGTATTACACAGCAAGTTCAATTGAACACCCACTGTAACCGAGTCTATCAACTTTCAAACACTTGAAATAATCTTAAATATGAAAGCTGCATTTTTTTTTCTACCAAATGGCTCTGTTGCTACTTCCTTTCCTATGAATTTTTATATGCTATAAATTAAAAAAAAAGAGGAAAATTATGCCCTCTTGCCATTTTTTTTTCTGATCAGGAGAATCCTTGCACAGAAGATTATCAAACACCTTGCTATTTCTGTTGTTTCAATGCAAGCCAAGTTATATAGGGGGAAAAAATGAAACAATGATAATCTGTTTCAATAAAATAGAGAATTCTATCTTGTTTTCTTTTCTAAATGTACAAGCTATGTGGAGAGTCATAAGAAAGTTAAGCTAATCCACTGAAATGTAATGTTAAGGTTAAGCTGATGAAAATTACTGAGATTCTGAAGAAAGACAGCTGAGCAAAAGTTGCTTCTAGAAATAGACAGCTGAGCAAAAGAGAAGCAAGTGGAAACTTACGGATTGCGAAACTATGTGAAAACAAGGAGATAAGAAGTAGAAGACACAAACAAAAAGATGTGTGATCATTGTGTGATCAGGGAGACTATTGGCTAGCTTATGCACGAACAGCGACTCTATAGCTGCAGGTATCCGCTAGGCTGAAGTATAAATATAACTGAGGCTTGCTAATAAAATTGTCTTTGATTCACCACAATCGGAGTCCGTGCCGTCATTTGCTACAACCCTACACGTCAAGGAGGGAATACGTATTTTTTTTGACTCATGTTTCTAATGGAAGTTTAAGTTTTGTGTGGGTGTTTTTTAGCAGAATGCTCCCACTTCTGTTCATATCAGATGTTCCTTCAGCAGAGCTGGCTGGAAGACTGTTTTTGTTTGGTACAAGCAGCTAGTTTGAAAAGGTCTTATCTGTCCACAGGGATCAATATAGGCTAGTTATTTCTTTCTAGATGTTTTTATTAATGCTTCTTAATCAAGGACATCACAGTACCTAAAGGACCTCTAACTTAAACTGCTGACTAGCAACTGTGGTCACCTTTATTCTTGAATTTTTACTTTTTTTCTAACAAAAATATTTTTGCAGCAAAGTAAATCTCCTCTTTCTGAAAACAGCTGTTTAAAGTTGTGATTCTGTGCGCTTTGTGTCTGTTTTGCTATACTTTGGTTAAACGTTAAAAGTTTCTTTTGGAAATGAATACACTGGCCTAAGCAGTATTTTTGACTGCTGCTGATGTTAACTTGCTTCAGAATCGAACCTTTAAAGCCACTCTTTCTCATGTTCCCTTTTTCCCCATTATTATTTTTATAATGCTTTTTCCTCTTTACCATATAAGAAAAATAAACAGGCAACAGAACCTCTCTGTTCTGCTGCTCATATGCTGAACACATACAGTCTTTATGCGTTACGACTGGGACATAAAACCCAGCTGGTGTTGATTTCAATAAGGAGACATTAATCAACCATCCTTCCTCTTTAATAAAATTGCAAAGGAACACTCCCAATTGTATTGACACTGAAGATGCCTGCAAAACAATGAAACTGTAATAAGATGGCAAAAATAGCTGTGCCTTTATGAATGCATTTTTTTAAATGCATAAACTTTCAACAATTGAATGTTCTTTGGCATTGTGTAGCATGGCAAGATTCATGATGAAGAGACAGATGCAGTGATATGTGATGCACACTGATAAAAAGCTCTCGTATAAAAGAACATAGAAGATTTAGCTTCACATACACTAGTGTAATATTTTTCTTGTGATAATCATACTAACCTATAATGTTTCTTCTCCCTTGCTCTCCTTTATTATTTTATAGGGTCACAATTTCAAAAACTCAGGCTAAAGTATGAGAAACAATTGTGGGAAACAATAATGAAATAGCAGGGTACATGCTAAGTGATCATTGGAGTCTTTTCAGTATCTGATTCCAGAACCTAGCTTACAATAATAAACTGCTTGGGTACAGCGTAAAAAGCAAGAATAGTACAAGGAAAACTATGAAGGTAGGTTAATGCTCTCAACTACTTTTTTTTTTTAATAAGATGGATTAATGATTGAGGGAGGGAAACATCAATTCATTTTGCTGCTGAAGTTGAGGTCTTTCCTCTAGTAAGCTCAGAGTAAACAGTCAATGCATAAGCCATAAGTAAATTACGTCCCACAGCTTGTAAATCCAGTTGGTTTTATTGTCTCCTCCCTTCTTTGGGTCATCTGTAACCCCAGGTGTCATTATTTTCTCTCCTTTTCCTACCAGTTTCCTTTTTTCAGAGTCTTCTCTACTCTCTCTGGTTCTTTATATACATACTTTCATAAGAATTCCTTTCTACCGACCCTAAGCTTGTGGATATGTAGAGTTGCTAGACTCCATTTATTGCCGGCTGCATTGTTTTAGTCTCTTGCTTTCATTTTTATCCTCATCAGCTGTGAAAAAAGGCAAGCGGCTTCCTTTATCCTATTTGCTGGTATACAGCATAAACAGATTTTGGACTGCAAGAGTGCAACCAAACACAGCAACGAGTGGCTGAAAGACAAGAATGCTGATTTACTTTCTGCTCCTATTTCACAAAGAGCAAGGTTTCTTATTGTTGTTACTTTTTGCTTATTGGTGCCCCAGACCTCGATGTATTTTGCAGAGGTTTGCTCTTTGTGTCTTTGGAGTTTTTAAACTCCGAGTAATTAATTTTCAAGTACCTGTGTGAGTTAATTCTTGAGTTAATCTGGTTAGTTAACTCTTGCTGTAGTTTTACAGAACTGTAAAATTATGTACCCAAAATGCTTACAACTTCCGTTGACGTGCATTTGATCTGAGAAAGGAGTTACAGACTTAAGCCCCAAGCTTTTCTTTGCAGATGCTGAATAGTTCTTTTCAAGTAACAGTATGTGCTTGCTGGATTTTTTTTTTTTTAGAAGTTTATAAAGGATGCTAAAATTTGCTTTAAAAGTAAAATTTGTATGCTACAAGTTCTCTAAAATAAACATAACTGACTGGGCGCATACACTGACAAACAGTAATTCTAAGGAGATGGGAACTAATTAAATCCTCCAAAATGTCATATGAACGATTAGAAGAGATTTTTGGCTGACAAGAACGAAGGCAGAAGTTGTTAGAAAGCGAGCTCTTCGTACCTTAATTTATGGTTCTAAACCAAAAAATAATCTTCCAAGCCCCACTTGTTTGAATAGAACCCCTTACATCGTTGACATTGAAGCTAATACTAAGAAAATTGTTCATTTGCATTTCATGTAGAGAAGCCAGTCCTGCATTCCTTTGTCATCTGTTGACCAAAGGGTGGTATCAGACCAAGGATAATGCCAAAACTGGAGTAATTTCCTTTTTGTGAAAGAGGCAAATAAGTATCCCACTGTACGATGTGATTCCACCCTATGATTTCTGTCAACCTGCTCTGGATTTAAGCAGCTCCTGCAGTCCTAGGCTGTTTCTTGCCTCTCCCTCAGTCTCTCCCAGTTGCAGTTTGCTCTCTTTAGTTGTCCTAATCAGTCATTTTTAAGACCCTGCTCTCAAATAGGTAAGTGAAAAAGAAAAAATGAACCCTGTATTTCTAGGTTTTCCTCTTCAACACAGAAAGTCTGTATATAAACTGGTAAAGAGGCTGCACAAAACAGCTCAGCATAATTAGAAGTGAGGGAGCAAGTGTTTAAGGGTGAAGAAGGGCAGTAATCCTTTAAAATGTTTTCGCAATTAAATTATCATAGGAATCGCATAATTTTCTTTGACCCTTTGTGCATAACTGAAATTACAGCCAAGCAGCCTTTACTGGGGGAGTTTCACTTTGTTTTGTTTCCTTTCAGTTCTCACATTAATACAGAAAAAACATATCCATGTGGTATCTATTTCAGCATTATTTACTATAACTAATCCCAAGTGTGCAATACTTCCAGCTAATGAGCAATATAGATTAAAGGCAGATGTTTGCTGTAACCATAAGGTTGGCATTCACCTCATAGCAACATGTTTAATCTGTGGTGTATGCTTACTTCTTGGTGTGTTGGCTGTCAAATAGCGGTAGTTCTATTGGAGTTTAGATTAAAGGAAAAAAAGAGGACTCCATCTTGTGCCCTTCAGACATACAGAAAATGGAAACGGGTAGTGTTTCGTGCATGAGCAAAGAACGCAAGGAGGTCCGATTGTCTAGAAGCTACTTGAGGCTGCAAATCATCAGGAGTTTGATTTTGGACAAAACCACCATACTTGTAAATCTGGGGAAGTGAGCTGACAAGTTTAATTTCAGAACCAGCTTAGCTCTTCTGTTGCAACAGTTGCACAGCAAAAGTTCCAGCCCACCTCTCTACTGTTTTAACTGGGGTGTGATGTTGAGCATGTGGTAGTCTTCTAGAGCAAATTGAGAAGTGGGTGTGCGCGTCCCTACTTGGAATAAGTAAGTGCTGAGTGACAGTTATCTTTTGTCTCTACTACTTTGTCTCATCTGACCATGCAATAGTTGGTTTGGTGCTATGATCTTCACCCAGGGGTTAGCTCTGTGCAACGCTGGACGCTTAGAAGTTGGATCATCTCGTGCAGGCACAAGATGGGGGTGGGGGGGAGAACCCCAAACAAATAAGATATCAGAAAGGACTAACAAAAGAAGGGCCAGTATTTAATGATATCTAACAGAAGAACGGAGAGTACAATAAGAACAAAACAATTTGTGATCATTTAAAAAGTAAGCAGCAACAAACTAAAGTGAAAAGATACAGAACTGTTCTCAGATGAACAATTAGCAAAACTAAGACATTAAGTGAAGAAAAGAAAAACAGCTTACATAAGTCACTGACACAAAACAAATGATTCAGAATTATTTTAAGTTAGAGAGAGAAATGATTAAAGAAAAATACTCTAGGAGCAAATATGAAAAAAATGCACTTTTAGGGAAGATAATTCTATCTGCTGACATGGGTGAATATGATTGCATTGCCCTAGGAGACATCCTTTAGCCTCACTAAGCTAGAAAAGAGAGACTGCAGTGGGATGGTAGGAGGCTTTTCTAGGGGCATTATTGCTTTGTATTGTTAATATTGGTCATATACGAATGTAAAATTACTTGCCGTATTGGTATATTAGTTTTTCCTGAATAGCAAAAGCTTTGCCATTCTAAATGTCACAAGCTGAAAGGCTCTGAAAGGATGTCTTCGTTCAGGGTGAACTAAGGAGCTTACAGCACAACAGGACCAAAATTGTAAGTTTAGGAAGATTAGCTAAGGTTCTTCATGTTCTCTTAGGCACAACATGAAAAATGACTTTTGGAAGAGTATTTTTTTAAGCAGGGAAGGATGAGTCCACTTACTAGGAAGTGGAAAGATTTACAGGGACTAGAGAGCTTATGGTAAAGGGAGTAGGATGTTCTAGATGATTCATGGGACGAGTAAGAAGATGGGGAAAAAAAGCGGAATTCTTCACCTGTAGGGAGTATATAAAAAATTTTAGGGTAAAATGGGCAATTAGAGCAAAAAGCTCATGTAGCAACATGTTTCAGCTTCAAGAAGATCGTCAGGAATAAAGCATGACAGGGTTGTCGTGACATAAGGAGTTGCTGGTTCATGCAAGATGCTGCTATAGCAACATATATTATTTGTAGACTGTTGGAAATGTAAGAACATATTCGCTCACATTTCCCATTTTTAATAGTAAGACTAGCTTCAGAGCTGACGCTTTTAAAGAGCAGAGATAAAAATGAGGAAAAATTCAGCAGTAAATGAAAAATGTCTTTAGGACTGTGGTCTCATGTTGCATCCACCTCAATTGGTGGGGATGCCCCTGGGGTGTTCCCTCCTGTTACTAACACCTGAACGATTGAGGTGGGGAGGAAAGCAGAGACTCACTTGAAGCCACGCAAGTGCTACATCCCATCCAAAAATTAGCGGAGAAAACAGAGCAGGGAGTGCAAAGTAGAGAGTAGGACAGCTCTACTCCACAAAAAGAGAATGAAAAGTCAGTAGAACAAAATCTGTCCAAGGAAAGGACAAACATATTAAATAAAGAAAACTATTTGGCATTTCTTTGGGAAATGGGAAGACAATATTAAAGTAATTTAGAAAAACCATTTTAAATGCAAAATTTCCATCATATTTGTACTTTGTGTATGGTCTCTATGAAAACTTCCCACTGACTTTGAGATTACTAAGAAGTATGCACAATTGACAAAGAGTATGCACAATTCTTACAAAAATATTTGTGTTTAGAATATATTGTCACCATCTTAATCCAGTGTTAGTTGTAGTTTCCCTTTTTCTCACACTAATTTTGAAGGTGATCCTGATTATTAGGTGGGGAACAAAGGAAGGGAAACAGAGTGCCGAGTTGTTCGTTTTGTTTCCACAGCTCAGACATGCCTTAGAAATTTTGTCACAAGCAGGAAAGGAGATTGATAGCAGATGGGCATTTTATTGTTTTGATGTTTTCGTCAGTAACTTTATTCCCAGTTCTGTAATTGAGACTATCTTTTGGTTGGTAGAAGAACTAGGATGTTTTCTTTCTTGTTTATTGACGTGGATAGGAAGGGCTACCCAGAGGTAGGGACTCAAATAAGCAATGAATACCAGAAATTCACTCCAGCCACACGCGTGGGAGTGTGAAAGTCTGTTTTTGTTACTCAGCTGTAAGGATCCATTTGTGAGCTAATATCAGGAAGTATTAGCATGCAAAAAAAAAAAAAAAATATCTACTAGTTGTTAACTAGCAAGAAATAGGTGGTTGGAGAAGTACCTTGTCATTACAGGAGGCTAATGGCTAATTAGTCATTACTAATGCCATTATCAAAACCAAAGTTAAACAGCAGCAAACTTTCTCGCTTCATGTCCTTATATGAAGGGAGGCTACAAGGTCCCGCACCCAGAAAAACAAACACCTGTTGTCTTTGGTACAGCTATAATATACTGCTGTGTTTTGCCCAGCAGCGTGTTGCATTAGTGTAGTTCTGTGAACTGTTTGCTCTTTATTCAATGGATAAGCACCCATGACTTTTTTCAGAGTAATATAATAATAACATCAACTACCACAAATTAGAACAGTTATTACTTTCAAAGGGATGTTTAGGCTCCATTTTGAGATGTGCTGAATGTTAAATAGTCACTAGGGGGATGTAGGAGTTCTGGATAGAGTAAGGGTTCATCTAGAAAGAGTTTTTATCATGGTATTAAAATGCTGCTTCATCAATAGTAATTTTTGAACTTTCAGGTAAAGTATTGTACTCCATGTAATTATATATAAACTCTCTATGGCATTTCTTTTGAAAGCTCATCTGGGCTTTTTGCCTGACCATTTTCAGGCTAGTTTTAAGCAATAGCTATTTCAGAGACAGTCTCACATATGGTCCAAATTCTGGGAAATGTTTACTCCTTTAACCTATCTTTCTTTGTTTTCAAGAAAAGCATCTGAAGATCACTGTCACAGACAGAACTTTAACAGCAATGCTAACTGCATCTGGTAAGGGGAAGCCAGTTTTTAACCTCTGCCTGCGGCAGATGGACATCACTGACCAAGGCACTGCCTTGGCCGTAACTCAAGGCACATCTATGGGACTGCTGAAGGCATGGGCATGAAAGACCACAGTTCAGTTTTGTAAGAGTTCCAATTCGAAGACAGACAATATATTTACTCGAGAGATTTCAGTACGGTATCAGTCATAGGTGGATTTTTAGATGTGTTTTAGTGTTCTTGATATTGTATAAGTTCCTTGCACCTGTTACTTTATTTCATATAGTGCACTATTATCTTTTAGACAAGAGTTGAAGTTCACCTGCAACATCAAAGTCCATTTACAAGCTGTCTACAGGCTGAGCTGTTTTTCAACCTAAAGCACAAAAAAGAAGGGTAACTACGAAAGGACAAACCAGTAATAATGATGTGAGATATCTGCCAGGAAAATGGGGGGGGGGGGGGGGGGGGCA
>JAVKLA010000001.1:17991318-18005676 GCA_034782735.1 Sagittarius serpentarius
CCGCGGGGAGCCGGTGCCGGCGCCGCCGCCGCCGCGGCCGCCTCCCTCTTCCTTCCCTGCCGGCCGGCGGGAGGAGGCAGGGGGAGCCCGGGAGCAGCAGCGGCGGCCCGGCCCAGCGGGCAGCGAGCCCGGCAGGCAGGCAGGCAGGCAAGCAGGCAGGCGGGGTCCGCCGCCCGCCCGCCCGCGCTGACGTCAGGAAACTTTCTCCGCGGCTGAAGCGGGAGCGGGCCGGAGCGGGCGGTGTGTGCCGGCGCGGCGAGGCAGCGGGACGGCCTCCATCACCTCGCCAGGTACGCGGCGCTCCTCTGTGAGGGGCGGCGTGGAGCCCTGGCCCCTGAGGCGGGGGAGCAGCTTGCACGCGCGGCAGGGTCCTGAGGTGGTGGCGCGGGCTCCTCACGGTCCCTCCCTGGGACGAGGGCAGCCGGGGTCGGGCGCAGCCTCCGGTTCCCCGCGGGTCCCGAGGTGCGGTTGCCGAGGTCTGGGCGCCTGTTGATCGCCGCGGCGGCCGCGCTGCGCCGGGCTTCCCCGCCCAGCCGCTGTCCTAGGCTGGAAACTTCGGAGGCGCGGAGGGGAGGGGGGGGGGGCGGCGGGAGTAACGGGGCTTGTTCCCGGGGGCGAGCGGAGCGGAGCGGAGCTGTCGCCGGGGCAGCCTCTGCCGCCTGTCGAGGCTTGTGTGTTCCGCTGGTCTCACCTGGGGAAGCGGCCGCGGAGGGGTTGGTGGGGCGTACCTGTCCGTGCCTCCCCCTCGGCGCCCCGCCGGGTAACGGCGCGGTGCGAAACTTGGGGTGGGCGCAGCTTTGCAGCGGTTTTCTCCTCTAACTTCAAAACCGCAAGGACTCAGGGGTTTTAGACATGCGATATGCCACGGTTTCGGTTTTTTTTGCATTTCAAGTAGCTGAAAATAATTAAATGCCTTTCATTCTGTTGTTGTTTGGTTCCCCCCCCCCCCCACCTTAGTAAGTACAGTAAAGCCATTATCTGAGAGAAGGTTTTGTTTTTCTTCTGAGGGCTTAGCCGTGGCAGCTTGGCGGTGTTGGGAGGCGAGCCGAGCTCGCCGCTGAGGCTGATGAACGCACAATTGTTCTGCAAGGGAGGATCTTCTGCTCGTAGACAGACCCAAACCACCAAGTTAATTTTAACTCCGTTGGAGCACTCGGGCGTTGGGAGGGTGGAGTACTGGAGTAGTTTGTCGGATCACCATAGGAATAGAAAACAGAAATGCGAGCGAGGACTGCAGCCGGTTGGCTTGAAGTCGAGCAAGGGGAGTTCAGGGAGAAATTCTCAGTTTGTGGGGGTCTGAAAGTTGTGTGGTAGTTCTCTGGAGGAATATGGAAAAGTATGTTGCTCACTTAATTTCACCATCCTTATCATTTTTTGAAAGGCACCGAGAGTCAATCAAAGGCCTGTAAAGGTTAATTATATTCTTCGTACAAAGAACTAGATTTCTGGGGTCTTTTTTGGACTTTAAGACAGTCATTACATTTCTAATTTAAGTACCAAGCAACTCTCACTTTTTAAATTGCCAGTTCCTCCTATTGCCTTGCAGTTGCGAGTTTTTAAACAGTCATCTTTATGTAGACGTAACTAAAAAGACGTTAAAAAACCTAATAAACTGGAAAGCAAGTCATACATGGAGGTGATTATGAAAGTGCTTTGAATGTGTGTAGATACATATAAAATGTTTTAGCAATATATTTGGTCTACTCACTATAAATATAAATAAGCATCCATTTTTGCATTTTATGTGAATAACCATAACCCTGTCCTTTTAGAAATACTTTTCTCTTTTCTGTCATTTTCTTCCCCTGCATGTTAGACTAATAACTTTTGTCGTACCTTTCAGTTGTTGTAGTGATAAACAATACTTCAGAGCTTCCAATCTCTGCCACTTACGATGATAATCAAAATAAGACAAAATAATTCACCAGGGAGGAGGGAATCTTTCTGAAGCTCAAGCTTTTATTTTTATGGCAATTTCAAAATGAACAGAAAAGTTTGCCTCATAATTTATAGATTTGCTTGATTAATTTGTTGTGTAGTAGTATGTCAGGGACAACCTCTGATACTTGGATATTATCCGTATGCACTCAGGGAAAGGAACAACAAAATAGTGGGGAAAAAAGCGCAATAATTTCATGATTATTAGCCTTAGTACACATTTTATTTTCAAGTGTGTGGATATGTTAGTGGTTATAGGCCTCCTTAAAGGCATGTGTTTACGTGAAGAGGTTGAATAGAGTGAGTGATTTAGATTACAAGCCTAGGAATTATGGCACAGTGTCAAAGGATGCAAGGGAGCAGTTTGGTTTGCGCTTTTAACAGAGCTACAGTGGCAGGGGTATCGGTGATAAGAGACTGGAAATAAGCAGAAGCGAGTACAAATCAGGTTGCCTTAGAAGTGAGGATGACAGCCTTAAACGTGATCCAGCTAGCATTGGGCCTGTCTTGCGAGTGATGAGTACAGTAATTAAAATTACTTTGATGCCAGAGAAGAAAAAGGAGAAAATGCTAGATTGCAACAGTGAACTACAGTACGACGTTCTGTGCAGAGCACTTTAAATCACAAGGGGAAATACAAAACTGATACTAGAGGACCAGAAAGGAGGAAGATGCCGTTAGCAAGAGTGGACAATGAGAGTGGTTATTACACAAACTAACGGTTGGTCCTACCTCCTTTAGTCTTTGGTGACAACTTTGTAATCTTTTCAAGGTCTTTTTAGAGTTCAAAGATTGTACACCTACTGCTCTGCAAAATATTCACCTGATGTGATGTTTCAGAATTTCCTTTACAAGCTCGTTAAAATAATTTGTTAGTCTATTGCCTGTAGACAAGGTTACATCTCATGGTTCAATAGCAGCGCGTCTGCATGGGTGTGTTCATACAACATTTGTAAATATTACTGGATGCTCTAAAAATCATTATCAAAAGACTTATATGAAGAACTTGAGAGGTCAAATACAGTAAACGGGTATTTGTATTATGATTCTAGAATTAGTTTTTTCTCTTGAGATAATCCCTCAAGAGCGTATTGCTTGAACGTGTCGTAAGAAAATAATTAGAAATATCAGAGGAAATAATTAAAGGTCAACTTCAGCTTGAACTGGGGGACTAATGTAGCTTGAAAGAGAATAACAAAAAAAAAGAGCTACCTTATCCTTGAATTGTTGACATATCTAATATGACTTGCGGCAGGATTCTAGTTCTGTCAGTTTTTTCAGGAGAAGGAGTAGGGCACTGAGAGCTGAAAAGTCCACCAGGTTCACTTCACAAGAATCCTGCTCCCTTAGAATTTTCACTTATTGTCAATGGTGAAATGCCTGGCAGAGGTTGAGGCTGTGTTTCAAGGAAATCAGCTCTTGAGACAAAAAATTCGGAATTAATGACTTAATAGAGTTGTTACATAAGAATATGCTAATTGGGCACAAATAAATATTTTCCCCATCCCCTCTTTTGCGTTACTGTAGTCTGATTTTTAAAGGGTAAGTGCCTTTAGAGAATCAGGTTGTATCCCAGTAAAGAACAAACAGTACTGTCCTTGTTAGAACACGTATTGCCTCTGCATAGCTACCTGACGATGTTCTCTTCAGCTCTCTTACCTTCAATATGTAACTTTTCTTACAGATCTACTTGTTAATATCCTTGTTCCCAGTGGAAGTCAGTTCCTTCCTAGTACCTCCTAAATCTCTGAGATCAAAACCCTGGCTTTTTTCATGCAGTTAGTCTCACTACCTCGCTGTCAGTGCTTCCCTGAAGATGCCCCATGACTTAAATGCTCCATCAAACCGTTTTGTGGATTTGCTGTTGCGGAATAGCCAACTATTACCATTTAATGTGTAGCCTTAATCTGGTTTTACACTCATGGCCTGTGGTGGTTAGGAGCAGGAGGAAGGAGGTATTACATTTACTCAGTTATTTGTCGTTTTGTGGTCTGTCCTCAAGGCATCAAGGCATGTAGCTGTGACCTAGCAGGAATGGCAGAATGCAGGAGTAGCACTGCAGTGAGTTATTGCCCACCCTTTTAGTCTTACATATGCAAGTGTAGACCTTGTCTGTGCCATTTCATTTGTCCAGGGGCACTGAAAGAACTCTGGGAATGGTCAGTAGTAGCTCTTAAATCTTAAAAATGCTTTCTACCCAGGCTGCAGCTCTACCCCATCCAACAAGCAGAAGGTCATCTGAAATGCCTCCTCTTGCTGTATGATTTCAAAACATGTTTGTTACACTAAACTGAACATCAAGAGAAGGAAGTGATGTTACCACATAGACTTTAGCTAGGATTTCAACAGAGAGTTTATCCAGCTGGAAACTCATCATGAATTCCCAGGAAAGAATTTACACTTTCATTCCTCTTTCCTTCTGCCAGTTTAAGCAGATGTTCTAATCACCAAGCTAAGAGGGTGCTCTGGAATAAAATATTACCATTTCCTCAGGTTGAAACGACTTACTTTTTTGGGGTATAATTACATATTAGGCAAAGAAAGAGAGAACGTAGAATTTTGTAGCTTAATGAAACAAACGTTTCTGTAGAAGAGCCAAGACCTGAGTTTCCAACACCCATGTAAGTAGTAAGCTTTCACTGGAGCACGAAGCAGAACTCGGGCTTTGTGACACCTGCAGTTTTGCACGGGCTACTTGATAATGTGGCAAAGTAGTACCAGAAAGTCCCTTCCATTAAGATACTGGATTTCTTTGCCTTCTGCAAAATTCCTTCCTATTTTGAAGGGCAAGCGTTGAGAAATTCTGTTTGTTATTTTAATTCCAGAGTCTGACCTACTCGGCTTATAACTGTATATATTCTACTCACTCTGTTAGTACTGCATGTATTTTATGTCTAACTCTGAGCTTGCATGTTCAGGTTTTATTCTGAGAATTGAGCTGCGTTTTCTCCATTTTCTATCTCACTTGCGGTTATAAAGATTCAGAAACATCTGTGCACCCAGATGGTTTTCAGTTTATTGTCAGCCATACCTGATGAACACCGTTGCCTTGCGTGAGTTTTTCACAAGTGTAATTTGGTAAACAGTTCTCTTAATAACGCACTGGTTGCTGGAGCTGGCTCAATCTTACTTTTTTTAGCTCTATGAAACTAAGAAGAAGCTGCTGAAATTTGGGCTTTTTTGTCACCAGAAAGTAGAACTGTAATCTGTGGAAATTCTTTAGAGGTTCTGGTTACTCCTGTGCTGTAGAGACGTCTTGACAAGTGCAAATAAATAATACTTTTATTTTGAGAAATGTGTGACACCTAAGGCAAATCTTTTGGCATTCGGAAGTGTCTGATGGCTGTTTCTAGCATGCTGTATTGCTTTAGTGGAGCAGGGTATGTGGGTACTCCAGTATTTGGGAATAGATATGGATAGAGGAGCCTAATCTCCAGGGTGCTTTGATCTTCTCATAATCCCTAAAATAACATGAAAACTTTAAAACTGCATTCAAATTCCTACTTAGTATTTTTAGACAAAATGAAATCGTTTTTTGAGGACTGCTGGATTCTCTGAAACTATTCAAGATCTTCCATGGGATTTTTTTCATTCTTTCTCTGCTCTTTCTATGGCTGTAGTTTCAATGGGGGCAATCGTGGACAAAGGCAAAATGCAGTAGTAACACGATGTGCAAAACAGAATCCTGACTACTACCTGCTGTGACATTTAATAGTCTATTCTATTTTCATTTCTGTCCTTTTAAATGCAGATGTTAGGTCTCCAGTTCCTTCTAGGCAGGATGGGCCATTAGGAACTGAAACATTGTGCTTAAACTTTCCAGGTGATCTAGGACACTCTAAATCCATGTAGCCCGTAAAAGTTTTTTCAGAGGTCTCAGCAGCCTGTGTGAAATCAAACTGTTCCCATTAGATGAAAGGCTGGGCTAAGGCGGTTGCTGCTGCTGCTGCTGCTGCTGCTGGAGTGGGGGGAAAGGTGGCTGGAAGGGAGGCGGTTGCCCATTCTCCTCTCGGCCTTCCAGCACCCCTTGTGGCAGGGGGACCCCCGGGAGAGCTGGTTTCTTCACAGCTGCGGTCTGTGCCACCTGGGCTTTGGCAAGTAGCTATTTTGCTAGTGCTGGCGATTTCTGTCTGCAGCCCCCTGTAACTTGTTTTTCCTATGCATAAAGGTCCTCCTAATATTAATCAATATATTTTCTCTTTTGTCAGATGGAGAGCTTTTGTGTCTCTGGGTGTGTGTACATCTTTTAAAGAAGGTATCTCTTGAAACGACAGCATTTTTTTCTTAATCTGTTGTGAAATCTTCTGGAAAGTATAACAGAAGTGAGGTAATGAGCCTAGATAAAGGAATGTGTTCCCAATAAAAAATGATTTTTCCTGCAATCACATCTCAGAATGTTGTTTGGAACGGCAGTCATCTTTGCGTGCCAATTACATTAGGAGTTGTTTAAAAGTTTGGTGCGTCCTCAAACCTATTTTCTTAACGTTCGTCCAGACCATCTTTCCAAATGCCTTGCTGTGCAGATACGTGCTGTCTCTTAATGCTTTCTTCCTACATGCTGTGTTGGCAGCCGTACGCATTCAAAGATCGTGAGTCAGGTTCCCTAGCAAAAAAGTCATAAAATAATGAGATTAAAAATAATATAGGCTTTGTCTTTTTTGAACATTTAGTATTGTTTTCCTTCTTTAAAGTTTTTTTTTGCAACTGTGTAGATCTGAAGCTTATTTTATATTGAAAACAGATTTTTTTTTTTTTTTTAACACAAGCTCAATTTCAGGACTTGCATCTTCAGCAAAAACAGATCTTGTGAGACTTGCCCTAAAATGATGCATGATGGCACCACTGTGTCTGAGCTTCTGCTGACACACGCTTCAGTCTTAAATGAGAGAAATATTAGTCAAAAGGTTTCATTTTCATCCGTGTTTATATTCAGATATAAGAACGAGGCCTCTGCTGATGGTTTGAACTGCTTGTTCGTGTGCTGAAGTCAAAGGAGATTCAATGCTAGAGTTGAAAACACTAACTGATAGCATATCTTTTTCTTCTGCTTCCCAATTAATAAGGTGACAGAACCATCATTTCCAAAGGAGCGGACGGTTGGGGTTACAGCTAAATGGTGGTTTCGTATTGTGGGGTATGGTATACACAAGTCATACCTATTTTAGAGTAACTGTAGTTAAAATGACGTGAGAAAACTTGTTAAAGTAATAAGTAACAGTGAGAGGTGAAGTGTATATGGTATAATACGATGCTGAATCTTCACTTGGGACAGAAAATAGTAGCAGGGGCCTATGCAGACAGGAGAAGGTAGTTTGAGACACTAACCCCCACCATTGTGCCCCCTAATCTGTTTCACATGTGTAAGCTTTAAAGCAGAGCGTACTGTGGATTTGTAAACACAAAGGTCTTTAACATCCGAGATTAGTACAATCTTTTTCTTGATTCAAGCAGCCTAAAAATTGCATTACTAATTTTGTAAGTTATATGTTGTATTAATAATCAATTTATCCTGTTGTGCAAATAGACTTAGGATGGAAGAAATGCTTTTCCAACAAATTTTGCAGCTGGAGCTCTTGCTAATTCTCTTATCTTTCTGTGCCATACAGTAATTACACTTAATTGTTTGCCTCTGCTGTGGTTTGTGGTGTGAAATGCAGTATGTCAACGCTGATGAACTGCAACATTAGTGTGTATAATGCTAATGTTCTTGAAAGCGATAATTTCCAGATTTCACCTAAGTGGATGAAAAGGTTCATGTGTAACTACCAATGCAGTGCTTTATACATCATCTTGTAATGAAAGTTTGTAGTTGCTTTTTCTCAGTAACGAGTTGGTTTTGCCTTCACACGTGTTTTTGTGTAGTGCGTTGTACTGGTAAACTAAAAGGCAATATACGAATGGGGCGGGGCCAAAGTCCATGGCTGGGAACGCGGGATGTAAAGAAAGTAACATTTTCTTACACAGCCAGTTAAAAACCTTGGGATTCTCACTAAATCGCTTGCTATCCTTATAATTTAGTGCAGCTCTCCAAAGTTGAGTCTACTTTTTCTATAGAAGCATATTAGGGTTTTTTTGGAGACTGGAAGAACTCGCCCAGAAGCATTCCAACTTGTAAAAATGATTCTGCAACCTCCCCTCCCATCCCATGCTGTGATGGGAGCTCTGTTTCTGGCTTAGTCCCCACAGGTTCGAAATCATACTTCTTAAGAAACCAGCCAGTCTGGGAGAGGGCACTTGGGAACTTTATAGTTCCCAGCTTCAGTTCTCTCAGACTGTTACTTCTGCACTGAAAGACAGCAGAAACTGCATTTTAAACCCGGCCATACTAACTTGCAATCTCATACATTTGTCACAAGTAGTCTGTCATTAACAGCAAACGTAAACTAGAAGAGCATATGAGCTTTTTATTGTTTTCGCTTTCAAAATTAAATACTTCTCCCAGAGGTCTCAGTTTCATTCCCCATGTTTTATGTCTGAGGATATTGAATGTCGCTATTAAACTGCTAGGCTGATTTTGTATTAGTAATTTTCTCCAATATGAAGAGATAACTCTTGAATCCAAATCATGAGCTGGCGTTTTAGCCATGTAGTACTGAATAATGTGCTTGCGTTGGTAATATCCGTAACTGTCAGTACAGTTATGCTGGCCGTGGCCAGTGGCTCTTTTTTACTGGTTTTGACTGGGATGGCATGAGATAGCTGATGGCTACAGACATGGCAAATCTGTTGGCGTGGAAAATTCACAGAGCAAGCACAGGGTACATAGGTATCGTAGTAACCTGTCAGGAAACTGAAGTGCAGTTGACAGCACTGTAGAGTTTTTCTTAGAAAAAGTGCTGGTATTTGCTTTGCTTTTGTACTGATTGGCAAAGCAAAAATGATTTTACCGCACAAGTGACATTGCTGCTGCAAGGAAGGAGGATACCTGTATCACTAGTCAAGGATAGCATGCTATACTTTTGAGTAACTACTTTGACGCACAGTGTTCTGTATTGTGTATGTTTACTTTGCAGTCTCGCACAAGTGCAGCAGGGAATGGCTGGTCATTATCCAGAGCAGTTGATGTAAAATTATCACGCTGTTTGGATTTTCTCTTTTGTTGTTGGGTTTTCTGAGGGGAAGAAGGAGGCGGCGGTGACTACTTAGCAATAATATGATGCCGTGGTACCATGCTTCATGTAGCTATGCATTTAAAATAGATAATTAAGAAATAAGGCAGTGTATAGCATATAGACTATTCTGTATGAGCATTTTGTATTTCATGGCAAGCATAATATGTACACGCTAATACACGTACTTCAACTTGCTCCCAGTATAACTCATGGCCTTCAACCTTTTCTGTCTTCAAAATGTAGAATAATTTGTGCTATGAATTCTAAAACCAGCCTTAGATTCAGAAAAGATTGATGTGCTTTATTCAACAATTTGTAGAGGCTTAAGGTTTAAGTTTGTCCCAAGCTCGAGCCTAATAGGATAAAGGATATCCTGAGAGAAGACGTTTAGTTGAACTAGAATGCATTTACAAAATATCTGCCTCTGTGAATTTTACTTCCATATTAGTCTGTTTTGTTTGCTTTTAAATTGCGAGATTTAATGAATAAAGCAGCAATGTAGTCTTTACTTTTAGATCTCTAAAGAAAGAAATTAGTCACTGAAAACTGATAAAAATAGATGCCACATCATTTGTTTACGTATTTTATTGCAAGCCAGATGAAGAAAGTGACAGAGAGCTAATACAGGTGAGAGATGGTATTGTGTGGGGAAAGTGAGGAAGTTTGAAGTGCTAACAGATGAGACTTTTGATGAAGTGGGACATGTGTAGCTCCTTTTGCTGGCCAAGGTGATGGTTTAAAATGGAGTAGAAAGCTTCTTCCCACGGAGGCTCTCTGACATCAGAGCCTTTTTGGGAAGACTGTGTGTTTCGTACACTCTGTGTATCCAGATATCTTTGCTGGTTACTGATTCTCTGACATTTTAAAGAATTTCCTCATCTGTGATACTTGTTGCTTGAACCTTAACTTCTTTCCAAACCCCACTCCTGGAGGGGGTCTGGGATACCTCAAACAGAAGTTCAGTATCCGAACAAACAGTCCTCATCTAAGCTCTTGACATCCAGAATACAGAACCAGGTCATATTTTGATGACTTAAGGATATTGTACCTCATTATGTAGCATTTTTCTTACCATTCTTGGAGGATATCCTGAGTTTTTATGATTTTGTGGCTTATGAAGAATTCCTAAATAAGATTTTCTTCCCCTTCCCATTTTGGAGTTGCGTTTCCTCTGTCGCATTGTTAGGCTTGATTAGGATCTAGGAACTTTCTGAGTAGTGAGTCAGAAAAATAAATAAAAGCTGAGCAGGCAAAAGCTGAGGAATGGAAGCGATTTTTGATGTAAGTGTAGTTTAAATCCTTTAAGCTCTAAGCTAGAGGTATAGTTTCTCTCCACTGCATGCACACTTTTTCCTTCCTTTTTCCTTGTCCCTTTCCTTCTCTTGCCCTCGCACCCTCAAAAAAATGACGGAGGAACGTTCTGTTATGCCTTCCTTGGGCAGCTTTGTGGGGTGTGCCTAGGTGTGATACTTTGGAAGAGCCTGAAGGGAAAGCTGTCAACTCTAACAGATCTGTTGTGTAAAATATGCAAAACAGTAAATATGCATATAGTGATAAATCCTAGCGATTCCACAGCGGTCCCGTATGTACTTCATAGTCAGAGAATTATCTGTGTTGTGACTCTATGTGCTTTTCAATTTGGGATTTCAAGTTTTTTGACATTGTAACTGAGCAGTGATTAAAAGGTATGAAGAAATGGACCATAAAATAGATGTTTAGCGAAAGATAAATAGAAGCATACTTAATAAGATTAGTGGAATATACTTGAGCTGTGTTACATTACTGGCATACCCATGACTGCTTAAACACTGAAATAATCTGTTGCTATTTAATCCAAATCAATTCCATTTGCTAGGTCATCTGGAAGTTACTTTTGCTGAATAAAGTTCTTAGTTGTTTAGCCAAATGGCAGGGGGAAAAAATGTCAAACTACTGAAGAAATATGCCTTGACAGTAAAGAACATAATAAAATGCTAAAGATCTCGGTTCTGAAAGAAACAAGTGTTAGGCTGGAAATAATTGCTTTGAATATTTTGAATTCATTATGGTGAATTTTGCCAGATGCTCTTGAAGAATATTTGTGTATGTTATTTACTGTGGTGTTTCTTGTGCTTGCTGCGAGGCATGTGTACTTCTGGGTAATGTGATCCTGTTTGTTTATGGTCTAAATACTACCCCCCCCCCCCCCCCGCCCCAGACAGCAGTATTCAATTGTTTATTATGTTCAGCTGCTTTTTAGAAGACACGATACAAAAGTAAATCCCAGGCAGTGTTTATGTAAGGTAGAATGAAGTGTCTTTCTTCTTAGCTAGCAAACTTCTTTTGAATCTTGACATATCTTGACAGTTTTCTGAAACTTGCGTTTCGCTGTGTATCTAGGACCATTTTACAAGGTAAGATCTTTAAAGAGATGTTGCAGCTGAAAGACGTATTTGTAACATGTCTGGAGAAGGCGACTTATTAACTGTATGCTCAGCCTCTTACACTGTGGAGGGGTGAACGGTAGAGAAAGAGCTCTCTGCTCTTGTCCTGTCTTGTCACTTCTCTGGAAACGTTGTCAATTATTCATTTGAGTCTGCCCTGGCATGTGGATATTAGAAAAAACCTGTAGGTATATGTGGCAAAGGATTGGCTAGTGCAACAGTTGATAGGTGGAAGACCGCATTGTGAATGACTGCAATTATATGGTTACTGGTTCTGTTTTGTTATGGATGTATGAATTCTGCCCCGTCTGTGCTTTGACTTCTCAGAGTATGCATGGTTTGGACATTCGCACCGTAGTTCATTAAGTCGTTTGAGTCAGCAACGATGCTGCTGAAATGGTGGTTGAAGCCTGTCTCTATCTGTTGCCACACTTTTCCTGCCCGATGCGCCTTTCTCTGGATACTGGCTCAGGTATTTATGATGTGGCATTGGGAACTGGACCAAGCGTGACCAAGAACTAGGAAGTGGGAGGAATAGGTCCATTTATAGTTGTTCAGTCTGACTGTGGAGCAACAGTGTAAGATGCAATAAAGTTGCTTTTCGAAGTAGATAGAAGCTAAGCTGTTAAGCCTTGGTTCAACGTACACAGGTTTTTTCACTGCTTGCAGTGTAGTTCGTCACTGACCTGACCAGAACAGATTCATCCCTATAAACATAGTCTCTATCTGGCCTTCACTGATATAGTTTTATACTCTTCCAAGGCACAACTGCTTTAACAAGTGAGGATAAACAGTGCTGTATTGTGGAAAAACATAAAGCTTGTTGTTACTCTATCCAGTTTATTTAGCTTTGTCATAAATTCAGGTTCCTAGGTGTGTGTATTAGGGAGGTTTGTTTTGTTTTCCTGCTGAGCTCTCTCAGAAAAAACACACAAGCTTTTTTTTCTTGGCTCTTACCTTTCTTTAAAAATGGAGAATGCATTGACTTCTGAATACAACAGAACACTTATTTTATCCATAAAATAATAATTGAAGAAACAGAAATTGAGAATCCTTTTAACTTGTCTTCTTTGTGTTCCGGTTTCTTGTTCTTTTTTTAAATGCAGACTTCCTTGAGTGGCCCTGGTCACCACTTAAAGAAGTGAGGTTGATGATTTTCTTTCCATATTTTTGTTACTAACGTAACACTCTGTTATCACTTACAGAAAATAAGTATTGTGTATTCGGTGCTCTTTCCGTGGCAAATAACCAAGAATGTCTTAATCTAACCTTTATGGTGTTGTACGTTGCATGATGTTAACCATCAGGCTGACTGTCTTTTGTGTGGATTGAATTTTGTGGCAAAAAATGAGTATTGCTGTGCTACTCCAATTATAGCTGTAGTTTTAATTTCACTCTCTGTGTGCTCATGCCTGTCCTTCTTCATCAGAACTGCTTGGAAGTGTCTGAAGTTAATTTGCACAATTTTCGTCCCAGATTTCATGTGTTTGTAAGAGATAAAGAAAGGCTTTTATTGAAGACTGCTGTTTCATGCTCTTAAATTGGAATCTGATCTTTGTAGAATGGGAGCTAATATTCTTCTTATCGCTGTTTAATAGATCAATTGAGATTGAATATCATTATGTAGACTATTACCATGTAGACTAGATTCATAGGCTGAAGACTAGATTCATGGGCTGATAGCTTTTCAGGCCAGAGCGAACAATGTGGTGGTTCTGGCTTCTCCAGTGACTGTTGCAGTGGGTCCCTCGCTCACCCACAATTAAAATATGTTATTGATAAAAATACAATTTTGACTTTGAATCTCCGCTATTCTAAGTTTTATCATAACGTAGAACAGAACGTGCCAGTACTTGCCTTCTGGAGGATCTTTTTACAGTTGATGATGTTGCTGCTGCTTGAGTAGAGAAGGATTCTGGTGCTTAACGGACTAGTTGATCTTGAAAATGAGGGCAGACCATTTAAACTGATTTTTTTTCAAATTAGTCTCTAGCAGAATTGGGCTACAGCAGAGTAATCCCATTTTTCCTTTTGCCCCTCTTTCTGGCCGTGATTTTGGAACTTGTTGGCCTGCTCCAATAAAATTTTTACACATTTCACAAAATCTGATGAATGGTTAGAAAAAGATTGACTTTAATGTCCCTGTAGAAGGTATGGAGCTGACCGGAGAATGATGGGGCAGAAACAACAGATTCTTGCTCATTGCCCGAAGTCCGCTGATTTTTAGTGACAGTTACCTGTATTAAAACCCCTGATGAAAAGGTTTTTTTCTTCCTCTTAAAAATGTGTCCGTTAAGCCCTGTCATAATGGATGAAACCCTTCTAGCACTTTATTTTGAAGTGGCCTTAGAGATGCACAACATTGTGAAATTTAATGTCGTTCTTTATTATGGTCATGCAGTTCAGTCAGTCATCTCTATTATTCTTTCCTATTTTTATCACATTTTATCACATTCTTTTGTCTTGAAACTTTCATTTTAGCCCTCTTCAGTCTGCTTTGTCAGTAGACACAATCTTTTACTCATAGTTAATGGTGCTTTAGCAGAATTGGCATGACACGTCCAATATATGTACAGTATGTGTGAATTTCCTTTTTTTGCCAAAGTCTCTTCAGTGTTCCAGATTTTTGGGGGTGGAGTGTAAATCAAACAGCTTGCTCATTTTCCTGTGGGAATTTGCAGTTTGCTGTGGATGTCTTCTACTGGCTTGAAGATCTTCTATGCATTCTGTGTACTCCCAGAATTTTCAGTTAATTTTTTTCTTGCAAATTCCTTCAGAAGCCTGGATGGCTCTAAAACTGGGTCGTATGTTTGGTTGTGTTCTGTGTATGCTTTTTTTTTTTTTTGGGGGGGGGGGGGTGGTGGTTTTTGTTTGGGGGGGGGGGG
>JAVKLA010000001.1:18005776-18039357 GCA_034782735.1 Sagittarius serpentarius
GAGGCTTGGGGTTTTTTTAAAGTTTGTTTTTTTTCTTTGTTTTTTTTGTTTATTTTTTAAGGAAAAGCTTATGATCCCAGTTGGGCTTGTTATTTTTCAGATGTCATTTCAATGTTCTTTGTTCAACAGTGTCCTAAATGACCCTTTTCTCTACATGCACAAGATTCTGACCTGCCAGGTTTTTTTCTTGTATTTACTTTTATGAGGTTTTTATGGCTTGGTATGCTTTAGTGTGCTGTATAAATTAAAACAAAAACTAATGGAGTTGGAAATCTTGTGCGTTGTCTCTGCTGTCTGTTCTCCCCTTGTAAGCAGCTATATAGTAATGTCTGTCTAGAAGTTTTGAAGGTTGTTTAGTATTACATGAAAGAATTTTAGGATCTTCTGTCTTTTGTGGGGAAGCTTCTCAGGGTTGCTTCATCAATGTGCTTGTTTGATTGGTAGCTCTTCTGTTTATTACTTCTGTTGCTTATTGTTTTCTGTTTATTTTTTTGTTTATGCTTGGAGAGTTTTTTTTTTTTTCCTTCCTGTGATTCTTTTTAATAGGATAAAATTTTAAAACATTGAATTTTGTTTTCATGTGTTTTCTTCAGTTGCCTGTTTCAGCTGGTGATTTTTTTTTAATTATTCTCCATTATTCCCTTGTACTTATATTTCTCCACCACGTTTTTGTTAACCTTGCAAATGCAGGACTTGGTCAGTCATTCTTACAGTCCCAATTGCTAATTTCTACAGCTCAGTATCACTTTAGTGTGTTTCTTCTTGCATTGAAACTGTATGCATACGTCTTTCTGCATGTCCCAGTTCATTCACAGAAGTTAGTGATAACTTAATGGATGAAAGCAAGAATTTGAAATCTGAAGGAATATCAGATGCATTTGGTCATTGTGCCTGATCCCTATTTGTGATTCCTCAGCAGAAAAAAGGGAATAGGTGTGACATGTAAACACTGGATTACTTTCACATCTCTCTCTTTTATGGCTTTTTTTAGTAGAAATGCTACTGCATTGCCATTGCAGGTCTGATTTCTGCAGTTTTAACCAAGGACACAATTTCAATCTTTACCGTGTTTGATAAATACGCTTTTCCTGTGACCGCTCTGTGACTTTCTGCATTCCCAGATTTCTGAACTGGTTTTTAAGACTTGATGCAGATTGTAGATGATAAAAACAAGAATGTACCAGAACCTCTTGGGTTAAAGACGATCTGGTGTGCTCGTCTGGATCAAAAGATGAATCCTATTCAAGATTGTTTTCCCTTCATCTGCTGCATTGCAATGATGTCATGTAACAGGACGTTTTTAACCTCCTGTGATTTTTTTAATACTTGATATGTTTTACAAAGGAGGCTTTTCCTATTATTGTTCTCTTGTCTTCTGTGATGAGAAATACAAATGTCCTGAAGAAAACACTATGTGTAATTTTAGCTGGAATACACTGCTGATCTAAATAACGAGTAGGGCTCTCAGATGTGAGTGTGATAATATCACAAGTTTCAGCAAGCCTTTTTGGAGATTTATGATAACTGTTAGGGCCAATATGCATAAAGTATGGTTTTTTTCCGTTTTTCAAGTTCAAAGAGAAAACAACCATTCAAGTAAAAATAAATCTGTGGTGTAGGCTTCTGTCATAGCAATAATCGTAGGGTTTTTTTGTAGAGCGAATGCAGTATGTTAATCGTGATGTCTTGGACTTTGAAATAATAGTATCATAATACTAGCGTCGCAATTAGCAGCGCAGTGTCCTGCTGCTTTTTCAGTCCTAAGATACACATTGAGTGTGGTGAGACATGTGAAAGGAGAATACATGGGATTGTACAGAGCTGTGGATTGAAAATGTAAAGAACATGATGAAAGATATCCTTGTGGTGCAAGAAGGATTTAAAAACAACCGCTAGCTTAAACTGCACTAGGGAATGGATAAGATGAGGCAAACTGGGAAATCGACGGCAGAGAAATAAAGGATTTTCCTTTAAGATTCATGTAACTACATCCGTTTAGTCCACAGGTTAAGCTGTTGACAAAGCTTGAGTTTATATTTATTGCTTGGAAGCAGAAAATATTTTTAAGTCTGTCTTCATATTATATCCTATATGGGCAGATGACACAATTTCGTGATAACCATTGATACATACTCCGGGCTTTTTTTTTTTGCATTCCAGGATTGCTTTCAGAAGACAGACTTGCCTCTTTCTCTGCATAGGATCCAAGTCTATGTAGCACCTCTGGGACACGTGCCATGAAACAGGACTACCATGTTTTACTCTCTCTAGTCCAACATCTCCCCACCCTACCAACGTAATGGCATGTGTTCGTGCTGTATTGATGTTTCAGCCCTTTAACTAGCTTAAACGAAGGGTTCTAGATACTTTCTCCCAGTATGACTAGCTGAACGGTGTATTACTGTCAAAAACATTTAAATTAAAATGTAGATACTTTTAAAGTTGTGCAAAGTGTCTATTCTTACATTTCAGTATTTCTACTTGATATTGGCTTAATACGTGATCACCTTGGTCCCGGCTACTCTTAAAAAATTATTTGCTAGTTATGAAAAGTAGTCTGGTTTAGTCACTTAACTTGAGCCAGCCCAAAGGAGCCTGATTCCAAAGAACTCTGTGGAGAACCCCCCTCACTGAATATTAGACATGTTAATTTCGGTACAGACCCAAAGTGGCTTGTCATATCTATAAGCTTCAGTAAAAAACATTCAGTCCCCAAAAAGGAGAAGACTTGGGTTTTATAAATCCAGAATTTGCTGTCCTATCCTATATAATCCAGGCATAACAGCAGTATCTTTCCATGCTAGCTAGCAAGTAGCTTATTGTGTACAGTCTGCAGTAATGAACAGGCTAACATAATTCTTCAGTGGTTCTGATTTGTTTAAATGAGTTGGCTTTGTTAAGGTACATCTGAGTAGTCTGCAGTTTCATAAAGGCGGATGGCTGTGTGTGGGGTGTATCTGATGAAGATTTTTATTGCCAAAGTAGCAGAGCCAATATAGTTTTGTTTTGTTGTCTTTTTTTCCTGCTTCTTGAATTGTTTGCTCATAGCCATAGACCTAAGGTTTGTTGGAGAACATATAGTTACACTACACAAAAGATTTTTGCTGAAATTAATATCTTTAAATCACTGCAAGAGTTTTTAATAAGGCATGTGGTGCTTTGTTTCACGTGCCTGTTTTTAGTTCTATTTGTTGAACCCTGACTCTCATTGCACTAGTATAACATGGATAGCAGGGGCGTGATAGGAGTAAAGAAGTGGGGAAAAAATAGAAATACATATAATGATGATTTTTGTGATTCTATCAAGAGTCGTCTTAATTTAAGAAAAATTGTACAGTCCTGTGCTTGAGGTTATGAACTTGCTTATGGATCATACACACCGATGAGTGCAGACAAATCTAAGCACATCAGCTTCTGATTTAAGCAAACCATATGGGAGACAGCTCCGTTCCGGAAATACTGCATGTATACCTCTCTAGTCCTGTTGTTATGCTTGAATACACTCTAAGACAATTCGGGAGCAGGAGAGTATTTAACATAAGGTGGTCATAAACAGTGTGAGGTTTCAGAGGTCACGTGGGTTGGTTAGGGTTCAAAGATTTGTGGCGTCAGCCCCAAATGGGATGTTGAAAGGCAACCCGTGGAAAGCTCCTATTTCCATGTTGTGCCTGTTTATTACTGCCCCTCTGTTTATTCCATTTATGTTTCTGTATTTCTTAGTGCGGTGTCTGGCTGTCTCTACATCACTTGCTCTTAGTACGTGAGCACGGTCAGAATCTTTTTGTAGCTTCTTGACAGGCATTACTGTTAGAGTTGTGCTAGATTTTCTAGCACTTGTGTCGTAAGCTAATTGGAGTAACTTAGTCATAAGCTATTTGGAGTAACATGTTGAGAGAGGCCTTTATAGGTTCATTTTCATATTAGCTAGTAGGTTGTCATTTTGAGGAAAAAGAGTTTGTATGTTAGGCTGAGGAAAGCTGTGGGTTCGTGTAAAAACTTGCCTGATGCTTGCGTTGGACTCTCTCTGTGTAAGTAGTAGCCTAAGGATTTGAGGTGGCTTCTCTATGGGGTGAGTTTGTTGGTTTTCGGGTTTTTTTTAAAGGTCTGTGTACCTATGTAAGTAAACATGCTCCCGGACTATTTGAATTAAACAGTGGAATAGAACTGAATAGTTTGAACTTGCATTGTGTGCCAAATGGAAGGAAAATGTCGATTTGGGAGACGGGAGAGCGGAGGTGTGAGGGAGGTCTAGCCATGAGTATTGGTGTATTTCAGGTAGTTGGGCTGCGATTTGCAGACAAACACAGCTGTGCTATTATTAAGAATAGATACTTCTACAAAAGTACAAGTATGCTATCCTTCAAATATGTGAAAATGCTAAAGAGTAATTATTTCCTTAAACTATTTACTTTGTAACAGAGAGGAAACAATGTTTTGGTGGTTTTTTTGTGTGGTTTGTGTTTGTTGTTTTTTTTTTTTTTTTAAACTACCTCAAACTAAATATTGAAAAAAACCACTTGTATACTGGGCACATTGGCCTCTTGTTTACCTTGGGAAACTGGTCGAATTACCACACTGCACTTCTGTATTTTTAGTGTTTTTAAAAAGCTGGTTAAGAAAATGGTTATAAAAACACTGGAATTGGTGTACCTGAAGGGTCAACTAATAACCTACAGTGAGGGGAGGTAGTGACTGGAATGCCTTATCGGGGTACCAAGCTCTTAAATCAGATCTATTGCTGATGGAACAGTAATGTATGATCACAGCATTAGTTGTCTCATGCTATGGCTTCTCAAAAATGAATTTTCATTCTCTATCACTTTTGTTTGCAGCTTTCAGAAGCTGCTTTTTCATTGAACTGTATGACTGTTTTTTCTGACTGAGGATCTACTTGTTATTCTAGAAGGACCTTACAGTGAATCATAGCTGGTCTGCAAAACAGACTGAGACTAGATAATAGTTTTAGTTATGATTCTCTGTACTAGCAATGGTATGCATGTGCATCAATGCAGATGATAGAATTTAACTTGCTAAGATTGCCAAACACTTTCCAGTATAGGATGCTACTTTTAACGTGACCTTTTACTGAGCTCTAACTTTTCTGCTCTGTTACTTGAGTTATATTACTAAAGTAAAAATAAAATCTATTCAGAAAAGTAAAAAAAAAAAAGAACTCTTTAAGATTTTAATTTAAAATGTCTTGGTCCTAGTTGTAAAATCTTAGAAATGCCTTATCCGAAAACTTTTGAGGAATTAGTGACATGTAGTATTGTTTTTTCTCTTAGCAGTTCTTTATGGGGGATGTGCTTTCTACTGCTTTTGATTTTAAGAAATTTGCAGAATTCATCTGTATAAACCAATATTTTCTTCAGCTTCGTATCCGGAGTCACCATACAATATAATTTGGAAGGGCCTGCTAGGGGTCACCTGTTTGGCTCTCTCTTCCATACCGAAGTGGAGAAACCGGGCCTGTAGTCAGAAAGAGATCAAATGGTTGGACTTGATGATCTTAAGGTCTTTTCCAACCTCAATGATTATGGTAACGTGAATTAAGATCTTAAGGCAGAGAGCCTGGAGCTGGGAGGAGAAAAGATCTTGAACTAGGAGCCAGTATTAGATCAGATAGTAATTTTGAGAGGAACTGAAAAGGAAGGTCCATTGGGAAGACGGAGTATCTGTTCAGAGGAGGTAGCTGTAATGCGAGGAGCTGGTACTTAAGGCAAAGTTTAGACTTCTTGGATAAAAAGGCAGAGACCGTGAACGGAGATGATATTGAAAATGGCCAAGGAGCCTTTGTGTGGATTTTCTGTAAGTGAGGAGGGACTGGGAATCGGGATAATCATGGGGCATAAGAAAGGAGGAATTTATGCCGCCAAACTGGAGAACAAGCACTAAAGGTGCTGGAAGGTATTTGAACAGAAAAGGGTAGTCTTGCATATGAGGGGGAAGACAGAACTTTGTCCTTGAGAATTTATTGCTTTCTCCAGAGCCTGAAATGGAACTTAACCAATAAAATATTATTCTGGAGAATGTGATATATATATATTTTTTTTTTTTTTCCCCCCCTCCCCTGTTTTTCCTACTTCATACTGGTCAAGATGCTGTAGTAAGCTTTTTGCTGATGTTAGGAATACTTGGCTTTAGCTCTTGGCTCTGATTTGAGGAAGTGCTGACTCTCATACCTGAAATCAAGGGCAGCTTGCTTTGAACATAAAGTATTCCACATTTTATAGCTCTTCAGGAAATAACACCTGAGGGCTTTGACACACGTTTCCTTGGCAGATAGTTTCTGTAGTTTCTGCCAAGGTTTACTGCACTCGCAGCAAATCAGTGGAATGGAGTGCTCGAGTATAGTTGAGTTTAAACTACCTCTTACTAGAGTAGGCAGCTAAATGCTTGATCATGATGATAATTTCAGATTGGGACCTCCAATTCTTTGTTAATGTTGAATAGCCACAGTGACTAAATGTAAACTGAGGACAACGCTATTTTTGAAATTGTTTTGAAATACATTGAAGTTTGTGGGACATGAAGTACTCTGGTGAGAGCTGCCGTAGAGCTTTCTTTTGTGAGCATCCTCTGTCTTCAGACTCTTCTTTGGGGAGTTTGTGTTAAATAATGCACCAGGCTTTACAGTGGACCCTCAAACAAGTTGCCCATTTGGTGAACAGCATGCATGTTGTGTACTGAACGAGGCAATAGCCTATAGAAAAAGTCTTTCATTACACCATCACATACTGTCGTTATTCCTACATATAAGGAATCCCAGTTAGGATCACATAGACAACATTATTCTGCCATTTTACAACTTTTGAGTGATTACTTACGTTGCTCAAACCTTACATGTAGTACTTCATCTACAATTTGGGAGCCTAGCATAACTAGTCATTCAAATTTTTAAGAGGATAGGGCCTTAAACTGGACTGGTGTGACAGAGGACTTACTGAGTCAGTTGTCAGAAATAAAGACCTTTTCTTCTCTTGGGCCAGGCTTGCCTTGTTGGAAAAGGGAATTTTCAGTGGAAGCATCCACTTCCGAGTACTATGTTTTCTGTTCTTTTAGGAAGAGACAACTTCACTATCTTACAGAGCAATTCCTTCTGTCTTTCTTTTGTTCGATCCCTGCAGATTTATCTTATTTGATTAACAACAGAGCTTCTGCCAGAAGGAATATTGGTAAATATTGGACATGTAAGATAAGAGCTGTGCAGAAGCCTGTCCTGCTTGGAATGCCCCTTATGTTCTTGTTCATAAGTTGTTACTGTTAATACAGTTGAAGGATTTGACAGTCATAGACAGAATTCTTATTGGAAACCTAGGGTTATTGCCCTTATTTGAGAGGGTTTTTTTTCATAGTTTATGGGGATTAAATTATTAATGGAATTTGACAGCAAACATTTTCGCAGAATCATTGTTTCTGGATCATCTGTTTCCTGTTTAAAGTCCATGACTAATTAGCTTATAAAAAAACCCCAAACAGTCATTGAGCTAATATCTTATAGAGAAACCTCTGATGTTAGATTTGATTCCGTAATTGCTCTTTAATTGTCATTCGTTAGAGCTCTTTCACAAGTCAGGGCAATAGACCTCCTTTGTTTTATTTAGAATGTTGTAAAAACAATTGGACTGGCAGCTGATTCCAGTTTTCTATTCAGTAAGCAATTCTGGAAGACTCTGGGCTATACAATTGTCTGATTTGCCTAGGTTGTAAAAGTTAAATGTAGAGAGAGATGAAATTTCAGCATATGGCTCTGTATTAGCGATTACATGCATTAGTGGTTAAGCTAGTGTATTGTGTCTGCTTTATAAATGTTTATATTGCAGCTTTCTACTAATAGATGTTGATGACAGCCAGTGTTACGGAGACATAAAGTATAGCGTATGGCAGTGATCATTAGTTATGGCCCAGTAAAAAACTAGCTGTGTGTATTTGGTAGCGTATCCAGTCCTAACCCATGCTGATAGGAACATCAGCTATTCCGTTGTTCCTTAATAATTTAACACTAGGTCGTCAACTTCGATGTAAATGTTTAACTTTTTATATTCAGCGTATTCGAGTTTTAGAACTCTTTAAACATAAACAAGCCTGGAAATCAAATGATACTGATGCTTATGTAAAACTTGTCTTATTAATTCTGAAATATTCTGGAATGTTTTCTGATTGTCTGACTACATACGTAAATGAACTGTACGGTGTCTTTGTGTATTCTGCAAATACAGGCAGCTCTGTGGTGAAAGGCAGCTTTGAAATGTCACAGTGTTGTCCAGAAAATTCGTTCACTGATCATTGTCCATAAAAATCAGTGGAAAAGTTCTACGGTTACAAATGGTCTCTGGATCTAACTTCTCTGAAATGGGAAGAATGTGGTAAGTGTGAATTAAGCCACGATGGGTATTCAGACACCAAAATATTTTAACTTTTGCCATATGGCTTCTCTCAAATTCAGAACTCCTTTCTCATTTGCAGATCAGCTCTGAATAGCATGGTGATTGTGGAATGACCTGCTTAAGTTGCAGATACAAAATGGAGCTTGTTTTAAAGTCTTTGCCAGTTAGAGACAGTCTTCTGGAACTGTCTGCGTTAAATTTTTGTAATTGTAACAGTGAATGTCTAATGTGAATTAAAAGAATAAATGAAGTGTTTCTGGCCTGAAACCAAGGCATGATTAGCAAATAATTAATTGTCAGTATTATGTCTTTGTATGACTTCACTGGCTGAATCCCACAAATACTGTTTTTTCACAGTGGTGAAAAAGATGGAGGGCTTCTGTCGGACGTCAAGTTCAGGTGGTCGAGTCTACCAGTTTCTGTGACAAGTCTGAAAAATGACCTGTGGACCTTATTGCAGGTGTGTAAGCCTGTGGGGCAAGGACTGCTGAGCTGTTCTGTGCCCAGAGAGTTCTGTAGTGAGCAAGCCACTTTTTGCATTGGAAAGCATTTAGTTTCACACGTCTCTGGATGCTGATATATTTTTTTTCAATGTGGACTTCTTCAGGTCACTGAAAATTCTCTTTTCTATTTTATTTCTCCACATCTAATGTCTTCAGAGGAAATGCCTCTGCTTATTAAACCTTATCTTTTAATCTGTAATATTTGGGAAAATAGATTGTTAATGCACTAGATGAGATTATTCAACACATTGTTCAGATGGTAGACACACGTAAAGCCCCTATGCTAGACATGTTTAAATTGCCCAAAGAAGGCATTTCAGTGATTCGTAGTAAGAGCTTGTAAGAGCCTGTTAAATTCTTTGGAGGGTTGTAGTGATTTGCGTCCCAGAGAGAGCAGACCTCACCAAAATTCTTACATGCATTCAACCCTCGGGAGTTAATTAGTCCTTAGCACTGGCAAATTTTTCCTCTGGAGGTTTAAATGCAAAGGATCAGCTGTACTACAAATCATCTCTTGGTTCTTGTCTGACTAAGTATTAGGCTAGATAAATGCGATGTTCAGAGCATTAGTAATCTATGCAAGCATGGATTGAAGATTTTGAACTCATGAGTTATGAAGAGTTTGATCCAGTGACTGTGGTTTCTGAGCTTTTTGGTAGTGACCTTTGAGGTGAGATATGAGACAGGTGGAGAGGAGGAGGGAACTGTTAGACCAGGTTCAGTAATAACCCTTTTTTGGTGTCATCTATATTTGGTTTACTGACTACGCCTGATCATGTAAATGTTCTTATTAACACAGGTAATCAGTTATATTGGTTACCTGATGTAGATAGAGTTAAATCATATTTGTTGCTGGGTTGGAAATACGATATGAGGTTTTAGGGTGCTATTTACACAGGAGAAAGGTCCATAAACACTCATAGTCCTTTTGCCATCGGAACACTTTCTGTTGTCACTTCAGGGCAGATGAAGCCGTAATAATTGTGGAATAGAGGAAGCTAATCTTTATCCTATACCAGTGTGCTTAAGATCTTTCTAACCAGTGCGTATCTTCAGACTTACGTCAACTTGTATTACTAATTCATGATTCCTCGATGTCACTTTTCTTCTTGGATATTCTTTATCTCACTTTCACATGCTGCATATTTTATCTGTTGCTTTAGTTTTATATTTCAGTGCTCAACTGGGTTAGATCACAGAATGTACAGACGTAGTTGTCAGTGCTTTAGATGATATGTCTGTTGAGAGTGACGTCGTCATTAGTACTTTGAGAAAGAACAGAAATCTAGCTATTTTACCGTGGCAGTTTCTTAGGAAAGTGTAGTGCTTAAAAACTTACACTTCTGGACTTCTGTTGTACTTGTTCAGCTTGTTTCATTTCCATTCAAGTTGTTGCATACTGGTATAAGGAGCCAGCATCAGTGGCCTGGTCAGATGGATTTTGAAATTAGTAGGGCTCAGTGGTTAAGATCTGCAGTATGATTTGGGTTACTGGTTTAAATTTCAGGCTGTGATACGGGGGTTTGGGGAGGGGAAATCCCTTTTAGAGCTTGACAAGGTCTTTATGGGCTAAGGATACCCAAGTGGGTAAGTAGGGATTTGTTCCTGATGAAGACATAGCAAGAGTTAGCCACGAAATGAAGTACCATGGTATTTTTTGTTTGATTAGCTGACTTGCTTACCAACCCTTTTAATCATTCTCTCTCAAGATGAAATGGATTTTGATCTCTATGGTTTCTGCTGTAAGAATATAGTTGCATTTCAGATAGAAGGCTTGTGATGAAATAAAGGAGTGTAGGGTGGGAGGACACGTGTTCATGTGCTGTATCACAAGCAGTATGAAACAGCATGGGCTGTGTTGTCAGAGTCTGAGTGGGGAGTTACACTGTGTAACAAATGATGCTTTGGCATGTGTAAAATATCATAGCTGATGCTGAAGTTTCTAGGTTAAAATATTTCTGAGGAATAAAGCAAAAATAGCTAGATGCTCTGATGGTACACCACAAATTGTGAGCTTTGGCCTCTTAGCTTAATGAAAGTCTTCTGTAAACAGGAGTTGCTGGGATTGCGCAAGTTGTTTGTTTGTTGTTTTGGTTTTTTTTTTTAATGTAAGGCTAATTCTTGTCTATAAAGAGGTGGTGTTTCAAGGCAGCATTCAGTGTGTCTTCAGCCCTCACTCTGGTGTTCTCTAGCATCACATTAATTTGGTCTATTGCATAAATTGAGAGACACAAAAAGGAGCCCAGAAATATGAGTTCTGCAGAATGAGCAGTGTATTAAAAGTCTTCTGAACTTCAGATTAGGCTTCTAAAGATACATTTCAGCTGTGATTGTTAGCAGCAGAGAAATATAAATGGGCCCTTTCTGCTTGCACTTGTCACATGGGACAGTCAGCCTTTGTGCAAAAGAGTCTGTTTGAGCTTCACTTATTTGTCAGTTTTTTTCCTTTGCCTTTCTGCCTAAGAATAAACCCCCAAATTTTAGTACTTGCGTTGTGAAAATTGTTGATTTGTTTAGTTGCAGTGAGCGCTCTTCCAGTGTCTTGTTTATTGGGAAAGAAGAGAGGAGATGAATAGAAAACTGTTGTTTATATCAATATTCCCTGATTACTCTTACTAGCATGCCAAATATCTAATGAAAAACTGCCTTGTGAATTGTTTGTTTATTTATTTATTTATTGAACAAAGCCTGGTCTGCGGATGTGATTTTACAGTTCCATAGGGCTAGACTAATTACTATAAGTGGCATTAATCTGCAGCTCTGTCTTGGCATCTTTAATCCCACCTGTGGGATTAATGCAAGATTTTGTTTGCTTCCCCTCTTCCCTTCTGCCTTCAGTATTAATTAATTCACACAGTAATACTGAATGCTTATTATGTTCAAATCAGAACGGAAAAAACCTGTTACTCCAGGGTATAATAAAGCCAAGCTTTTTAAATTTTTTTAAATTTTTTTTTATTTTTACAAATTGGTGGTAGCATTTATCTGAGGTGAGAAGCAAAAATAGTGGAGCCTGTGTGGAATGAAAAAGGAAATAATTTTCCTGTCCCTGCTGCAGATCCAGATGTTCTTACCACAAGAGAAGGCTCCACTGTACCAGATTAGTTTTACATGAGTTACGTTCATCCTTTGGGATGTCTTGGTGTACTGTAGCTTGCTGAATGTGATAAACATCTGACTAGCTTAATAAATGCAATCACCTGATGATTTTTTTAATGGTACAAAACTCTGGAGTGGGCAATATTCCGTGACACAATGAGCATATGAGTGTTGGTACACCTGTGTTTTGAACCTAAATATTCCTTTACATGTTGCTGTATATTCTTCCTTTAGATTTAGAGAAGAATTAGTTTAGTTTTCACAGAGGAAAACCACAAGTAACTCTACTAACCAGTGTACTGAAGTCATTAGCTAACAGCCTCAATTAGCATAACATACAAAATGCAGAACAAATGCAGGAAAAGCAAGACTGACTTAGCCTTGAATTTTCTGCTGTGACCGTATTACCGTGATAGAAGGGTTCATTCAGTAGACCTGCCAGACAACTGGAGATTCAAATTGTTAAAGAATAAATTCTCAGTTTTAATCTTTTTTGGAAAAAAAAAAAAAGAACCTTTGAAGCCGAGGTAGTAAATAGTATGAAGCGGCATAGATTAGCCCCACTTAGAGTGGAATCTAATTATTTGGAAGCAATTAACATAGACTGAGTCTGCTGAGCTTGGGGGAGGGTTGAAAATAGGGTTTTGTGTCAAAATCCAGTAGTTAATGCACTCTCTGTGCTTTTGGATGACTTAACTTTATAATTTAACATAACTTTCATCTTGCAATTTGTCATCAATTTGAAGACAGCTTGTTTTCTGTAAATGATAGAGCCCTTCTTGGTAGAAAAAAATCCCCTGGTTGGCTTGAACTTTGGTTCCTAGTCAGTAATGGCCAGGCAGATAGGACAGCATCCCCTCCTTTATTACACTTGAGATTTCTGCCCCTTTGCTCCGTTTTCCCACTCTGATTTGAGTCAAGATTCACAGGATGCACGATATCCACATGTCATGGTGGGGCGAAGCACTTGTGGCATACCCATTGAACTGCCACCAAGGTTAAAGGAAGAAAGAGACCACACCAGTACTGGTGGGGCCACAGAAGTGTCAGGAAGGCATCTGGCAAGAAGAGGTCCACTTTGTGTTGGAGCTGCTGGACTTTGTCGTTTTCAAAAAGGATGGGAGCGGAGGAACCAAAGACTGGTCTGGTACTACCATCGTTTCTGCAGTGGAAAAGAGAAGACAGTATTGGTCCGAAAGTGGTGCTTGTCATAGACAAGGTGAAGGCTGGGATCAGTTCTTCAGCAGAGGACTTTGGTGAGAAAGGGCCAGTCCAGTGCTGCCTGTTTGCCCTCGCTGCAGCTTTTTGGTGGTGCCTGCACCCGCCATTTGGGGAAAGGTTCTCTAGAGCAGCCACATATGAGTTCTTCAATGCTTTGAGCTCCTCCTACGCATACAAGTAAAATGTTAGCAGTGGCTGTTGCTGCAGATGTAGGTGTAGGGGCGGTGGACAAGAGCGGGCTGTTCCGTCTCTGATTTATCAGTGAGGAGGGGAGGCTGAAGGACCATGTTAGGATACACACCATCTGATTGCTTGTCCATTGCCTGACTTCCAAATAAGAGACTGAATGCTGAAAATACCTTGGTTTAGGGATAAAGGGGGGATTAAGTATAGTCCCTTCTCCTTGTAGAAAACACCCAGTGCTGCTGTAGTTGTTTTTGGCTATTTGACTGTGAAGTATAATGCATTGTATCTCTAGCGGTTGCTTTAGTTTTCAAAGCACATTGTTGTGTCGAGGTCTCAAAAATCCCTTGAACGTGTGGGACTTCCCTGTTTTCTGCTGGCACAGCAGGTTTGCATTTGGCAGTACAGAGTAATAACATTGTAAGATGTAGTCAGATATGTGTGTGGAACGGGGTTTGGGTGTGTATTTTAAAAGGAGGAACACAAGTTCAGATGTATGCATTTCCAGTGATAGACCTTTTTAAAAAAATCTTCAGTTTACAGGTAGTCTTTTCAAATTTCTCTTGCCAGGTGTTTGCTAAGCAGGTTAATGGTGTGTGTCACTCAGCCAGATCGTAGCAAACCAGCAAACAGACCCGTAGAGATCTAGTCATTCTCAACTTACTACAAAACCCTCTGCGTGCTGGTGGCTACAAGAATTAAGTTGGAATGCAAAGGGAAGGTGCGAAGAACCAAGCCCAGCTGGCTGTTTCTCCTCAGAAAGTGACTGCACTGTTTTGAACACAGACCGCAAATGAGGAAGCGGTGACCATAATCTTTGTCCTTAGCCTCTTACATGTCTGGTTAGAAAAGGTAATAAAGACTTTTCCAAACATCTCATTTTCTGTGCAGGATTTGAACAACGAGCTGATAATCTTATGATCTCTCTCTCTTACTCTCCATTTTCCTTGGAGGGGAAGAAGGAGAGGAAGGAACCAGCATCCTTGGGATGCATCTAGGTTTCAGTGCCTGTTGGTTGTGGTGCGGAATCCTCCTGTGTTTGTGGTTTGTTTTGTAGCAGCGTCCTACAGCATTATGAACTCTGCTCGCAGGATGCTCTGGGTGAAGGTTTAACGTGACAAGACAATTTTGCGGGGTCTGCAGGGCGGTAATGGGTAGACAAAGGCCACGTTTGGAGGTGTTTTGGGTTTGTTTTCTAGTTGCAAGTAAATCTCCTCCGCAATTTATTCATTGTACTGTGAATGAAAGAGCGGATGTTTTGATTTGAAGAGGGAATCTTATTTATAATTCTTGAGTATAAACAAACTGTGAGGAGGAAGCCTTATTGGAAACCAGAACAGCCTTATTAGACCATCTTGTAAGACTGAGTTCTGGGACAGCAAGTAATAACCCTTATGGTGTTTTGTATCAGTGACAAGTGTGTGTGTATGTGTATTTTTAGAAGGGCTTCCCAAAGGGCAGCCTGCTGTGTGTCGGTTTGTTTATAGGTCTGTGTTATGCAAAACACGGTATATTCCCAGCTCACATCTCCTCCTGTTTTAAGTTCACAGTCTGCCTTTATCTGCCCCCTGTGAACTACTGACTGGTGCAGGGAGCGGGAGGCTGGTAAATGATGGAGCTATCTTTCCGCCTCAGTTTCCTTATAAATGGCATCAAGTGGTAATTGCTTTTCATTCCGCACTTCAGAAGGAGTGAGGTACAGAGCTAGGGTTTGCTTTTCCCCAGGGTGACGTGGGTGTGACTGATGGAACAGAGCCAGAAGAATTTGGCAAAGTAGCCGACTGTAAAGGGAATAATCTGTTTCTTCTGATGATGGATGGCACTTAGAAGGCAGCTGAGCTTGAAAGCCATCTCTCATGCTAAGACTCTTGCGATGTGCAGGTCAGCCGTTGAGCAAATGCAAGCCTTCAAAGTGCAAGCTAATAGCTTGGCAGCTTATGCCTGACAAGTGGCAAATGATTTGATTCTGGTTCCTGGGAATGTGTGTGGGTTGTGTGGGTTTTCGTGGGGCTTTTTGGTGCATTTTAACGTCTAGTAATACTAATATTTTCCTAATTGCATGATGATTTGTTTCTGAGTTCAGAAATACCTTAAAGAAGACTCAGTTAATAAGGAAATACATTTTTGTTCCTAAATACAGTAAATTGCTCTAATATCTAAAGAGTGATTCTATTTAACTGCTGCACATGCTGTTAAGAATATAGGAAAAAACCCCACCATATTTCGGCTTATTACCACAGCTGAGCAGGCCTTAAAATATTGCCCCCTCATTTTTCTGTGGAGCAAATTGACAGCTACCTGGGACAGAGCATCTGTGTGCGTTGCTTTCAAAGAAATGGTCATGGAGTAGTGACAGTGAGATTTGACAGGAAAATCTACAGTGGAGTGAAGCTACGTTCATATAGGATAACAGTTGGAAGAGACACTTCTAGTCTAATTTGACAGGCAACGCTCTTGGAGAGTTTGTATTGTCATATTTACCTCTGATTTGGTAAAGGAATACTACTGTCTTTGAATACTGCTTGAGGAAAAGCTTCCTGGTAAATATCCAAGTACTGAGTTTACCCCCTGAGTTTCAGAGTTGCCTCTTGAAGAGAGCTGCTTTTATTTGGAGCCGGAGTTTGAGAAGTAAGATGACTGAAGAGATTTTTATATTGAATGTCCAATAAATGATAAAGTCTCTATATAAACAAGAAAGTCCAAAACCATTATAAAATTTGGATTTTTCTGCTAGGAGATAAATCTATGAGACTCAGTCACTAGCACACGTGTTTTCTACCGCTCCATGAATACAGGAAATTCTCATCTTTAGACTGCTTGGGATACTGTGAAGCACTGTGTTTGCTTCTGTTTAAAGGATTAGGTTTG
Organism: Sagittarius serpentarius; assembly: GCA_034782735.1. Lineage (NCBI taxonomy): Eukaryota > Metazoa > Chordata > Aves > Accipitriformes > Sagittariidae > Sagittarius > Sagittarius serpentarius. The sequence goes on from JAVKLA010000001.1 coordinate 18,022,038, forward strand.
GAGAACTGTTCTCCCTACGACAATGTAATGTATTATGCAAAACATACTGGCTGCACAAATAGGTTTTGTGAGATTGTATTCTTTAAGCAGCAGCATCTTGACAATAAGTACATTTATTTTAGTGTGTCTGAAACTCCCTGTGTTTACCAATTATCATCTGGGCTGCCTGATTTGATTTGTTAATCGCAAAGCTGGAGTTCAGTTTTACACGAGTGTATTGACACAGTAGTTATGAATGCAACTTTTTAATCTTTATTGTAATAAGTTTTAATATCCAGTATTAAAAAAAAAATCATGTTCATGTCTTGATACACATGTATGTGCACTCTATGCAGTTTTCTTAAGAATGTTTCGGATTAGCAGTGGGCCTTAATAAAGCATTCAGGTGAAGTAGGAACCGAAACTCGTCAGACTTCCATACCAGCCAGGAAGATCCATTGTATCCTTGTAGAATGAACTCTCCTTACTTTTTCAATTCAATGAAAAGAGAATATGGTACTTACTGGCTGGCACATTAGTTCAGTACAGGGTGAGAATCTGCTTCAAATTTCTCGTGCTACTATTTATGTGATATTGGGCAGTTCCCAAAGTCCCGGCAGGAGTTAAGTACTTCTGTGGTCCTGAGAAGTAGTTCTTCTTCTGGATCTTATTTCTGAATTTACAAAATGCGTTCCTGCTTTTCTTCTCGCCGTATGTTCATATTATGAGGACAACTAAGAAAACATTGCAAGGTATTTGTATCCTGTTGTGATTGTGATCTCATAGAAACGTATGATAAGACTAGGGTATCTGCATACAGAAGAAGGAATATTTTTTTTCCCTCAAATATTTATGTTCACAAGAATTTGGAGAACAGTAGCTTACATCATTTAGCCTCAGAGGGCCAGTTGAACATAATGCCAGATTTGGTGTAAGGTGTTGACTGCACAGTTATTCGTAACATCCAGTTAGTGGTTGAATGTGCTTGTGTGATTTAATTGAATTAATGCTAAAACGATGTCCCCCAGATTAGGGGACTGGCAACCTTATTTGTTGGGGCCTTGGGTGTTCTTATCATTACAAATAAGTTGACCATATGGAAATATTAGACATTCAAAAAATAACTAAATAACTGATCTCTGTGGGAGAGATCAGAAAGAAAATGTAGCTGTGAATACCTTTTGTGTAGATCAGGTATGCCTGTGATGGGAAGTTACCAACTCTGGAAACTTTTAATTGATTTATAGGAAATAAATTGTGGAACAGACAGTAGGTTGCTTACAACATGGATGTCAGTCTTCTCGGAATGCAGAAATAACGAATATATTGCTGTTTTATATGCAAAATGTTGTGTTCTCTCTTAAGATTTGTAAAAATATAAATCTAAAATGTATTCACCCAGTCCTGGGTCACCCTTTTATCTAAATGTATTCGCCCAGTTCAGGATGGCCCGTGGCAAAGTCTTTTTTCTTCCTTTCTGCATGTGAAAGAAAGACATAGTGATACTATCTGGTTTTAAGCAAGAGCTAGAGCAACAGATGAATGATGCTATGTGTAATTTCTGCTTGATTCAAGTTTACAGTATTCATTAGGATTTATTTCTTGATTTTTAGAGAGGTAACAACCCAAATACAAGGAGAAAGGAATATGGAATGTTTCTACTGTGTTTTCATAATTATACCTTTGGGTAAATTGATGCTCCAGACTTTGTGCTAATACTGTGATACATTTTCTTATCGGGCAGTTAACGCAAAACTTTATTACCTGATGAAGCAATAAAGTGGAATAAGGCATGCAGTTCCCTACCAACAGTGCACATGGCATTGCCATACCATTAGTTGGCGTGATTTGGTTTACCAATGCTTCCTTGTTTTTATAAATTAAAAGGATGCTGGCTACCAACTTCTGCCAAGTTGTGACTTAGCCAAATATTAGCTAAGGATTATGAAAATAAGCCAGTGTTTCATTTTGCATTTGTTTGTACCTGATGCTTTCTGTAGGTGTTCAGTGTTTCAGATATTAGGTATGAATCAGGTGAGAAGCTGTATGAGCATGAACATTATTTGGAAATAGTCCTCATTTTTCTTCTGCAGTGTCTCAGTACGGCTGGCATTTTTCCTGGATGTGGCTGTGTGTGCCTGCATTCTGAATTTGACAGTCGCAAGCCATTCTTCCTGCAAGTTCTACAAGTTTTTTTTCATGGTAAAGCCCCTATTTTTTTCATCAGTCTTCGTTGTGAATCTTCCTGGAAAATTATGAGGAAGGAATAGGATGGCTTTTAGCAGATTTCTTTTCTGAGACTTTCAAAAGCTGCCTTACTTGCAGACAGTGGCATGGACTACTGGTCATCCCGTGCCTCTTGTGGAAGAGGGACAGTTGTCCCACTGTGCAGTCAGGTGTTACGGGACAAACATACTGACTAGTAGCAGAAGAGGGTGAGAGTGCCTTATGCAGACTTTTTCTTAAGAGGCATGCCCATTTCTATGTAGTTCTATGAAAAAAAAAAAAGTTCATCTCTAACAGAGTTCAAATGAACGGAAAGCTCTAAGTTAGTTTGCCTACAGTGAAGCAGCAGCTTAGTTATAATAAGATACTTTCTGAGATCTCAGTAAGGACAAAAAAAATACTAACCTAGACTGTTGCTAGGTTATTTTTTGTTGGAGTAGTATAATCTAATAGCTATCTTGGGAGGGGCAAAAAAAGAAAGTTTTTATTGAGCGAAGTACTTGTCTGTATCAGAAAGAGACTTTGGATTTCTTAAAATCAAAATACTTGGCACTAACCAGAATATTTCATTGCACAGAACCTTTCAGAGGGATAAGCTGTTTGGAGTTGAAGGAGACCTTACTTTTCCCCCATTGGAGACTCTGTAGTCATTTGACAATATCTTAATGAGTGTTCCTGGTTATGCCCGTGAAGTAGGTCATTATTCTTTATATCTGAAAGACGACTGTTCCTGGTTTTTTTGTTGTGTTGGGTTTTTTGGGTGGTGGTTGTTTTTTGTTGTTGTTGAATGTTAAGAACATGCTTGATATACTAATTTTTTTTAAGCTCAGTGTCATCTCTGCTGTGGTTTCTACAGTTAACTGATGATGTCGTAGTTGCAGGTAAGTATAAAGGACAAGTCATTTCATTTGTTAGACTGCCTGCTAGTTTTTCTTTCATTGCTGTTAATACAGTAAAGCGTTCTGTGGTCGTGGCAGTGGCTGAAAATCTATTAGATGGCTGAGAAGGTATGCATGATTTTGACAAAAGGAGCCTGAAGTTAAAGGTGATTCCCAGAGTATCTATGTAAGCTGCTAACTGTAGAGCAATTTCCTTTTACTGATGCTTTCAACCACCTGAAGTAAGGGGTGCTAATTCTAGATTAGCTGGACTCCTTAATGAAAGGACCGCAGGCAGTGTTCAGCCCGTTGGAGACCTTGGTGAGAAAACTGGTGGGTAGGATGGACTTCCAAGTCAAGGAGAGCTTGGTAAGGATGCAGACAGACCCCCTCCTTGGCCAGCTTTACTGGACTGGCCTACAGCAAAGGAGTGGCGGACGGCTTGAAATAGTGTGTGGGACAAATTTATCCCAGGTAGCAAAGGTGCAGACATTTGCAAGACAAGGTTACAGAAGACTACTGCTATATGACATGGACCCTGGTCACCAAATCACAATGATGCCTGAAACCATTTTGGTAAGGACAGAGGAAAAAAAAGAAGTAGCTCGTTTTGTTTTCTTCCCAGGTGTGTAAAGAAGTATCAGAAGCAGCTACAAAACTATATTTGTCTTCCAAATAACCATGCTAGCTTGGTATCTACATTTATATTTTTGTATGTACTGACATATTGTCTGGGTTTTGGCCACACCTGAAAGAGACACTGCTTAATGCTGTATTCCTGCTGCTTATCGTAGATGTCTCCTTACGTAGTAATAGGACTAACAGTAGGAACTTGAAAAAAATCTGTTTATTTTATTGGTCTTCTCTTATAAGAGTAATCATTAAATAACTGTTACTCTTAACTTCACTAGGTAAGGTTGATTAAATTTGGTGCTTGAGTCTCCCAAACTTTTTGCCTTCCCTTTCACAGTTAAAATTGTTTTGTTTCGTTGCTAGAGATACTCAGCCTTCATGGAAATAAAGGGTTGGATTTGCTCTTTATTTTTGTGAAGAGAAGACAGAATTGTAATTTAATAGTACTTTATTACCCGAATTTTGTAGACACGGATTGTCAGGGACTTAAGTGTCCAAAACGGCCTTGTCCAATGTGCATTGTTCTTAGAAACCCTGTGCTGCTGTATCAGGAAATACAGCTATTAGCTGCAGTTAAGAGGACACGTGTAGAACGGTTCCTCTCTTTCTCAAGGCTGCGTACTCAGCAAACTAAAAGAACTCCACGCATTATGAAACATGAAATTCTAGGGTTGGTAACAAAAAAAAAAACACCACCAACAACAAAAAAAGAATATTGGACTGCTGTTCCACTTTGACATCTCTTTTGGAACTTCCTTCAGGGTTAAAGGTTTAGGGAAAAGGTCTGTGCTTGTGTGATTAGAGTTGTGGGGGGAGTACACTGGAGCTGAAAATCTATCTGGTTTTAATACAAAATGGAACAGCTCTCTGTGAAGCAAAGTTATTTAGAAGCTCCCTATATCAGCAATTATTTTGATTCGTAAGTTATTCTTCCCATTGATACAAATTAAGACTTTAATAGCAACCATGAAACAACTCTTCTGAGATTTTTACAGTCTGAGAAACATCTTGCTTCCAAACCTAGTAGCTTTTATCGCTTACAAGACTGTTCTGAAAAAGATCAGGGAATAGTGGGAGGAAGGAGAGGTGAAGCAACGGAGCGCTGCTACAGCCGTGAAGGCTTAGTGACCTTTCATACCTCTCTAGCATTAGCAATATACCTCTATTGTTAAAAGCAAGCAACAGCCTGAGGGTTGCAGTCACAGTATGTTTGTTTCCATTTTTGTAAAAGGTACATGCATCTTCTGTGATTTGCTTGAAGGAAGTTTATTAGGGTCCAGTATCATCAAGGTGAAATGAATCCTGGCAGCTACTTCTGTGAGGGAATTTTTATTTGAAGCCTCCTAGGAGGCCTGTGTTTCATGCCGTTTAGTTGCAAGATCTTTGTGTTCTGCCAACAAAAATGTGAAGTATATATTCCAAAGTGTTTCTCTTGGTTTTTAGGCAGAGAAGTGGTAGTGGTTTTATGGTACAACGAAATGGCAGATTTTCTTGATGGTAATTTTCTGGTAAGCAGGTACTGCAGCCGCTTTGTTTCTGACGTGTACGTTATGGCATATTTGACAATGTCGGAAGCCAGGGAATTGGAATTACATTTAATGCGCTGCTTGTTTCTCTCAAAATACAGTCTCTGTTTCTGTCAACCTTACGTAAGAGGTGTTAAATGAAACAGGTGAGCTACAGCAGATGGTACCCCTGACTGTGCTGACATTCAGAAGATACCTGTTCCTGCTCCAGAAGTCTCAGCTGGGCCAGCTACTTCTTAAACTATGTTTATGTGAGCTTTTTGTTGTTGTTGTTTAACATCTTCCAGATGCTACTGGAACTTCTTCAGGCCCGTATAGGTGACTGTGAGATAGTCTGATGTGTTTCGTTATATTAGTGTTTCCCTGAATTACAGTTTTGAGGCCTTACCAGTCACTGATGTCTGAATTAATGGATCTCTAAGGAGGCTGTCTTCTGTGACACCCGTGAGTCTGAACTGCATGTGCCTTGTCCTTCTCGCATATTAGCGAAAGATTGTGAAGGATTTAGCACTGGTAGAGAGAATAAGTTGCAACGTAAATGGTGGAGTAGGGCATTTTTCCTTTGTCTATGTCTTAACGGAGTTTGATTCCAAAATACAGCCATGACCATTATGTCTGCTTGCAGACAAAATTGTTGAGAAGCTGGGTGACTGTAGAAAAGATCCATAAAAATGAGTAAAAGATTGGCAATTAGAGACTTAATGCTTACCAGAAACAGAAATGAGAAATGCCTTTGCTATATTGGAAAACAGCAGGTAGTAATGCATGTGTTCATTTGGAGGGAGACACATAACAGGAATCAATCACTAAACCAGATGCTGGATAACTCACTTTGGAGGTAAAGCATATGTTTTTGACAATGAAGATGATTAATCTTTTGAACAAACTACCATTCGGGAACAATAGTGTAGCCATCCTTTGAAATGTTTAAATTGAAACCTAAAGTTTTTGCTTTAGCTTTTCAGAAATGGAAGTCTTTCCCAGATGAAATTTAATGGCCTGTGACAGGTACAACAGATTATTTCAGCCCTCAAATTTAGGAATGCTCTTGCTTCCTAGCTTTGCACAGATGTGGTGTTGGCTGCTGCATATGGAACAGTCTCCTTTGCTTAGTGTTTTTTTGCTAAAATGTGATATGATCATAGGGTCCAGAGATGAGTTCCCGGTACACTTTTTAAACTGCTCGCCTATTGGCTCGCCTATTGTAGAAGCTTCTGCCATGTTAGTGAATGTCTTTAATAGGTAGCTTCTCTTTGACTTGTGCTTCTTGCTTTTGTCATACCGTTCAAAGTTCAGTAACTTCCTATGATGGTATTTGAGAAAAGAACCATTTCTTAGGATTCACTTAGTCCTTTTTCTTGTTGTAATACACCATATTACAAGAAAGGTTTGCTCTTTAACTTACTGGTATTTTGACTTTTTATTATTTATGGGTTTAGGCTGTACTCAGAAACACTTCTGTGCCTTCACCAATCCGTTGGCCTGAACCTGTAGTAGAGGGCTCTGTAGCATTGCTTTCTTAGCGTAGTGGGCTCTTCTCATTCTTGTGAGGTTGAAGACACAACTATGTTCTTTGCACAGGACCTAGGAAATTCAGGGGATGGAACATCTTACCCATAATTTTTTGCAAAGGGGGTCCATTTGATTCCCCACTGTTTTGTGTTTTGTTGTGGTAAAACATTGATCTAAAAAGTTCCAAAGTGGTGTTTAAAGGAGCGTCGTCTAGCTTTAACAGCAGAACTGGCAAGGCAGACATGGTAACTGTGATCAGGTGCCTTTTTGGTTATTGCCTTTCCTTGAGGTAGAATGATCCCTGTGATAATATCAAATTGTCCTTGAAAGACTGTTTCAGTTTTCTTTTCCATTTTACTTTCTGCTGTGTGCTTGCGTTCCTTTTTAAGAGTGTGTGGATCAGAGGTACCAACTGGAGGAAGCGAGGCAACTTCTTTCCTTGGGGCTGATGAGTCTGCTTATGGGAGAGGAGTTTCTAGAGACCTGGCGAGCGCTGCAGAAAGTCGCGACTTGCATGAAGTGTTTCTGACACTGCTGCAGTGAGGAGCAGGGAGAGCTAGCAAAGCCCCGGAGACTGTGGACTAGTCCGCCATAAGGACTAGAAGGGACTAAGCTAGTTTACAGGCTGACAGACGTACTGACTTGGCTCAAGCTGAGCCCAGGAGGAGGATTCATTGGCAGGGAACCATTGGGCAGGGAAAAGGCTCTATCTGGGTTTTCTTTTCTTTTTCTTTTTTTTTTTTCCCTTTCTTTCTTTCTCAGCTGATTTATCATCGCAGATGTTTTGATAAAACTTGTCTTTTCAGTTTTAAAAAGCCCTGGATCATTTTTTGGCAGCTTGCTGTGGGACAAATTCACCGGACAAATTCAGTTTAGCTCAGGCCAGCGTGGAGCCCTAGGAGAGCATCGTACAGCAGTTAAGTAGGAGCAGTGGACTTTAGTATTGGATGACTCGGACAACAAAGGCTTTAGTTGCTGTGGCATATACCTATGGCAGGAGTTAGAAGAAATTTTAAGAATGGCCGTGTGGAAGCAGATTAATACCCTGTCTTCATGCCGTCCTGTTTGTGTACTAATTTTCTGCCTTATCGTTTATTGGGGAAGAGTATAAGAATAAAGTAGCACACAGAGCTACTTTCTTAGTGATCTGTAAGTCAAGGACAACTTGGATCGAAGATGATTTCTTTCGTGCTTAAGGGAACTTCAGGGACACTTTATCCCCATAGGTTTGCCCAGACGCTTTTTGAATACTTGAAAGATTGGAGCATGCAAAAAGCATAAGCTTTTATCAGTGTCCCAGTTAGAAACTCTGTATGCATATGTATTGAATACACAGGGGGAACTTGTTATTATAATAGTATTGATACAGTTACCAAACATCAGTACTGGGTTGTTTGTTTCAGCATGTGGATTTAAATAGAGTGCTTAAGGGGCTTTGAGTATATTTGGGGGATTTCTCAGGAGCCAACTACCCGATTACTGGACATCTGTTCAATATTTAGCATATCAGTTGAAATAATTAGTTAATAGATGGTCCTAGCTATATGTTCTTTAGAGCTTGCTTTGAAAAATATTGCTTTTTTTTTTTTTTTTTTTAACCTAAACCGTGTTCCTGTTAAATCATTGATGTGGGGCAGGGGAAGAGGCTCCAAGATCTCACTAGTTGCATGCATGGTTAAATGGTGTGTTGCTTCCAGAAAAATGAGAGGCTGATGTAGGAGGGCCTTTGAAGGAACTTCTCAAAAGGAAATTGAGCACAATAATGTAAATTGAATGTAATGCCATTGGATAGGAAATCTAGTGAATAACTGAATTGTGAGAGAACAGAGGTACTGTAGTAGCTGTTCTTTTAATTAATTTTTTTTTTTCCAGTTCTGTGCACCATGAAAAATGAACAGTTGTACTTGATTTTGTAAAATATACACGATGTCTTTGTAGGAGAATGCAGGGGGAGGCATGCAACCTCTTATAGACCTGGCTCATAAACTTTATCTTTTGTTTGTTTTTTTTTTTTTTCAAAGAAATGGTTGCTAGAAATCATTTTGATACCTACCAGTCTGCCATATTTTATGTAAATATAAGTTTGAACTGGACCTCTCTGAATTCAGAGGATTTGCTTACATAAACTCGAGAAGGTCATACCTTACTTGGCTTTTGGAATATTAGAATTATATCCAAGATTTATTATTTGGCTTGCTCTTTTCAGTAAATTTAGTTATCCTACAAACAAAGCCCCCAGAATTCTAACAGTGTAAAAAGACGGAGTATATGCGTTCCAGGAAACAGTGCAAAACTTAAATTTTCTGGTTTGTACAGGGAGACTTTTGCAAAAATGAGGGAGGAGGGAAATGAGCTTGCGGCATAGTTTTGGAAGTTGTTTGATATCTGAGCAGGGATATCTCGAAGTCTTAGGTGGCAAATACCTTACAAAAAAGGAAAGTTTGAATAGAATTTATAGCAAATGTCAAAGTTAGACATTGTGCTGCTGGCATGTATCCAGAAAGAAAGCAAAAAAATAATTTAGGAAGTGTGTGTTATTGATACATCTTTCGCAGTTGATGTTGTAGCCGTGGGAAGGGAGAGGGGGTTGGATATCATAGGTAAAATGCGAAAGGAGCTAACTAAAAATCCCTTGATATTAGAAATCTCACTCAGAATGGTTATACTGAAAGAGACAACTTCATGTATAATACAGGAAGAATGCCTTCAGAAGCTTACCGTGCAGAATTTTTTTTTATGCTGTAATTCTGGCTTTTCCAGTACAATGCAAGTCACTGCCTGATTTAACTGTTATCGCTTATGTGAGTTGAATTTTCACAGTGGCAGTTCTGACATCTGTCTTTTTATATGATCACAAAGTCAATGTTTCTGGCAATGAATCTGTTGTTCGGAGTTCTGTTTATGTTTTCATCCACAAAGAATATCCTGCTTTAGTGTGATTATTTGTGGTAGCGGTACAGATTTGATACACAAGGGTGTCCTTGAGGTTCTGGTCTGTTTACGAGTCTGGTTATAGAAAACCCATTTTGACACATGGCCAGTAATTGGTAGAGCTGTGATAATTTCATTTTACAGATACAGTAGATGAAAAGTACATTTCAAATAAAGAGAACTTTGTAGTGATTATCGACATGTATGTGTTAATCACTTAAAATTTTGTGAATAGTAATTTTGTTAGTTAATAAGAAAAAAATCATTTCTTGGGCTTCAGTGCATTAGAAGTCTTATTCACATTATACTTAGCTAGAGGGAATGGCTCCCATCAACTTCCCCCAACACCCCAGCTACCTGTCAAGGAAGCTTAAGCATTAACCAGGGTTTTTAATGATTTCGGATGACATCCAGGGCATTTCTCACTTAGGGAAACTGGTAACCTGCAGAGCCTTTGATAGGTGCTGGCAAGAGGTTTTCATGTGTCATTCCACCTTACTGTGATAAATCAAAGAGTCTTTTCTTTGTTCACCCAGCAGTCTTGCTTAGGGTTAGAAGTATTCTGTTAGGAGTGCTGTAGGAAGTGATGAAAAACCTTCACTGTTGTCTTGATAATAAGGGGCTTGGGTATGGGTGTGTTTGTGCTCTTGAGTTTTAAGAGCTACAGTTAGTGCTATAGAAAATAATCAGGTGAAATGAGAGTAGGGTATCTTTCCTTTATTTAGCATCCCATATTGGTATCATTAATGTCTTCATATCAACTCCTGTAGTTTTTGCAGTTCTTTCTCTGCTGGACTAGCCTCTTCCCTACTGAGGGAAGTCTGACTTAACTCAATAGCCAGTAAAGTAAAGTAAGTGCAAAATCTACTATGAGATTGAAGTTTACTTGACCAAAGACTTCACTGTTATAAAATGCTGATGCCACATTTTGCTAGTCTCTACTAAGTATCTCATATCCTGGATTTTCCTGAGCGTATGTATCTTAAGGTTTTTCCAGTTGGGCTACATTTCTCTTGGCTTTGACTGTATGGTCATTACTGTGCCGTAAGAGAAGGTCAGCTGCATTTTTGCAGTTAAATACTGGTTTTAGTATACTAGTAGTCCAGGGCTTTCTGAAGAATGTCTGTTTACTGTTGGACTATGTGCATACATATAATTTCATGATAAACTTAAAAATGCTATCTATGGTTTTCCACTATGCGACAAGAATGAACTATGGTTTTGAACCTGGCTGTTTTAAAAAGCAAGTATTTACTCTCTCCACTGCAGGTTTAGGTTGCTTCTAATCCGAAATGGAAAAATACAGAGGTTAGGTGGGGTTTTTTAATGTAATTATTTCCCAGAGAAGTGCATACAGCCAGAGAAGGCAGAACTCAGATCAGATGGGATTCCTGCGGAGGTGTTGGAGGGAGCTTGAATTAGGTCAGAGTTGGTTGCCTTGTTAGCCCCTTGGAGCTGGGCTTGTATGGGGCTTTGCTGTGTCTAGATCTAGTGGCTGTATCACAGTCACGTCACCGGCCTTCCTGCCCTGTTCTGTGGAAACCCTCAGAAGTGATTGTACTTGGTCCAATTTTCTTTAAGGTGGGTGTAAATTTCCCTATGTGATGTTGTTGCAATATTGGTATAAACCTGGGATTTTCAGTGAGGCTCACGATCCTCATTCCCTGCATTGCTGCCACCCACAAGGGCAGTCACGGTTCACGTCGTGCCTTTGGTTGGATGCTCCACGCCTGTAATTAAGAACAAAGTGGACACCGCCAAGGGTAGATGATAATATTGTGGCCAATGCATGAAGTGTAGTCAAGAGCAGAGTAACAGTGAGGATCTTTAAAGGCCATGATCACTGTGGAGAAATACTATTATAATTTTCCAAGTCTTATTTACTAGATACTTGACACTTTTTTTCCCCATTTTCTTGAGCTTCGTTTTCTTCGTGATTCCACTTAGTTGCTTGCTTGGCAGTTGTGGCTTTTTTCCCTTCTGTTGCCTACCAATTTTGTGTTATGACACAGTCATAACAAAATAGAGGATGAGAAGTTGTCTTTTTTTAAACCGTAGAGTTCTGCACATGGAGAGTGCTGGAGGTAGCATGCAGGGTTCGAAGGCTTTGATGTAGATGCTGTCTGCTGTACCTTGATCCACAGGAGTAGTTCAGCGTTGTGGGAGGAGGGTCCCATGTGCTGCAAGTGGTTCTGACCTCAACTGAGACAGTCTCAAGTATCAGGAAAATCCAAGCTGGGGTTGAAGGACTGCGCAAGGGTGTGCTTCGGCCATTACAGGGTGGCAAAAGTGATATAATCAAGAGCGCTTCCAAGTGTAGGTCTGTGAAATAGTAATAAACAGGAAACTTTTCAGAAAAATCTAAGGGGATGCAGTATTACAGCCCAGCGGAGACTTAGTCGTGAGAACTTAACGTGTGAGACAGTCTGAAAGCTCAGGTAAAGACTTTCTATGAGGAGTATGTGGCAGCAGCGTTCACTGTATGATCTCAAAATACCAAGAGAGGGAATCATTCCTCAGTTTGAATCAGGAAAATTCAGATTTTTAGGCAAAGATAGTGGGTCAGATTACAACTTTTCCTGGAAGCTGGATGGAGTTTCTGCCTTCAGACAGATTCACTAATGTTAGTCCTTCATGTTGGCAACTGCCAGTGTCTCAGCCTGTCCATCCTGAGTTGGTAATTTTTTGTTTGTTTGCTCATTTGAAGCCTTGGTTAGAAGTCATGTACTGCAGAATATCTGGAGGGTCAGTATATGTTTGGAAGGTGTCACTGTATCTGTTAGAGGAATCCTGTGGGCTGAAAACACTTCCTTAGTCTTTCTTTAAATGGTGCTGTACATGTTTTAGTTGTAATCACTGTAACAACTTTTTTACTGATCAACTGAACACTTGATACATATTCATGTGCAGATGGCAGGGGCTAATCTCTGAACTCTGCCAATCCTTAGCAGTTGGTTGAGCATTAATGTACAAAATTCTCTAGGTTTGATAATGAAGGCATTTTTTGATCAACGAATGTTACGGAATCAATAGATGTTGACAACACTCTTATTCATGAGTTTTGATAACAGCAGCAATTAAAGTAGCTACATCTAATTTATCATAAGATAAGAATTTTATCCTTTGGATAATTTCTGTACCGAGGGCCTTTTCTCGTACAAAGTGATGTCATTGTCTGTTGCTCCAAATGTGACTCTGTATCAATATGTGGCCACTCTCTGCATTATGTTAAAAGAGGCATCAGTTAGGTGGGATTGAGTTTTGTATGATTTGGAGCTCTTAATCTGGTTTTATTTACTATTTGGAAAACTTCAAATTGTTTAGGTTCTTTTCCTAAATAAACCCAGGATTGGAGAGTTAAACTAAATTATGTTTTGATGTTCAAGGCATTTGCTGACTACTTTCTGTCTGGATACAGAGCAAATGTGTTTTATTATTGGGAAGTAATGTAGCCATTTAGAAAATTACTTAGGCTACAATATTTGTGTTGGCAATTTTATTTTCCAGGCATAATGGTTCTGTTTTCTTTTTATACCCATTTGTGGAAAGACTAAATCATCGTAAATTATGTTTTCAAGGGCTATGATGCTCAAGTTTCTCTGTTTTATGCAGCTCTGGGCTGCATGGATTTAGGCAAGCTGTCATGTGTAACCTGGCCTTACTTAAATAATTTCTTACAAATCACAAGCCTAATCAGACTTTTATCACCAGATAAAAACAATTCTTTTCTTTAAAACTGGCCCCAAATGAGTAACTTGTCAGAGTGTTTTAATCAAAATTGCCATCTAAACGGGAGGAAAAAAGCAGAGTGTGTGCTTCCTTAAATCAGCTTGAGACAAGCAGACTGCAGGCTTACAGAGAAAGGTTTGGATTCTAGTTTGGGTTGTGTTTTTATAGGACTACCAGATTTAGAGAACCTGCGCTGAAAAAATCAAAGTATCCAGTTGCTTGAATACAGTGATGTGACTGTTCCTCTGGGTGTGAGGAGCAGGTGTCAATCAGTTCTTTGGATTTTCACAGGTTTTAAATGGTGAAACTGTTGTAAGTCTGAGAGCAAAGTTGAGTGCTTGCTGAAAAGTTCAGGCTTAATATGTATGAATTCTTGGTTTCTCAAACATGAAATATGTTTTTACGTCTGAGGCGGGCTATGAGGCTGAACATAGGCTTGCCTCCGATGTGCAGAAGTTTTGAAGTCCCTTGAAAAAGAGATGTTGGGACATGTGATGAGGCTTATGTGTTGACGATTTCAAAATAAGTGTATTGCGATTTGGACTTCAGTAAAGCCTAAAAAATGCAGCTTTTTCAGAAGTGAATAATTAGCGTGATAGGTAGTTGAACATAACCATGTCAGCTTAGCAAACTGGAAAACTTTTCTGGCCTTCCTCACTCAACGCTCAGCTTTGTTTCCTTAATATACTAAGCACAAGATTGTCATTTTTGAAATGTAAAAGGAATGTTTCCCAAGGCTTTGTGGGATGGGGGAATCGATTTAGGACGGTCATCTACTATAGCTCCCGTGCCCCGCTTCCAGCAATGAAATTTAACTTGTTTGTTTCTATCCTCCACCTTCTCTGTCTCCTCTAGCTCCATTCCCAGCTTTGTATCTGTCTTTAGAGAATGTTTATAATCACTGTCTCTTTTTCTTACTGTGGTAACAAATAATGTCTGGAGTACACACTGAAATCTGGCTTAGTGCAACTAAAGTGTTGTTTGAGGGTTTTTTTTTATTATTTTTATCTCCGTTTGTTAGTGATGTTTCATGAGGCTTTCCATTAAATATTTAACAGCTCTTCTTAAGTGTTTGACTCATGATTTTACAGTGATATGTGACTTTCCTATCTTCTCACAAAATTTCCTAGTCAGAGAGATGCATTTGCAGTATGTCCTCAAGGCATCACTGGTGTTTCTTGCTGTAGGGATTGCTTTTTGCTGCATGGCGAGCGTGATATGTTCAGGGCTGATTTCGTCTGCCTCTATTAATTCTGCAGTGGATGCGCGTTGGCAGTATTTGTGGGTAATGCAAGCAATGCTTTGAAGTTGCTGGGCTATAGCAGCTGTATGGGGAAACCATCCTTACCAAACGGTAAGTCCCACAGTACACAGGCTTACAAAACAAACCTTTTTTACAATGAAGAGGGATCCTGTGGGAATAAATTCAGCGCAGTGCAGAACAGCTTCAGAGGGCAAGGCTGCTCTTGAAGGCAAGAGGTGTTTTTACTGTCAGGGAGGAACTCTGACTCTTGGTGACCTCACACGCTTGAGTCCGCAGAAAACTAAGGGGCCTTGCATGAGTCATACTAAGCAAGAAGCAATATTATAATTACACTATAAAGTGTACAGAGGAAAAAGTTCCAAATCCCAACTCCTAAATCAAGAAGTTTGTGTTTCTTCATTGCAAACCAACAGCTTCTGAGTTGCATTGTTCTTCCTGTCTCATCCCCACTCCAGCTTAAAGGGGAAAGGAGCAAACAGCTGAAGGAAAGATTGCTTGCCTGTTTTTGAGGCTCTCTTGGGAACAGTACCGCTAAGATCAGTAACTGAAGTATAAAATGAAGAGAAATTGTATATTGGTGCTCTATGCCTGTATATACACACACACACAAATGTCTGTGCTTGCATGTATACATACTCCTCCTATTCATTCCTCAGAGACATAAGGAAAAGTAACTCACTGACTTATGTTTTGGGGGCTTTGGGTATTTTTGTTTTGTTTTGTTTTTTATTTTAGTGAATTAGTGTGCTGATTTGTCACTGTTCTTTCGATCTCATGAGACTGTCATGATCTGCTTGAAACCATTTAATCTCATAGGTGTTTTGGAGCTAGCATGTGGGTATAGATCAGAAAAGCTTTTTTAAAATCTCCATATGAATTAAAATATGCTGACAGTCAAATATTTTGGTTTGGATTTTTTCATCGATGTAGACATTTAAAGATTTCTTGTCCCTCTCTTTTCTAGCAGAATATAAATATTAGCTGGTCAGTGAATTTTTCTTGGTTTCTGTGGCATCTTTTATAGTATGCATTAAAGTGTATCATGACAAGCTTTTGTATTTATGTTTGTAAACAACTCTCTTGTATGTATGTATGTATGTATGTATCTGTGAATCCGTTTATATAAGAATAAGGGTTTTGTATGTGTGTAAAGGCTGGCTGTTGAGGAAAAAATTGTGTGATGATTTCTTAGATAATGAACTCCACGCTGATGGTGTCTGTTGTAAGGCAAGCAGCTGTATATTAGTTGTCATGGTAGAACAGTATGGAATTTTTGTTTGGTAACTGTTTTGATTCAGTTTCTTATAAATATTTTTGGAGAAGGTTAAAATGAATAAATGAGGTGTAGTAGTGAAAGATTTGTATTCATACATAGTACTTGCTTATCATACGGCAAAACATATTTTAATTTCTGTCAGCTTCCCCTACTTAATTTGCCCTCCAATATAAATACTGGCTACCAATAGCTGAAAACTCCTGTGAGTCTCTTTCTGATTTTTCCAGGAGTGTTTTGCTTACTCATCCAGCTTGGTGTGCTCACACTGTCTCCATTCTCCAGGTCGGTAATTGAGGCACAGTTAGGTGATGTTTAATGGTAAGATAAGAAATAAGCGTAAAACTGTATCTTAATTCTGAAATCACTGGCCTGTCTGATTTCTGTGCTTCAATGTTCTTTCGCGTTTTTATGAAAATTCCTGTTGTCCAGCACTCCTGCAGCATGTAAATTATCATGTTCTCTACATTATTGATTTTTAGTGAGAATAATAATAGAGCAAGCAGAAAACAAATTCATGACATTATCGAGAAAAACAAAACATGAAATGTACTGCCTGAAAATAAAATGGGTTCATTGACTATTTTGATCATTCTGGCAGTTAGGTCAACCCTCGTCACGGCGGTGAAGGCTAGTCAGGGATTCACAGTTGGCTTGTCTGTGCCGAGCAGAGTAATTCAGGTTAGCCAGTGACTTTTACCAGCTGACTAAAATGCCCTTGTACTCCTTCCCAGTATCTGTAGGGGGCTATGAAGGAATGATCTCTGCTGAGTCGCGCAGCTGCTGACCTGTCGGTGGTGATGCACTGCCTCAATACCTGGTGAGACAGATGAAAATGCATGTCCTGAAGATGATGCGCTCTGAATCAGTTTTAAGCATCTCCTATTAATGTGTTAAAATGGTTCGTGTGTACCCTTAACTGGACCTGCTGCCTATCAAGAAGCTGTAGGACAAGTAGGATTTTAGACAGATTGCGTTTCTTCAGTTTGCCTTTGGTTCTTTAGCGTACGGTCAGATTTTGGAATTTCTCTGCAATACTGAGGAGAATTTCCTTGCTCTGGTCAGGGATATTCTAACTGTTATTTGGGTATAAATTAAATCGTAGGAATAAAACATTTATTGCATCCTGTGATAGGGCTGTATATATTGCTCATTTCTCTGATCTTAGAGATCTTCAAAATATACCTGGGATAAAATTCTCTCATACAGAGGAATTAAGCTATGCACTACTTTGATGTTTCTTCCCTGCTTAAGAATGCCTGCATCTTTAGTTAACCTTTGCAAACACATTCTTATTTAAAGTGTGAGAAATGACTACGTCTAATCTGGGAACTTACTATTCCGTGGGGGGGGGGGGGGGGGGGGGGGG
>JAVKLA010000001.1:18044930-18057418 GCA_034782735.1 Sagittarius serpentarius
TTGTTGCCTTGGTCTCTAATTCTTACCCATAAGCTTTCAACCTGCTCATGGCTATTCTTCAGAGGCAGTTCTTCACACTCTGTCCACTTCTTGATGTAGGGGGCAGTGCCTCGGCCCCTCCTTCCTTACCTGTCCCTTCTGAAAAGCCTGTAGCCATTGACAACTGAACCCCAATCATGGGATTCGTCCCACCGAGTTTCAGTAATGTCAACTAGGTCATAGCCTTCTAGCAGCGCTGTGGCTTTCAGCTCCCCTTGTGTGTTGCCCGTGCTGCGTGCATTGGTGTAAAGGCACTTCAGCTGGGCTGTCGGCCGTGTCACCTTCTTAGAGGAACACCCCTTAGCTGAGGTATTTCGCTGGTGTTCCCTGTTGGCTCCTATTACCTGAGGGGCCCCTGGCTCATCTCAGTAAGACTTCAAGTGTGCTCCATTGTAGGCAGCACATCTCAGAGCAACAGGGTGAGGGCCCTTGCTTGTCGTGGTTGAGCCTGATATTATCCCCTTTCCCCCTTCAAGCCCAGTTTAAAGCTCTGTCAGTGAGCCCTGGTAGCTCATGAGCAAAGACCCTCTTCCCCCTTTGAGAAAGGTGAATCCCATCTGACGCCAGCAGGCCTGGTGCCACGTAGACCATCCAGTTATTGAAAAACCCAAAACTGGGGCAGCGACACCAGCCACGGAGCCATGTATTAACAGAGTGGGCCTGCCTGTTTCTCCCAGTGTCGCTGCCCACAACTGGGAGCGGAGAGGAAAAAATTACCTGTGCTCCAGATCCCTTACCAACCATCCCAAGGCCCTGAAGTCTCTTTTGATCACCCTTGGGCTACGTGTCGCAGCTTCATTGCCACCCACGTGGACGAGCAATAACAGTCCAAGGGCCGTACCAGTCTAGGAAGTTTCTTAGTACTGTCCTTAACCCAGTCCTGAGGGAGGCAGCAGATTTCCCTAAGAGGAGGGTCTGTCTGGCATATAGGACCCTCTGATCCCCTCAGAAGGGAAGGGAATTACAGAAACAGAATTAGAGAATTTTGGAATTATAGAAAGAGAGGCAAACTAGCAAATGAAATTCCTCTTCAGATTTTCAAGGTGTTTTGTCAAGGGTTGCTTCTTAGAGGACTTACCAATTGTTTCTTAACTTATTGTAGGAAAAATGAGGGAGAAAGTTGCAGAGTTTTTCTACTAATTTGTTGATAAAAAGCCAGTAATGAATGTGTGGTATACGCAACAGTACAAATCGGCATGTCTGAAGGACTTACCCTATTGAGTATTAAAGGATTTAGTTAATGAACTTGCCGAACCACTGGGAAGTATTTTGAAGTACATAGATAGCTGTGACTTACCAGCAACTTGCTAGATTAAATTATTTGGAATATTATTATTCAAAGATTATAAGGTTTGTTTTGTAGGCCTGACTTTCGTCCCTAGCAGCATAAATAGAATAAGTAAGCACCTGGTGCTGAAGCCTTTTTGCCTGTGAAGCTATAGTGCTTCTTGACTGGGAAAACAAAATCAACAAAAAGTGCCTTTACGTAAAATAAACTTTAGGTAAGAATCTAGGTCTAGGTTTGAGTAATATTTGATCGTGTGGATAGCTTTTAGTAGAGACACTCAGAGGCTGAAGTTTAATATGAGCTTAACTTTTGTATTGAATTGAGACCACAGCGAAAACTTCAGAATTTCACTTTCGTGAGTATCAACTGTATGTGTGATGGTATAAAGTTTTAGAGATGACAAAAATAAAATAAGATGGTTCAGACAATCACTCAATATCAGGTTTGTCGTCTGCTTTATTACTGTTTCTTCTTGCATTTCTATGAAGATATAAGGGTGATCTAGTGGTAAGAATTAAGTGTTTGACAAGGAATGGAACACTTAAATTATGTCACCTATTTTTTCATTGCAGTGGAATAAATATTGGTCTGTAATTATTTTTGATAGGCTCTGTGCTGTAGCTGAAAAGCCTGTGACATTTGTGCTTCTCCAATTTGTAAATGAAAAATGATTTTAAAATTCTTGAATGCAAGAGCTTTGTGGTTCTTGATAACAACTGACTGTAAAAAAAAAAAAGTAATGATAAATCTGAGGGAGTTGTCAAATAAGCTGCTAGAGGCATTGATGTCACCTGGTTTTACTTGCCAGCTTGACTAATGACATAAGAAAAAAGGGAAAACAGAATTAATTGGATTGATTTAGGTGAAACTTGGTTGAGAACTGATGAAAAAGCCTGTGACAGTTAATAGAGGAAATTGTACAAGGTGAGGAAGGAATGCACAACATGATGGTTTGAGGTTTTTGTTTTGGTTTGTTTTGTTTTTTTTTTCCTTGAAGGGTAGAAAAGGAGGAATGAAGTAGAGAAACAAGAAATGAAAGAAAAGAAATAGCATGAATTCATATTCCTCACAAAGATGAGTTTTTACACTAAGGCAGCGAAAGAGAAACCAGTGAAAGGAATATATAGAAGATGTGGAGTCATTTATTCATTTCATGGATCAGGGAAGTAATATTCCCTCGTTGATTAGGTAAAATTCTAGGTCTTGATATCTCGATACCTGAAAGTTAACAGATCCAAAAGGATTGAAGGGAATAGCACTACTGAGTGAATCATCAAAAATATCAAGATTTAAATTGCTATGGCTTATCCAAATGTTCAGTAAAGTGGGTGAGAGTATTTTAAAATCCTCTCTAAATATCTTAAAATGGAGAACATCAAGAACTGAAGGCCGCGGTGGTTACTTAGGAGGGACCAGGTCACCTGCGCTCTGGTAAAACCAGAAACAGAGCAAGAGCTAACTTCTTTGGTTCCTGGTTCTGCAGGAGAGTGGATTGAACTTCCTTATGTTGAAACCAGATGTGGTACCATTTCTACAGACACATTTCCTAGCATCTGTGGGAGTACAATATTCTCTCTCTCTCTCTCTCTCTCTCTTTTTTTTTTTTTTTTTTTTTAATTATGAGACTACCAATCAATTTTTCCTTAAAGGAACAGGATTTTGGTCTAATGCTGCATGCCTTGTGCATCTCATATTTAGTGGAATTAAGTTAATAAATGGTCAGGCTACTGTTCTGTGTGTTAAATGATTATTTTGTCAGCGTAGGGCAGTTGTGGATAAGGAAAACATGGGAAAATATTTGAATCAGAATTCCTATTTGAAAATACAGTTCTGTTGCTCCCAGCATTTTAGTCTGATTTAGTCCTTTCCAGCAGGATTCTGTTAAATCGTGTGAAACATATTTCTGTTAAGCTGTTCACAATAAGTTTTTCTTAAAATGAGAAAATAATTTCTATGCTTTGATAATATACTAGTTCATAACTAATAACTGTCATTGTTTCTTTTTATTCTAGCACATGAGAAACTATAAAGCAGCAGTAGCAAAGGTGCAAAAATGTTGACAAATGAGTGATCTATTCCACATGAGAATTAGTGTCTGCTCTGTACCTTGGCAAGAAATTTGAATGCGGAAGGGTAAGCTGTTTTAATTGTTGCTATGATCTGCTTTACGGGAAAGGATTATGCAAATATTTGAATTTTTCTTGGTTGAGGTAGTTTTTTAAGACTGGAATGAACGATTCAAGTTAGATTTTGTTTGTTTGTTTGTTTTCCATTTAAAGGGCTTGTAACAAAGCCAAAAGGCTAAGTTTATAGACTTTGGGGGTTGGAGAGGTGATCCTGTCCATTTCTCCTATTAAACGGTACACTTGACATGAAGCCAGACGCTGAGTGTGGGGCAGGACCAAGCTGTTGACCCGAAGCTCTCTCTGTCTCAGTCTCTCTAAGTCTGCTGTGTTTCAGTAACCCTGTTGCTGAGGGAGAGAATAATGCTTGTTGGCATGACTATTACAAATTAGTTTTTCTTCTCTTTTTTTTACTTTTCTTTCTCCTTTTTTTTTATGCCTCTCCCTTCTCCACAACTGATAACTCGGTGCTTAGATTGAAAACGCTGCTACAGTCCACTGAAGCTGCAGTCTCCTTGCTTCTCTTCTCTTTAGACAGAAAGGCTTGTCGGGATAAAGGAAAGGCAGCAGCTATCAGTTTCCATTGATTTATTGGGGAAAAAAGGCAAAATTGGGGACTTACAGTGTTATGGTTAAGAGTTTATTTATGGAAGTGGTTGTGATATACTTGTCAGAAAACATTTAAATTATTTAAATGTTTTCTGAGTGCAGGTAGGGAACTAGGAGCCTCTAGAAAAGTGTTTCATTTAGCTCGGTAAAAGGAAAGTAAGCTAAAACTATGTGGCAAATTTTTATTGTTTTGAGGTGAAGATAAGCAAAAGCATTTGTTTAGCAATCTAGTGGTTAACAAAACTCTTCTCTTGGCTTACTTATTTCAGTTGCAGCAATGTGCTTTAGAGCAAGTGCCTGTTGCTTCGTTTGATTATAAAGCCCCAAATCCATTGAAGTACCTCTGAGAAAGTGTAGAGCTAGTCAGATTAGGTTGAGTCAGTCTGTTGATGCGGCTGGCTTTCCCAAAGGTTATCTTTAATCTGGCACCGAGATGTCTATTGCTATGATATTATAACACCTTCAAAGTACTCGCATGATTTTATTACTTCTCAAAAACAGTTCACTAGTGTGCAGTTTCCTTCTGACCTTCCTTGTGTATCTTGATGTCTCCAATGTAGGTGTTATGCAGATACTACGTTTCAAGTAAAAGTTCTTTGGGTTTTGAATTACTGCTATGGCACTATCTTGTAGGTTGACTAAGGATGAGTTCAGTTACCGCTGGTTTTCAGGAAGTCAGTGTGTGTGTTTGACTTCATGCTGTTACTTCCCAATTCCATCTCAAGACAGGTCCTATGGTTCTCATTTTCTGCGTGGCTGAGATGAAAGGCTGTTGTTCTTGACTTTTTCTACAATAAAACACCGGGTATACAAATCCTTAGCTTTTTTTCCCTTAGACTCTTTCACTCATTAGGCGAGAGTTCCTTGTTGAAAGATCTTTCTCAGGAGGCAGATGGGAGCTGAGAACAAAAAAAAAAAACAACAAAAAACACAACAGAGGGTGGGGTGGAGAGAAATAGTAATTATAAAAAAAAAGAAAAAGTCAAAGCTTGCCACTTGCAAAAGGATCTTTTAGCCTGGAAACAAATGGGAGGAGACTGATTCTTTCTGAAAACAGCAACTCAGGGTCTCTCCTCTGTATGTACTGGATTCTCCTTTTATCTCTGCACTTGAAAAAGACTACCTAATCGGTCTCTTCTTCCACAGGGTGGGGCAAAGCCAGACCCAGTGGCAAAAACTGTTGTTGATAGGACTCGTTACCAGTCCAACAGACTTACTTGAAACGGATTTATTTAAGATGCTTAGATACAAATTCTTTTGCTGATTTGCGGCAGGCTTATGTAGGAGTTGGAATTCTGGAATTTAAAGACAAAGCTGGTTTTATGTGCAAAGACCTTTCTTGTAAGAACATTGAATCCCTTGGCTTTTAAAGGTGTATGTCATTTTAGTGTCCGTCACTGAGTAAATGAAGAATGTAGCTTTGCAAAGTTACAGCAGAAATTACGTGGCAAATGCATAGACTCACACACATAAATCTTCAGGGCCAGGATTAATCACTGACATTTTCAAAGTCAGATGTTGATCAGTGATGGGATCTAAAAAACTCCGAAATGGTGAACTTGTTCTAATTTCACTGTAGTGAAGTTAAAAGAAATGTTTCAACTTCCGTGTGTTATTTTGCAGAGAGTTAGAATTTAATTTTGCTGTAGCAGTAACGTACTGCAGTAGTAAATGGTAGGTGGTTCTAGCATGCATGACCTGGTTCAGCTGGATAACACTATTGATTTTTTTTTTTTTTTTTTTTCCTAGTGCCTCTGCTTTAGTTAAATTTAACTTCATTCTTGATTAGCTCAGTGGTAAGTTGTCATTACAGCATTCGACTCCCTAAGGACATGATCTATAAGGCAGATTTTTCCAGTAGAGGGTCATGATTCAGCTAATTTACACATAATTTAAACAGCAGTTGGCCTAATACCCTGAAGTGGAATTTTAGGTACTTGAAGTCCAAGAGTCTTAACACCATAAATGAGTGTTTATGTTAAGTACTCTTTTGAGACCTGCAGGAGGGGCCAGTGGGACATGTAACGCCCCTTGTGTTTTCAATAGGCATGTGAAGTTAAAAATCTCAAGGAAGATAAAGAAAGCAATTGCACTTAATGCAGAATTGCCATTTAACATTTCATTGGGAAAGCTTTGTTTCGTCAAAGTTGCCATAATATTTGTTTGCACAGGCTCTGTATTTGGATTTATATTTTAATGGCCTGTTCAAATAAGTAAGCGTAATAAAGATGTCTTCATGTGGTTAGAGCAAGCTAATGAACTCCGACTTTTGCATTTACTGATGTTTTACATTTCTTGTAAGTTTAGTGCTAAGCTGTGTTCAGTTACTTAAAACAATTTTTATAAGATACAGAGAATTTGTCTCCGTGTTAGCATCTAAATGGATTTGTCAAGCTGAGCTGATGTCTCGGAATGCTGTGTAGAGGCGGCAGATTGAGGATAAATGAATTGAGTTCGTATCTTTTTCTGACTACTTTGGCGCAGCCTGTCTGTGGACTGAACTGTGACTGTCACTTCACCCAAGATAAGAACGTTATTTACTGAAAGATTTCCTATGTACATTAATGTTGTGGTTTCCAGTTCAGTACCACAGCTCAAGCCGGTGTGGAGGTTGGCAGAGATGGTCCAGCTCTTCTTCCACTTCGTACTGCTTATTGTCAGCCCTTACTTTTTGTTGGCACGAGGTAGGAGAAAACTTCAACGCGGTTTGTTTTGGTTTTTTTCCTCTGCCTAGCTCCCTGACAGAGGTGACTGTGCAGGACTGCTTGTGCCAGTGCTGGGGAAGGGCAGCACGAGTGGGAGTAAGTGTTTTGGGGACAGAAGGCAGCCCAGGAGAACAACTGCTCCAAGAGTGTGTTAAATCAAATGCGAAACTCTTTACGTGACTAATGATAGAGTAACATCAGAGCTAAATGTGTTCGAATGGCTGTTTCTGTGAAGTGGTTTTCAAGCAGCTAGATGGTGAGTAGTTAAAGTGTATTAGCAAAGTTTTTAAAAAAAAATCAGGAACTTTCTAGAGTGTTTTAAGTAGCTGTACTTTAATGTGATTAAGTCAAAACTGTACAAAACATTATCTCATAGGGTGACAAGTAAATTTATGGGTCATGGTTTGGATCTGTATGTTTTAATATTAACCATGTATAACTAACAAATATATATATTAAAAAGATTGTTTTCCCTTAAAACAATTAAAACCATTTTTGTATTTGTATAGTGTATTTGTATGGTGTTCTGAGTGTGAGTAGAATATACTAAGATGGTGTTCAAATAGGAGGGCGGAGTTGTTATATATGCAATCTGGATTTTGAAAATGGTTGCCAGAGATCTTTAAGCCTACACCAAAAGCAGTGATATCTAGTCTTAATTGCGAGGTGCTTGCCTGATTGGGTTGAGGGTTTTTGGTTGGTTGGTTTTTTTGGTGTTGTGTTTGGGGTTTTTTTTTTTTGGTTGTGTGTATTGATTTCCTTGATTCAAAAGTGGACTCTGTTTTTAGGGGACATAACAAGTTTTGGTGTACCAGTAAAAATCTCTGTGCTCAGTATTATTGACCATGATCTGCTTATTTAAAGCTCCATTTCTCTCCTTTGCTATTTCTGCCAAGCTGCCACCATACCTCCTGTCTGTCTGCCACTGGATTTCTGCTTCCCTTTCCAAACAGCTAGACTAGTTTTATGACTGCTTTTTTTTGGTTCCCTTTATTGCCTGTGGTACTGGCAAGGAGTCAGCCAAGGCTGCAGCCAAATGTGAAATGTAAAATTTCTTCCAGGTCTGTGTCAAGATGTTACCTTGAGCTTCTTACAGTCACCTTTATTACAGGCATCCTGGTATTTGGGAGAGAGTCACCCCTTTTTAGAGAGCCATTAAACTTTTGAAAGTTTGCAGGTGGTGAAGATTCTGCCACATTTCTAATTAAATTCTTCTTTATAGGCAATTATCCTTTTTTTAACCTGCTTCTAGGTTGCATTATTTTTATTTTTAGTTCAGCTTTAGGCTTTAGCATCTCTGAAAGTCAAGCAGTTACATCATTTTTAAACATTTTTATCTCAAACTTTTTGCAGTACTATTAAAATAAATGGGTGCATTACAGTGCCCTTTGGCATAATGTGTAAGGTCAAATTCTTAATTACCCTTTGGTTTAAGGTATGCTTGAGACATGTAATTCTAGCGGCTTTATCCCTGTGCATTTAAATAACCATAACAACTGAGAACTCGCCTATAGAAGAAAGGGGTTCATCAGTACCAAGATCTGCTCTGTCATTCAGACGTGTCAGCAGCCAGGGCATCTATTTTATGCAGTCAGAGTTCTCGGATGCCCTGCTGCATCAGTGCTCCAGTCTTTACAATTTACTGTCATCTAACAGAATAGCCTGGTTGACTTTATGCATGACACAAGGAATGAAATGGTGTCCCACCCAATCACTCTCCAGCATGACAGGTGGAGATAAGTGTGTCTTAAGGGGTTTCCGGAAAGGCTGTCAACAGCCTGAATACATGTAATCCGTGTTTAAAAAAAAAAGCAAACAAAGAAAGACTTAATGGATTTTGTTCTTGCATTTGTGATTCTTCCCAGTCGCAGTTGCCCCCCCCCCTACCCCAATATTGCTTGAAATATGTCTCGAAGAAATCCCTGTGTCTGTAGTTTGCCCATTCGCTATCTAAATGCTTACTTGGGTTAATGATGCTGTTGAAATTCCTCCACAAAACTATTTGCTTCCTTTCTTTACTTCCCTACAAAAGTACGACATCTGGTCTTATTAGGAATACATAATGGCTATCACATTCTGCATTTATAGAGGCATACTTTTCACTATGAGTAAACAGATGAATCAAAGTATCGGAAGTCAAGTCAAATGGTTTGGTGAGACAACTCTTATGTTTTATTCTTTGTAGTAGAGATGTAGACAGAGAAGTTACACAGCCCTCCTCAATCTAACCCTCAGTCCTGTTTTTAAATGCGAGTCTGTTCTTTCCATACTTTTGAATCATGGTAAAGCATTAAATTAAAAACCAGTCCATCCATCTGTCATAAGCAGCTCAGTGGCTTTGCGCAGCAGGTACTTACTTATTAGGTAATTTCTTTTTTTTTTTTTAACCTAATGCCTGTTACATGATACGTGAAGTCGAAAAAGACTTTGTTCTAAACTTCCAAATGCAAGGTTGCCACTTCTTATTTTCACTTATAAATTACTTTATTTTTAAGATCTCTCTCCCTAAAGTTAACATTCCTAACAAGTATGAAAGGTTTTGTATTTTTTATGTCCTCCTGGAGTGAAAAGGTCAACAGGAATGTATTTTTAGACTGCTCTTGAGGCAGGGAAAGAATTGCATTTCACGTCTCAATGGTTATGGATTTAGCATGAAAACTTTTAACAGCCTTGTTAAGAAACAAGGTTCTGTATTGTAATTCATGTTGTATTTATTTTCTCATTGTTTATGTATTTGGGTTTATATTTATAAATCACTGCCTGTAATTCAGTTCTAGAACTGGAAATTTTACAGGTTTGTTTATCATGTCAATCTAAGTTAGGAGGTTGTTTTGATTCTGGCCTATTACAGACAGAAGTACCATCGCTAAGTTAAAAAAGATTAATAATAACATGAATAGAAAAGCAGTAAACAGCCTTTTCCCCCCCATTTGGATTACTTCTTTTTGTGCTAAGTTGCCACTTCCTTTTTATCCTCATCTTTAACTGTGTGGTATCACAGAACTGGGAAGACTGGAGCTACCCAAAGTGTTTTTAAGGCCCTAGGTGTGTTAGAAATGATGTTTCCACAGTTCTGTAACCTTCTTTCCTGATTTTATTAACTTTTTGGGTAATTGGGACACTTTCACTTGTTCCTGGAATGGAGATACAAAGACCAACTAGGCTTACAAATGTTTTGAATGTGAGCAAAGGTATGTTGCTTTACCTAAGTATTCTCTAGGCTGTAAATGACAGCCTTGTTCTTAACATTTTGAGGAGTTTTATGTAAGTGTCTGCTTTGAAAGCTCAAAAACTTGATATGTGGTTTAGCTGTTAATAAAAACTTACCTAATTGGCCACTAGACATGTATACTATTTAAAACACCTCTTTTTTGCATTTTTAAGTGACTGTGGAATTAGAGATGGGGACAAAAAATCCAAACAAAGAAGATTTCTGAATAAATGTAATTGAATCTTGCTAGATTTAACCCAAAATCTACTTTAACAGACAGGAACACTTGATTTTTGTAGTCTATTTAAAAAAAAAAAAAATCAAATGAAAGAAAATCAGACCTGGATAGCCAAATAGGTCATGTTTCAATGATGCAGAATAACAGAAAATAAAGGCCTGCCGTTGTTATCGGTTTTAACACTAGGGCATTTTTTTGAATAATGATTAAAGTCCTGCTATGAAGCTTGTAGCACCTAAAAATAAAAGCCCTCTTAAACAAACCTTAAAAAATAAGAAGCGTGAAGACTAACTTCCCATATTTTAAATTCATTTTTTAACTTCTGTTGATCTGGTGTTCATGGTTGCGTGGTAGTAATTAGGGATTCTCTCACAGGTCCTCTTCTACGTGCTGCCTTCTTCCCTTCCTCTTCAAGAATGTTTTATTTTCCTGGATGAATTTAATCCTTTTTGCAGATTTATTGCCCCTAAAAGTAACTCTCGGGCATGTCCATTATCATGCGTTTACTCTGCCGTACTGGGACATTAATATGTAAGACTCTGAAAAAGCATATACGCTTGACTGCCCCTCTGCCTCTGGCAGTAGTCGTGTCAGCAGCTCAGGGCTGAGGTGACAGCCCTCAGGGGTGGGTGCTCTGTTATGATGACCTATGAAGAGTACTCTGTTACCTTTGAATAAATGACACGGCTTAGTGCTCTGCAGTTTTTCATCACGAAGGCACTGTATATTTTGTGAATTGTCATTCAAACAATGTTTCAACAGATTCCTGAACAACAGTGTTCATCTAAAAGTGCCAGTCTTAAGACTCTTAGTTTATTTCTCCCCTGCACTGAGTTGTTCAAAATTAAAACTTGCATCTGAATATTCTTCTGCATCTCTGACTGTTTTACTTTGTGGGTGTTCTCTCAAAACATGGAGTATGTTTCCAGGTGTTTGGTTCCTGGCACCTGATTCTGTGCATTTTTTTTATATATGCTTCTAAATATGGTCTCTCCAGTGTGTTCTGTCCTTTACTGCTAAATGGTGGGAGAAGAGTGTTCTCCAGAACATCAGTCTCTGTGTCTTTGCTCTCCCATGTAGAAAATGCAGCTCTGACCTATGAAGTTGGCAAGACCTTATTATGTGATTAAAGAAGGTGTCAAATACTAGATAGTGGCAGCTATATGGATATTTAAGAAGAAAGATAGCTAAGCCAGGTGATTTTCTCGTAACTCAATTGCCATTGAGCTTAGAGAAATGATTTACTGCAGTTTAGTGAATTTCTGTTAATCAGATAAGCCGTGTTAATTGCACAGATAAGGCCCCATGACAAATACAAGATAAACCCCAGTATTTTAACCTTGAGTGAAAGTGATGATTTGTTACAAATATAAAGGCAAGTTTATATTTCTGTATGTCTTTGGTTTGAGGAGTTGTGGATCTCCTTGCTCCTAAAAATACTGACTTTGTACTTGGAAATATCACAAGACTGTATTGTTATACAGCTTGGACTGCACTAAAATCTAGCATAGAGTTTAGTGGTGGATATCACAGAGCATTTGAGCTACCTTCTTGGCCTTTACAGTGACATTTTGTGCTGAGATGTTGATGCTGAAGGGGAATATGTACAGATCTCTGATGGCTAGCAGTCTCTTGAACAAAGTTCTCAAAATTAACTTTTTTGACAGAGGAGGAAATAGCAATGTCTGGTAGCAACTTCCCATTTATCACTGATGAAGTTCTATGCAATCTGGTTACTGACTCTTAAGTCTGGAAAAAGTACCAATTTGAAACTGGGACAGTACAGATAAGTAAAAAGAGGTATCAAAAGGGTAAAAAAAAAAAATAATCGTTTTGAATTTGGGATGAAAAGTGCAGATCTTCTAATGCGGTCAACTATCAATTTATATAATTTTGATCAACATACTGTAATGGAGTATTCATGAAACAGGCAAATCAATAGATGTAAATGTCACAAGTAAGGTTGTTCATCACCCTGAGCAAAGCAAAGATTTGATTTCATGTGAATGAATCTATTCAGTGCTGGAGACCTTGGACACAGTGCTGGAATGCAGATGTGAAAAAAAAAAAACAAAAAAAAAACCAAACAAAAAACTCTGATGTGAGTTGTGGGGTAGAGTTGAAGGTGATATGTGGATGGGAATTCAGGGCAAAAATGGGTATTTCATGCAAAGCAACCTAGGGAGGATGCACAGGAAAGTTTTACTGGGTTTTGTGTGTACGTTTGCTCCCTTTGCTTTAATCAAAAATAGGGACACGCACACCCTGCCCCCCC
>JAVKLA010000001.1:18057518-18098842 GCA_034782735.1 Sagittarius serpentarius
GCGCCCTTTGCTTTAATCAAAAATAGGGACACGCCCACCCTGCCCCCCCCCCCCCCAGTAAGTAACATCCTTTTGACAGGAAGGTATGTAACAGTGCAGACCTGTATTTGTACCACGCATTTAGACCAGTCCTGCAAGATCTGAAGACTGCTAGCATTTTAAATATTACAGTGGCAGAGTATTTGAAGGCAAGATACCCCCTTAGTGTCATGAAATAGCAATAAAACCACAATTAACTCAAAGTTTCACGATACTGAATGCAAATAGCAACAAAAAGGTGAAGAAAATTGTATGGTAAATGTATGATTATTTCCTAAATCAGATAATTGAGCAGAGTTCAAGGTATAGTGGTGAATTGCTCTTCCTTTTATTCCAGGCAGCTGGAAACTCCTTGGATCTAAATTTCTTCAGTGAAAAAAAGTAAGAGTATCATTTGGCAAAAAAATTGCTCGAGTGAACTATCCTATATTCACAGAGCAACAACGAGGAATATGAGATGCCATCAATATCAAAAGGATTCGTTAAGCTTAGATGGCTAGCTAGGACTATTTGAAAGACAGAATACCTCCTGCTGTGAAGGATCCCAGAAGCACAGGGAGGAGAGTGAGCTTACTGTAGAGCTTCACTGCAATCCATGGTGAGTGCCTTGAATATGCACAAATCCAGTGATTCGCAGTATTACCTCGGGCACAGTAATCCTTACTTGGGGCAGGGGAGGGACAGGTAGGGGTGTCATCCATCCCCTTTTGTTGATCCTAGCTGTGTTACTGGTCGTAACGTGAGGAATGGCACCATAAAATTAGTGGAAGCTGGTGCCCTGTCATGTTCGTAGTTCCACTTTTCTTCTCCCTTTCTGCTGTGAAGCCTCCACTTAGCTATCAGTTAATGAAATAGTAGCAAGATCTTCTGTTTGAAAAGTTACGTTCTGGTTCTGTAGTAATGTTACGGTAACTGTAATTTAAAGAGGAACTATCTAAGTTTGCTGTAAAAAATTTGTCAAGAAAATATCTCCATTTTAATGTGCTGAGTAACTGCTAGAAAGTATTTTCAGTTTAGAGAAATCCTTAAACAGGAATGTGAAATTCGGAAGTCCTGGGTTTTACTGCAGCTGTCAAGTCTTTCAGTGGTGGCATTGGGAGGCCATGTATTGTGTCTCTGCCTTAATTTATGCATCTACAAGGTGGAATGCTAATAATCTCATAGGACTACTTATAAACTTTACCTAATGTCAGTAGATGCTTCTACATCCTTTGTTGAAAGATTTCATAAATGCTAAGTGCATTATGGGAGAGGAAGCAGCTTTCCCGGTATTCACCAGCAGCTACCTTCCTTTGTTACACCAGTTTTAGCTCCAGCATTACTCTTGGCATGAAAAAAGAAGTAATCGTTTGGCTTATTAGTTCTGACTTCTTTATCTTTTTCCCCTGGGGAAGGGAGCATGGGGTTGGCGTATGAAACTCTACAGAGAATTTGAAGGAAATTCCAAGGGTTGGTTCATTTGTTTTAGTTTAAGGTTGCTTTTGAATCACATTTTTCCTTTTGGCTGCTTATTAAGTGCTGCTGTTTGCTTGTGTGTATGTATTGCAAATTAAAAGACTGCAAAATACATTTTGTTTCCCATTGGCTTGATTCCAACGACATTTGAAAAGTTAATACCTGCGAACTGGTGTAGACTCTAGTTTGGGTGTTAAAGCCATTCAGGTTTCAGTGGCAACGCGTTGAGGTTTTACTGCTTGAGAAGAATTCTTATACTGGCAGTTTCAGCAATATTCTCCTTTTGAAGGAGCTACAAAGTGAGAAGAATATTTCAATTTGGCTTCTATAGTAATTATGTTATCATCTTGTTGCTTCTGATTTTAATGGAGTTTAAAAACGTTGGTGGTATTAATAGTTCCTGTGCTTTCTTTAAGAAGTCAGACTCCGGTTATAATAAAGGATAATTTCTGGAAGGTTAAACACACAAAGTAAACCTTTTTTGAAAAATATCACTCGGTTGTGACCAGCAAGGTATACTTCTGAAAATCCAGTTAGCAGAGATACACATTCTTGGATGAAATAGGTGAGATTGATTTTGCGCAATCATTTGTGCAATGGAATTCCAAAAAGATTTAAATATCGGTAGTTCAAGAAACAAATTAGAGCTTACATGCTCACAGTCATAAACAAAGTGAAGAAAAAGGAGCGTAGAGGTTTGGCAGAGTGACTGGGAACTTCTATCTGCAAATACTCTGTAGTACTTACTGTCTCCATTGCTCCCAGCTTGCAGCAATACTTCCTCTTCAGTTCCTTTCCAGCTTATCAAGGCATATGTCCTGGTTTCAGCTGGGATAGAGTTAATTGTCTTCCTGGTAGCTGGTACAGCGCTGTGGTTTGGGTTTAGCATGAGAAGAATGTTGATAACACCCGGATGGTTTCAATTGTTGCTCAGTCGTGTTTAGACTAAATCAAGGACTTCTCAGCTTCTCAGGCCCAGGCAGCAAGAAGGCTGGAGGGGCACAGGGAAGGTGGGAGGGGAGACAGCCGGGACAGCTGACCCTAACTGGCCAAAGGGGTATTCCATACCACGGGACATCATGCCCAGTATAGAAACTGGGGGAGAGTTGGCCGAGAGGGTGCCGATCGCTGCTCGGGAACTAAATGGGCATCGGTTGGTGAGCTTTGAGCAATTGCATTGTGCATCACTTGTTTTTGTGTATTCCAATCCTATTATTATTATTATTATTATTATTATTATTATTATTATTATTATTATTATTATTATTACTTTCTTGTTGTAATTAGTGTCATTGTTAGTTTCCTCCTTTCTGTACTATTAAACTGTTCTTATCTCAACCCACGAGCTTTACTTTATTTTCCGATTCTCTCCCCCATCCCACTGGGTGGAGGGAAGTGAGTGAGCGGCTGCGTGGTGCTCAGTTCATAGAATCATAGAATCATAGAATGGCTTGGGCTGGAAGGGACCATCAAAGGTCATCAAGTCCAACCCCCCTGTGTTGCTGGCTCGGATTAAACCATGACGGCATGCAAGTAATTTCAAGTGTAATTTTCTCTCCTAGCTGAAGTAATGCTTTATGCTTTCAGTTTTCAAGGTAACTGCTAATTAGTCATTTTGGTTTTTACCTCTGTCCCCCTCAACCATAACAGAACTATTTTTTCATCATTTTTTTTCTTTATACATAGAAATTTGTGTTGTGATTTACATCAGTATTTTTGAGATACTGATATCTTTCTTTGAGAAGTACAATTTTTCTCAAGTGACCTAGATGCTGCTGTTTTGCCACAGCTACGTGTTTTTTTGTTTTTAAAGGCAGAGTCAAAGATATTTGTAAGAATTCAGTAACAGTCCGTTTTGTCCACATGCCATCAGTGAGCCAGTTAAGAGTGCACACCTATGCATGTATCCGAGCAATTTCCAAAGAATGAGCTTTGCTTGAGTTGTCTTGCATAAGTTTTCCATTAAAACAGAGTTTGGAAAAGCACAGAAGACTATAGCTGACGATGTGGTCTGTTTGAGTAGGATTTTTATAGCACTGGGCTGTAATGACTATTCCCTATTACAGAAGTTCTCGTATGTTGCTCAGCGTATAGTTGATTCTTTGTATAGCAACATTAAAGTGTTTTGGAAAAGCAGTATTCGAGAAGTGTTTGTGACGTTGTGTTTCTATATGAATCCAAACTATCGACGAATTTAATTTTCATTAGCAACTACCAGTATTATTTGTATGTGATTGACGTGGAAGTAGCTTAAGTAATCTGAATGGTTATGCGTGATTCCTAAAATTGGCAATGTCAGTGTGTGTTGCTGGGGGAAAGAAGAGGAGAGAGTAGCATGTAGTATGGTGTAACAGTTGGATATAGGGTGCACTTTTATGTGGATAGTTCTGATTTTGTTTCACCAGCTGACTCCTAGGTTTGGTTTTTGAAACCAGGATTTTCTCAAGTGCATGAATGCAGTAGAGAGTCGTTTTAAGTTCTGTGGTTTTGCTGCGGTTTCTTCTCTCAATACAGTGTCTGTTGATAACTATCTAGGAGAAGGTTATCTATGGCTGTGTGTTACAAGGATCTCATGAAAGAGTATGTGCACGCTGGTGGAGTTTTGCTCTTCTTACAGGGGGACAGCTGTTAGCCCCGGCGAGCTGTGCTTTCCGAGGAAGTCGGCACTGGATATTCAGGTGCTTAGTGCTGACTGTTAGGGACAGATGTTAAAGATGTATGAATATAGTTCAAGTGCAATTAACTTGCAGTCTTCACCTGCACAAATACATTTGAATATCTGGTTTAAATGGGGTCATATTTGATATACTGTGAATCCATACTCTGAGTTCTTGAAACCTTCGTAGCGAAGCTTAAATTTCTGAAAGGACTGAGGTGCTGTGAAACTGTCACGGTTTTGCTTCCATGTTTACAAATCTAGTCGCTGTACCCAAAGCCATAGACCAGAGTCGGTAGCTCAGATCTGTGTATAGAAAGAAAGGGAAAATAAATGCCTGGCATAGGCATGTAAGCCATTCAATAAGAAACTTTTCAGCAAGGGTCCATTTCTAGTTTTTAAACACTATTCTTCTAAAGTTTGGGCATTGGGTATTCCGCCCCCCTGCCCCCAGTTTTCAAGAGAAAAATTGAAAATTACTTTCTTTGAAAACATGGCAGGTGTTGGTACCTACTTTTCACATCCTTCTTCTATTATACTCGGTAGTTCAGTTGCGGGATGAGTCACTGAATCTGCTGTTAGCAGTTGTCTGAATTTTCTCCGTATACTTAGGAGGATGACCTGTATTTATTTCTCTCCTCTGGTTCTGGAGGTTCAGCACAGATGGTGCCTACCTGGGGAGTGAGTTGCTATGCGTAGTAGTTTAAGGATGGTTGTCAAAGTATCATGTGCTTGTAGAGGACAGGAGAAGACATTCTTTCATCCCCAAATATTGGCGATACCTCACTGAGGGTTTTTCTGTGCAAAGCTGAACAAACTGTGAATGTGATGTTAGACTTGCAGCACCTTTCAACTACATGGAAGTTAACTGGAGCAGGGACTGGAATTGTGTCTTCCCAGTCCCAAGTAGCTAGTCGCATTCTGTGTGTGATGTGATGAATGTTTGAGTCTAAACTTGCTGATCTGTCATGCTTTTAAAAATGTGCACGTTCTCCTTAGTCCCAGCTGTGTTAAAAGATACAGAGCACTCCTATCCAAGAAAACTGAAGAAATTCAAGACTTGCTAGCTTGGAAATTCTATTATGTAGTGCTTTCTACCTCAGTAATTTCTACTAAGTTACTCTAGGATGGATCACTTACCAAAATCTCGAAATAAGATTCGTAATAACGAAATCTGAATGTTTCTCCTTAATACACATTATAATGAACTACTTGAACACATACCTGATCTACAAGACGGAGACAAGGAGATTAGTTTGTTGCAAATATGATTTTGTTTCCCATGCTTTTGTGTCAGTTTAATGTCTGTGCTTTTAGCTTCATATCAAGGCTTTGTCAAAATATTTGGATTCTTCAGAATGTATTCAGAAGGGCTAAAGAAGATAAGGTAAAGGAATATAATACAATAAAGCCTAAAACCCAATATAATCTAGTTTTCAAGGTACTCACTCTGAGATTCATTGAGTAGAGTGACAAAATGGATATTGCCAACTTTTCTCAATTTTGAAAACTGTTGAAATCACTTAATAAAGCCCATGTTATCTATATAAATACAACTTAATGCTGTCCTTGAAGCTAACCAATTAAAGCAAAGATTCTGAATGCATTAACATTAATGAGAAATCTGTTGACTTTAGTAGTAAGGGATTGTGCTCAGTATCACAGATTTTAAAAGTCTTTGTGAAGTGAATGACACTTTTTAAACTTTTGTTAAATGAATGACACTTCTGTTTGTCATTCTTTCAGAAGTATGTAATTTATGGATAAAGTGGTTATGAGAAAATGAGTTGTTAGAAACTTGTATGGCAGTGATTTTTTTCCAACATGTGACCTTTAGCTCTGGGAGGGAAGTGATCTTAGGAATTGGACTGTGAAAGATAAGAAAGCAAGTATA
The DNA here is from genome assembly GCA_034782735.1 of Sagittarius serpentarius. Classification (NCBI taxonomy): domain Eukaryota; kingdom Metazoa; phylum Chordata; class Aves; order Accipitriformes; family Sagittariidae; genus Sagittarius; species Sagittarius serpentarius. The sequence goes on from JAVKLA010000001.1 coordinate 18,063,563, forward strand.
TATACACTCCGCATAGCAGTCTGTGTGCCTAGGGTTTATACAGGATTCTGGTTCTCCTTTGAGGGAGAGTTGTGGAACAAGTGTCCCCAAATTAATTCAAGTATAAAGGTACAGATTTGAAGTCCTGCAGGTAAATAGGTTTAAATAATGATACTATCTTTTCTTTTTTCCCCCCAGTTTTGACATGATTATAACTTTTTAGCATGTACTCCTCATTTCCATAAGAGGATGATCTCTGTTAATTTTGTATTGATCTTGTACACTAAAAAAAAAACACAAAACCCCCAAAAAACAAAATCCAAAACAAACCAAAAAAAGCTTTTACGATTAAAAAACCCTCCAAACTATGACTTCAAAGAGTTGTGAAACCATTTGAAGTGTCATAGTTCAGAGCTTTTGGGGAAAGGGTGATTCTTTCTTTTATATTGCATTTGTAATAAATTGGAGCAAGCCTGTTGAGTTCCTGGAGAGAGGACGGCAGCAGAGAAAACGTCAAGCGTGTACCGTGAAGTCTGTACAGGAGCAAAGACAATACAGGGGGGTGAGCATGGGGGAGACGCAGGCACATTTCTCCTCATACTTCTCTTGCTGGTTGTTCCCTGGTACCTACCTAGAAATTTTCTGGTTGCTTCTGTCTGAACAGACATCTGGGTTTTTCACTTCCTCTTAACCATTTTTTGAATATCAGTAATCAGCTTTTGAACTTCAATTAAGTTTAATGCACATTGAGGGAAGCAAGTAAAGTGGTCTTACGGGACCTGTTGAGCATGTGTGCACAATGGTATGTCTAATGCATTTTTCCAATTTGGCCAAATATACTTTGGTAGAGTAGTAAAATGGTATCTTTTGTTAAACTGTTGTACCTCTACAGTGGATTTGCTAAATATGATGAGCTTTTCATTGTAAGTAGAACTAAACTTATTTCTAAAATTCTTGTGCTTTATTTGGAGATTACCTTTAGAACACCTAATGAGTCTCTCCATCTCTGCCTTTTCTGTCAGTGGCACTTCTTACAATATGATTGTGAAAATGCAATGAATACAATAAATAGAACCTTAAAAATTTCAGAAGGTTCACAAGAATTTGCTATTGTTTGGAAACTTGAAGATTAGCACCCCCCTCCAGAAAATGAAATTAAGGGTTTGAAAATAATTTGCCAGTAATTAAATAAATAGCTTCTCTAGATTGCGTATGGAGCAATCGCCTCTTCCAAAGGAGAAAGGATGATGCCAACACAGAAGTAACCATATTCAGTGTCAGGTCATATCTTTCCTTTTAACTGTACGTATCCATCGAAGCAAGGACTGGAGAAGTATTCATGCTGCGAGTCAAAAACCTTCAGAGTCCAGTATCCCTTCTACCAGAACTGTTTTAAGAGCTGTTCTGTGTTTACCTGTTCATTCTGGACCCCGTCGCTGAATCTCACTCCGTTGCTGTTAAGAACAAAACACTAACAAAGCTCCCCAGGCTCTCCATCGTCCAGTTGAAAGTAGTGCGACAGGCAAAAACCTTGTTCAGATTCCATATAGATGATCAAATGGCTAATGGGATGTCAAATACAGATCCTCTTGTCTGCAAGTGAGCAAGATGTTTGCCATCTGTCTGTCTTTTGGAAGCAGATGAAAGTGCCTGAGTTCCTTGGGAAAGAACATGTATAAAGCCTTTCTACTGGCTCTAAGCATCTGACATCTGTAACTTCTTGTACAGCAGAGTAAAAATTAGGCTGACACGACTGAAATCCTTCACTACATTTCACTGGACACTGGTGCTTGTGGATTTGAGGAAAAAGGAAGCTCCTCTTGTATCCCATTACGATTGTTCTGTCACAGTGTACAAAAGGAGAGTATCGCTTTTTCTCGTGAAATATAACAAGTTAGGGAAGAAGGGAATATTGCTGTGTTTAAAATGACTTCTTTTGTTTGTATAGTATAAGCTTTAGTTTGTTCCGTGAGTAATGTAACCCACTAATACATATCAGCATAACCATTGATGAGCATAATACAAAATAATTGTTTACAAATATAATTATGCTGAAAATGCAATATTTTTATAATTAAATATCTTTTCTAATGCTTTAAAAGCCAGATCTAGAGAACTATTTCTGTGAAACAAGTGAATTTTGTATTTCTCTGTTTTTTCTTAAGATTGTGCCATTAGTAACTTGTCTGAGGATTTATTGGTGCTTGCAGCAGTTTTAAACATGTTTTCTTCAGACTTCTGCTTTAATACTGAAATTTATTCTTGTTATATTTGTTGATGTTGATATTTCTTCTTACTGAAAAACAGAAGTTAGTGGTAACCTTGCCTAAGGAGTTGGTTTTGCTGTTAGGTGTCTCGGTGATATCCCCGTGTCACCTTTTACTCATCGGTATTTTCTTTTTTCCTGTTGAAAGGAGCGGGCTATTTTTAGGAAATGGGAGAGTAAAAAGCCACTTACCCAAACTTTTTGTAAACTGGCATGAAATGCTTGAGTTTCGTATAGGTTTCCTGGTTCCTGGCCTCTCTTTGATGTTGATATTTATAGCAAAACACTACTGTCTGCTTGTCCTTAGTTTCTGTGAATAATCCTCTAGCTTTGGCCCATCTGCTGTATGAGAAATGCTTTACCTGTGGTCTGAAAGACTTCTTGCTGTGGGGGGAAAAAAACACTTGTCACAATGGTACTAGGCTTATACTGGTTGAGAGAGGGGGAAAAAAAAAAAATTGTCCATGTGTGATTCTTCTTTACCTTCCAGCTGGTTTCGGGAGCTTGGGGAGAAAAGGGGCTGTGACCTCTGTCAGACCAGAGGAACGTTTTTAGCCTTCAGATGAGGGTGTTCCAGCCCATCCCGTTCACTGTAGGAGGGTGAGCATGTTGGAAGGTGAGCTATATTTTAGGAATGTGGTTTTCAGCTGCCTTGCTGTTTGCCAGACCGCTTCTGTCTTCCCTTCACTCGCACTCGGTGAGCCCCGGTGACGCCTCTGGTCACTTCACTCTCATGCCTTCCTCGCTGCCGGCTCTAGGGCCAGCGCTGGAGACTGATGAGCTGTTGTTTGAGCTCTGCCCCAGTGAGAATATCATCATCTCAACAGCAAGGTATACGTTGGTAGTGGGGAGATGAGAGCGTTAGATAGAAGACCAGTTCTTGACCAGTTTCCCTGCCCTCCTCTGGACATGTGAAAAATTACAAGAATTATCCTTAGACTTCTGCAGATTTGCCTCCAACCAGAAGGTATACCTGCTACTCGATTCTGGCTAATGAATGTTTTTGAAAATGCGGACATCAATAAAACTTAAAAAGGAAAGCTTTCTAGTGACTGAATGTTCTCCTTTATACTCCATTTGTGCAATTAAAAAGCCCAAGCACAGGCTAAGAACTCAGCTGACAAAGTTGTTCAATTTTGGTGAAGCCCATAGAGCTGTACTGTTTTTGAGGATCTTGAAGGGGTATTTTTCCTGCAAGTTTTTATAGCCCTAAATTTCTATTTAAATGCTGTTTTGGTTTATATTCCTATAGACTATTATCACTTACAAACTTAAAGGACACACATTTTCATAACCATGAATGGAACTGCTCGCTTCCTGAACATTAAGAAAGACTGCATGTGAGCACAGGTTCGGCTCTGCACTGAATTCTGTTCACTGACGTGTCCATGTCTTTTTCTTACGATGTTACCGTTTCAGAGGAAAAAGGGTTGTGGCAAGTTAGTGTTTCAGTTACTTGTCATACAAAAGGAAGGGAAGTACATCATGATATGATGATGTTTGTTTGTTTTAGTGTGTCACAATATAGTCTTTTATCATAATTTTCTCCTTTATTATGTAACGTGTCGTATCAGGACAATATCTTCATGGTGTTTTGTGTAACTCACAAAAAGAATTTTAAAGCTGTTACCAAAGTTTCTCATCTTACCTTCAAAAGTAACATTATAAGCCCCAGTTTCATTGCAAGTCAATGAATCACACATTCCTGTGTGCTGTGGTCCTTTTGAAAACAGAGTTTAAGACATGTTGTGCTTCATTCTTTAAGAAATGTTATCCGGTATGCTTGAAAGGCTGGGGACTGAGAGGGGAAAGAGTCTGAATCTTCAGGTCTTCTGAAGCTAAATTTGGTTTTGTGTGGAAACTCTGTGTGTGTTTGAGAGGGAAGGGACAGCTTGGACTTTTTTGTGTATTAAAGGGAGTGGATGGGTGCAGGTTGGGAGTTTTAGGGAGGTTTTGTTGGAAGAATTTCTGTGGAACGCAGAAGGGGTACACAGAAAAAGGTTCAGCCCCGGTAATTGTTATAGCCCATGCCATTCAAAGGGACTGGCTGGGGGGGGGGGGGAACCCCAAATAAATCCTGAGGAATACCCACTTTTTAAGAGCAAATAAGAGACAAATGAGACCAGTTACACTGGTGGTTTGTTTCATCCCCTTCCTAAGTACCCCCTCTCTTGGCTTCTCTGAGGCTACTCTAAATTTAGAAACCATACCAAAACACAACATTTCTGAAGGAGCCCACAGGCATTTAAAGATGTCTGTGTGGAAGCTTCGGTGTCATTTCAGCAGCCAGGAAGGACTGCAGTTGCTTGTGCTGGAAGCTGGAAGCCTGCCACTCCGCTTGCTTTGTTTGGCTTCCTTTGCTGCACAAAGCATAGAAGACAGCAACCAACATTATCGTCAGTGTTAAAAAGTAATGATGGAGGTGACAATTTCAGCTTCGAATCTTGCCACCCTTGCACCCACCGGTCCAAATACCTGCAAACACTTCAGTCACCAAATCCACTAGTTTCCTTGCAACCCCTGCCATTTTGCAGTTTCCTCCTTGCGGTGAGAAGCACCTCACCGTGAAAAGTAAGGGGTTAATAACAGTGAAGACAAACGGAAAAGGAGATGAAGGTGTTTGCTTTCCCCTGTTACCGTTGAAAGTTTGATATGGCAGCTTAAACACTCAACTCCCCATGCCACATGCCCATGTTGCTGTTCAGACTGACGACGTTATGTGCCCAGGGTGTTTGGCAGTTATTTATATTTTTATTATTGTGAGTTTAATAACATTATTTTCTAAGTCTTTTTGCTTTCTTTTCTTTCTGTCTCTCTTTTCTCTCTGCCCCAAGGGAAATAACCTGATATAACCACAAATTTCCCTAGTTTATGCCTGTCAGAACTCTTCGTATTTTGTCAATTAGCCATTTTGTGAAATCACATGCAGGTTTGTATTTCCTAGCAGGGTTTGTTTTCTGGACGAAGCCAGAAAAAATTCCTAGGAGTAAGGTGGAGAAACATTCTTTACATAGGTGTGTCTTCCTAAGTGATGAGTAACAAAATGATTTGGTCCACATTCCTATTCCCTAATGCCTGTGATAGTTACAACTGCCTTACCCCTTCTGAACCAGTGGTTTCATAGGAAGGACTGCCCCCTTCTGCACAGGGCCTGCTGTACCATAATGGGATTTTCTGACTTGCCTTTCTTTTGACTTCATTACAAGCTTTTAACAGACTGTTTTGCAATTCAGTTTCTTCCAGCGGCTTTGTGTGTCGAGCGTTGTCAGAAACAAAATTATACTCTACCAGAAAACCTGTCTAGCATCCATGATCACAGAACAGCTTGCTTGCTCCTAATAGTTTTGTTTATCTGTTGGAATATTGTGAGCAAAGATACCCGTAGCTACGTCTAACCATAACTTTGCTGCTTATGACAGTCTGATAACACCCTCTTGCCCCAAACCCAACTGAGGAATTTGAAATTAGCTTTGTGGTGTTTGGGTTGGTTTTTTTAAATAGCAAAATTTTATGGGGCATTTAACCATCTGCTTTTTCTGCATCGGAGAGGTTGATGAAGTTGTTCATATTAGAGTTCAAAGGAATTGTAAAAGCAGTTACACATAAATAATTGTGTTTCTTTCCGTGTTTAATAACATTTTCTATGATAAGTGGATGTACACTAAGTGTTTTAATACTAGTTGTTGCTTAAGCCATTTCCGTATTTTGGTCTATTGAGGTTTTGCTGGAATTCAAATTATGAACACTCTTTTGGCAAAATACTGTCCATTTTTTAAGTAAGTACTCAACAAGTTTTAGCTTTTATTAGTGTAGATTAATGGTAATATATCCTTGTACATGAGGAAAAACCACATACTTAGTTATGCTGTGTTTTGAACAAAATACTTGAATAGTGACCTCTAGGAATGTGACCAGCCAACAGCCTCACGATGTGCGGTCATAGTCTCGATTTAGGACATCCTCTACCCAGTAAGCCATCTCAAATATGTTACGTAGTAGTCTCTTGGATGAGGACAGGAATACACAATTAAAAAATGGGTTCCAAAAAAGGACGTTTTGATCCTGTTGTCGAGGAGAAGTGAAGGGATTGGTCTAGTGCTGTGCAAGACAACTGCCGGAGGTACGTGAGAGGGAAATCGTAACTCTGTCTTTTTACTCAAAACTGTTTTCTTCACTGACAAAGTGAACATCCTGAACAAAGTTCTGCCATTGCTTGTATATCCTAAGTGTATACAATAGGCTGCCTGTGTTCCCTGTGAAAGTAAACCTCCACGCTAAACACATTTCTCAGTTGCCTGAAGAGCTGAAATTCTAACGTTCTTCACTGCTTGTTTCTTCATTTAAACTGAATTGATTGTCATCAATTATGCTATTGAAAGTCCTACCCTGTGCCTTCCCTGCGAAGAGAACTACTTGCGTGTTGGCAGCTTTTGGTGAAACTCCCTCATGGGTGATCTATTACTTTCTGGAATGACCCCAGTAATGCCATTGCCCATTCCACGGCTGCTGCTGAAATCACTGCTAAGGACTTCAGAGCCCCGAGAGGTGTTTGTTGCCTTCACTGACCTCTGTGTATCCATGGCTTTCTGTGTAGCATGGATGATAGTGAAGGCAGCCAGTGGGAATGGCCGTGGGTATATGTAAGGCTTCTGCGGTTTTGCTGTTAAGAACTGCTGCGTAGTGTACCAAATGCCTTGTTTCTTGAATTGGTATCAAAGTAACCAGATAGAAATTATTTCCTGCTACCTTTGCTTAGTTCATTGCCTCCTCCCTTCTTAAATACTCAGTAAAATCCGTAAAACAAAAGTGGTCTGGTACATGTACCTTAAAGAGCTACTGTTGCTTGGTTGCACAGCTAGGGTACTGCACTGTAGTTTAGGTAAACAAGGATTATTCTTCATTCTCACAGGATTGTATGGAAGAGAAGTCCTACCACATCAGTGACGATTTGAAAATAAAATGGAGGTGTGTTTTGGCTGTAATTGCCCACATGTTTGAATCTGAAAAATATCAGCTATTTACATGGAAATTGGGATATAATTACTTTGATTGGTATAGAACTTAATTATTTGAAAAAGAGGGGCAAGCACCGCAGAAAGTGTTCATGAGCTGCATAAAGTATTTTAAATGAATTTGTCGGTCTTGATGCTGACATTTGAAATACTGGCTTAACTTTTGTTTTTATTCAAAGCAGAGGCAGTGTTTGAACTGATTTCAAAGATAACCTGATACCAAGTGCTTTGATTGTCTTTTTTTAAAATCTTTTCTTTTCTTTAATTCCCCCTCTCCCCCCTTCTTTTTTTTTTCTTTTGACTGGACTGCTTTGAGAGCAGAGAAAGAAAAAGGGCACTGGTGCAGCTTTTGGCTGGAAGATCTGACCAGAATGGAAAGGAGTGGTGGGAATATCTTTACATATGGATGAAAAAGGAAAATCTCTATACTACAGAATGGGATGGTTTTGAATGTTGGATGTGTTGGATTTTATTTTTTTTGGCTGCAAAATGTTGGTAAAGAATAAAATTCTAAAATAATATCGTGAATCAAAAATTAAGAATTTAAGAGTGTCTCTCTTTTTAAGTGAAGAAAATACAGAAATTACTGTAGAGTCTGATGTAATCAGAGGTAGTTACACTGATAGAAGGCAATTTTTTCAGTATTGAATCCCTGGGTGAAGAGGAGTCTTTATATTGTGATTTTTTGTTTGTTTGTTTTTCAATGTCAAGGCCATGTGAAGATGAAAGCATAGCTTGAAAAAATTTGACAGCCTAAATAACACAAAACAGGGCAGTGCAAATGTGAACGGAATGTTTTCATGGAGTCTTGTAGTCAGCATTCATTTTAAAGCTTTTTTTCCGACCTGTTTGTGTGTAGTGTTTGTCTTCGTGTATACGTACACCATCTGCTCTGTGTCTCTGAAATCTCAGTGAGAAGAGCTTCACAGAAAACTTTAAAATGTCTTTCTCTATTAAGCACCACTGGACATTTGAACATAAATTGTCTGAATTCTGCAATTTCTTCCTCAGCAAAGCACATCTCCCTTTTATTTCTCTGAATTATTTCAGAATTCTTAAAATCATTTGCATTGTCTTTAATATGCAGATAATGAGCTAACTTCAAAAATAATAATGGACTCTTCTGTTTTCTGATGTGTATTGTTCTGCAGGTTGAAGTGGGGGGGAAAAAACCAAACCCAGAAACATCGTTGACTGGATAAATTTTTCAACATGAACCGTGCTTTTAGCAGAAAGAAAGGTAAGTAATTTAGCTCATGTTCCATGGGAGACATAAATATCCTGTATAAATTCTTTAGAATAGCAAGGATTATACAAGGAAGTACTTAAAAATAATCACGCCTAATTCACTAGGTTGAAATGGGCAGCCTTCTATAAGATGCACAGAGCAAAGGATTCTCATTTGATAGTTATAGAGCTTTCTGGATTGTAAGGCTTCTGTTGAATTTCATAATGTTTTCTTTTTTGGGGAGGGGTGTGTATATGTATAATACACGTATGCTTTTTTTTTTCCCCTGCACACACCAAAGGATGTGCTGGAGGGCCTTAAAACTTCTAGAGAGTTAGTGACTTCCATATTTATTACATGTATTCATTGGGTTCTTATTCTTGGAGAAGCTATTTTAGAAAACTGTGTTTAATATACTTGAAATATCTCATGCAGCAGAGTATCTCTTAGCTTTAAGAAGCTATTCTGAATTTGTAGCAATCTGAAATGGTATGCTTTCCAAAAGAATATTGAACCACTAAATATTCAGAGTGATGTATGTTGCTCTTCTGGCTTGGTTATTCTCTTTTCATGGTCTGTTTATGATTAAACTTAAGTTTTTTTAGGTGGAGCATTAGAGATGCAGCTTTTTTTACTGATAGCTTTGTTGCTGTTTTCCCTATTTGTTTGTAATGTAGAAAATATTCAGTAGGTCTAATTTCTATATTTTTCATGTTCTCTTCTAATGATCCTGAAGTGTGATACACACTGAGCTAGAGCCCTTGCTTTAATAACTGGGAGTAAGCGTGAATATTTTGTTTATGTAACAAGAATTCCTGCTGTGGTATCAGTGTCAAAGCTGGAAATAAAAGGAATCTGCTATACCTTATACCAACACAAAATAATAACATCACTGCATCCTTGCATGTCTAGTACTTTTATTTGTTAAAGCCAGATGAATTGAGATAATATAAGTAGTCCAGAATATCAGCAGGTGTAGCTTGATCACAAAAGGAAGATGCATTTATTCACAAAGGCTCCAAAACCAGATGAAAGATGATTTAAAAGCCCAGTAGCACGATGGATGCTGTGGACATAAGCTAAAATCTATAGCCCATGCTCTTCTTAAGCACTGATGTACTTGTGTAGGTATTTGTAACACCTCTATCAAGAGATCTGTACCTACGGGCTGCTTAATGGTGTTGTCTAGCTTCTTGCAAATAATTTGAGAGACCATTTATATGTTCTTTAATTGTGGATTGATTTATCATAACTGGGAAAGAAGCCTGGGGTTTGTAGATTTTGTTTTGTCTCGGTGACTGTATAATTTTTTTTCCCTTTTTTTCTAATGACTTCTGATAATGTTTGAAACGCGGCCTGCCATGTTTCAGAAACAGACCAGTTGTGTTTTATGGGGTATTTCCTTGGTGTTCTGAGTTGCACCCAGGGCACTAAAATGCTTTTTCACTAATTCGTATTGCCCTTGCCAGTGTCTGCATCTTGCCTTTATGGTCAAATTGTGAAGTTGTATCCTCAGGTATCTAGAATCATTTGACGGGTCTGGATTCACTCCTTTCTGTTTTCACTTCTTCATAAGAAAATTCTTACTGACCTCACCTAAACTCTTGGAATTTCATTGTATTCAAGGACACTTGCTTTGTTGTTCAATTGATTTTGTGTGCTGTTCTCTTTACCTCAACAAGAAAAAAGTGTCATAAAAGAAGCTGTCAGGCACAATGAAATGCAATTATTCTGGACTCTTAAAAATTATTCAGAACTTGAGCAACCAGAAGAATTAAATACTGTCATCCATTCATTTTACTCATAGCAATGCACATGACATTTCCATTCTTGTATCCTAGGAGAAACGCAGATTTCAGTTAGGCAATTGTCAAGAATAAGTGAAAAATTACATATTTTTCATGCCAACTGAAGATCAGAAAAGCTTGGCTGTATCATCATTCGTGCCAATAACTGCATTTAAGAACAGGTTCAAAGAGGTTCAGTTGCTGAATTTCCTTTATAGTATTTCCTGATTTTACTCCCAGACCTCAGAGATAAAACAGTTTCCATGCCTGTGTTTGGTGGGGTTGTTTGTGGGTTTCTTCTGTTCCCCAGAGTGTGGATATTTTGAGGAGTTAACTACATGAGTGCCATGACTTCCCTAGCAGTTCTCTCTAAATCCAGATTAGTCTCCTGGTGGCTGTGCTGGTAGGGTTTGTGCTAATGACAAGTTTGCATCAGTCTGTTACCTTGGAGCTACGTAAACAACGGTCTCAAATACGTAGGATTGTGAGGGAATTCAAACAGATGTAGGTGGTACTTTCATAATAGTCCAAGATTATCTGAATTGTGCAGATTTATAGAATGTGTCCCCTAATCCTTACTGTCACAATCAGTCTATACTGGACTTTTAATAGGATGCATGTAGAGAAGATAGTAGCTGGTGCTATAGCTCCTTATGTTCTTGGACCGGGTAAGCTGGTGACTGGTGACTTGGACTGCACTGTAGTTGCTGGAGAGCTCTGTTCTCATGCCTGGAATCACCTGATTCAAGCAACAAAACTTTCCTTCTAAGTATTCAGTAAATGATTTCATTGTTGACGGACATCGGTAGACAAAGCAAGAAGAGAAGCGCTAAAATCAAGCTTTCTTGATTTATTTTTTTCTTTTAAACTGTTGGAGGTTGGATAGCAACCTGTGCTTTCACAGAAAAGTTGCAAAGGAAATGTGAGTTGCTAGGGGAGAAAGGAAGTGAGTTCTTTTTTAAGTTAACCCTGATTCGTTAAAGAAAAAAGTTTCGCATACAGATGATGCGTGACACGAGCGTTTATGTGTATTGAGAGAGTCTGTATTATGGGAACAGCAGGTTTGTCCTAAATCAGAGCAGTGTTCTTTAGAGCACAGACCCCAATTTTCAATATTACCAGTACTTCATTTTGCAGAATTTTATACTACAGGTATCATCTGGACCAAGTACTCAATGTAAGTTTATTTTTGAGGGCTACGGTTTGGGCACGAAACAGCCACTTCAACTGACAAGGTGTGCTGAGGGCTCTGACCTTAAAAACAGCTGGTACAGTCATTGCCTGTCTGACTGCCTGAGATTTAGCACAAACCAGAACTTCTAACCTAGATAGTTTATGTTTGTATTTTAGTTGTACTTATTTTTATTTGTCTAATAGTCATTTTAGTTGAAGGCTTAAACGATATGCCTGAATCTCAAATTGAATAAAATCAAGTTGTTCATCTTTCATCCTAATAATGACAATTCAAAGGAAACAATGAAAAATACAAGAAAACGTGAAGTTTAAACAAATTCAGCTTGTTCCAGGAAGTACTTGCACAAGTAATCATAAATAAATGGAATCTTCTAGCAGTCTGAGCTGTCATATCTATTCTCCTCAGTTAGCCATGAGCTCATATAACAAGGAAATGAACTTTGAGCTAATATTGACAAAAAAAAAAGTTAGCTTCTGGTTTAAAGCTGATATCAGCACCTGCTGAAGCTGTGTATTGTAATATGAAAAAACTTAGTACCTGTTCGAAGTAAAATAGCCTTTTTCTGTTGACTTCAGTACAGGTTGGTTAGACTACCAGTTACACGTGTTATGGAGAAAATTCTTTGTTGCAGAAATATTATATGACTGTAAAAACTGTACAAAAACATACACTCTGTTTTCCATTCATAGATCAATTGCTGCAGTATACTCTATTGAAGTGGTTCTCATAGATTATCTTTTTTTTTAAGGACCTCTTTCCTTCTCCCACAAAAACAGATTGAAGAACAACGTTACGTATGTTGTTGCTGCTTTGTTGTTATGACAAAGCTTGTGAAAACATTTACATATCTACCACAGTATCAGGAGCTTGCTTTTGTATGTGATCCAGGTTCGGGTCATGGTTTCTGAAGAGTGCTCTGTATTTTTCCTTTAATTTTTTTTTTAAAGTCAACTGTGGTAGCGTGCTCACTTTGAAATGTTGTAGTGCAAAAAGTCTGCAGTACAGATCGAAGTCTGTTCATCTTGAAATATGTTTGCATCTTGATAATTTCAGTCTCTCTTTTAAATAGCTTAGGGATATTAATGTAAACCTCCTGTTGAGAGATCTTTGTAAATGCTATACTTTCATGTAAATTTTTCTCATTATAAGTGTATTGGTATCTAAACTGAATTAGCTATTTGTCCTTAATTTGTATGTGATTTGTGTATACATATTACCTGTATACACAAACAGAAAGCGTTAACTATGGGGGGTTTTGTTTTGGTTTGGTTATTTTTTTTTAGTGAATGGAGGTGCCTCTTCCAGATGAGTTTGGCACATTTTACTGATTCTGTGGCCTTCCATTCAAACCCATTAGTATAAGAACAGGTGCATGTAAGTAAACAAAAATTACCTAGTATTTGTTGGCTCTTGCCTCACCAGAAATGTGGGAGAAAACTACTGTTCGTCCTAGACAGGCGTTTCTAAATATGGAATGACTGTAATCCAAACCGGCTGGAAGTAAAAGGGTGAAACTTGTTGAGTGTCTTAAAATAGTGCTAAAAAGGTAGGTAGGTATGTGTGTCTACTTTGGGCTAAATTTAGTACTAAATTACATGTGAAATGCAGCGGACTTCAGTGAGGCTGTGGAGGGTGTAAATCACGGTTGAATTTAGTTCATTCCTTATTACACCCCAATGGTCCTCCTTCATCCCAGAGTAAATGTCTGCCTTAGTTTACATATGGCACAAAGTTCAACCCCAAAGCTGCTGTTGATGTGGGAATCTGAGTTTTCTGATGTTTTCCCTCCATATGATAGCAGTTCATAAAGTTTGTAATTGGTGCCACATTATCAGCTCATGAGATGTAGATGGTATTCATAATGCTAAATGGAATATATTGAAGTAATAGCCTGTCATAAATCATAAGTTTCAGCAATAACATTTCTGTGCGATGGCTTTTTTTGAGTCTCATTTAGGAAAGCGTAGGCAGATGCATTTAATGGGCAGGGTCTGACTTACAAAAAAGTGCAGTCAAAGGTTATAGGATGCTTTTTTATGTGAAAGGACTGACTGTAATATGGTCTCTATTTTTATTGTAAACTTATGCTGCATTCCAGAAATGACAAATGTTTTATTTTATATTTCTTCTTCTGAATGAGTAAACAGGTGAAGCCCCAAAAGGGTGAAGGGGATAAGTATAGTCCAAAAGCAAATAACTTTCATTCTGTCAGAGAGTATGTTTCACATCAGTGATCTAAACAAACGGGCTACTCTCTGCTGGACTTCCACATTAACAACCATGATAAAAACCATAAAGAAAGAGCAGATACTCATATACTTTAAAGGCATATAAGTAGGCACAATGTTCCACATTGTGGTTTTCAGATATTCTTGTGATTGCACTTTGTCCTTTCATAAAAGCAGTCATCACCTTGCAGGAAAAAAAGAAAACTAGGTCTAAATCTCTTCCTCTGCCTCCCACCCCCAAAAAGCTGCTGCTTGATGTTTGTAGGATTTTTTTAAATGAGAATTTTTTCAAGAGCAAAGTTTGGGAGGAAAAAAAGGTGCTTTTTTGTATACCATATATTTCTGTATTCAGTTAGTCTCGCTTGACACAAAAATCAGTTATCTTAATGTTTTGGAATACCTCCGCAAAGAGTTTTGTGTGTTCCAAATAGTGCTCCTTGGGTTTTGAAATATGAGGTCATGTGGAAAACCAGTATTCCGTGACCAAGTCCCTTTTTTGGATTGGGGTTTTTGGAGTGGGGTTTTTAAGGACCGTTTGTACTATTATGTTGTCATTAGGATATGGAGGTACCCTTTCAAGTATGCCAACAGGAGACTTGAAGGGTTACTGCCTTCATTTAGCAGGCTCCGAATTGTCTTCTGTTGGTGGGGACAAGGAAGTGGCCAGTCCTGCAGCATGTGTGTGTTTGCATGCTTTTGTACGCACCCGTGTATGTATTTATTTATATTCTGAAAGCAGAAGGAGCGGATCTAATCCTTGAGGGAAGTAATGATTACAGTATGTCTTTAGAGGATCCATAGCTACAAATGAGGAGTAGGCTTTGGAAACTTTCTCTATAGGATTCATGTTGGGTGGGTCTGCACAGATAAGCCTAATTTTTCTTTTCTTTCTGTTAACCTGAGAATAGGAGGATAATTTCCTGTTGGCTATTTTATCTGTATTATCTTCGGAAAGGTATTGCAGAAATAATCTTATCTGTCACCTGCTTTAAGGAATATTCTAGGCAAGTTAACAGTGGTATTTACCACAATAGCTATTTGTTGCTTCTGCAAAACCTGAGGAGCTCCTTTCAAGAACATATGCATCCTGCTTAACTGTAAAGCACCAAATACTGACTTTAGAATGGGAACAGCATTGAAGGAATCCTAAGTTTTTTGGTTTCTGCCTTACTAAAATTTATGCAGCCTAATTTACAGAATGTTATATGATTCACACAGTGGTTTGGCAAGTATATCTTTTGAGATCTAGAAGCTGATAAATCCTTGAAGTTGTTACTAGTGTACAATATAGAGTTCTTGTCCAAGTGTACTTTTACAAGTAACTTCCCCAAGCTACAACCTAAATGCTTCAGTTACACAGGTACATTGCTAGTTAACTGGATGAATGTCTAATTAAAGACAAGATGTATTATTCTGTGTGAAATAAATTTGGATGTGTACCAGCCATACCTTGATAGGACTAACAATGACTACTTCGTTTTGTAGGACTTTGCCTTACGAAGCTGTTGGAAAATCGCAAAGAACATCCAAAATAGGTCACTCGGGAAGATACTATTTTGTGAAATCACATCCTTTAGGTACATAAAAGGGTGTACCTTAGGTACATAAGGAAGAGGATGCTACAGATACGCATATTGTAGTTGGGCTGAATGGTTGCTTCCACTCCTTTCTTCCCTTTCCAGTTTATTGGCATTTTTAAAAGAAGTTCCAGTTAAACTTTTTTATTACATTATTTTTATCTTCCTGAATTAGAAAACTGAAATTCTATTTCAACTGCAGTGAGATTCACATTTCTGATCCTTTTCCTTTGTTTTACCCTACCAAAGTGACACATATAATGTTCTTACTTTAACAGTTTGAAATTCTTCAAAAACTTACCTTTTAAACAATTTTTGACAATCTTAATTGATACTTTTCCAAATTTATTTATAGTTTTACTGGAATGGTTGACTGAACTCTGACTCCAAAAGTGAAGGGTGGAGTTGGAGGTTTGATCTGTACATACTTCTTAGTGAAAACTTGTGAAAGTGCGATCACTTAAAATAAATTACGCCATACCAGTAATCCCTTCTTCAACTTCAACTAGAAGCTTTTATCAAAGACACAGCATAGCTTTTTTTGTGGCAAGAAGATGCAAGAGGTACAGGCTAAATAGCTCGGGGGGGGGGGTGTTTCTTGTTTTTCCCTTTGATTTAGGAAGCTGAACTTGTTAAAAGTTCTTAACGTCAACAGATTAGCAGTGCAAAAGCAAAGGTTTGCTAATCACTGGTTGGTTGCACTAATATATTATTTCGATCCTCTTTTCCGTTCTTGTCAAAACCTATATGTTGGCATCCTTATCTTAAAAATATATGCTATAAAATGCGTAGGTTATGCAGTGAGTGTTACTATTGGAGGAAATGCGAATACTAGACTTCTTTTTCATTTTGTAACTATGCCAACGCGGTATTCTATTATATCATTTTGCTGTTTTAGTAATCAGCTGTTTAAAACCATTCACAAGGTCTAAATATTATGAGAGAAGGGACACAGAAAGGCGAAGCATTCTGCCAAGCTCACTCTGTTCTAGGGAGATACAGCTCCGTTGTCTTGGCAAAGAATAAATATGCCTCCAAAGAACGTTTTACGTTGGGGGCGGGGGAGAGAAGAAAAAAGAAAGAGCAAAAGTAATTATTTTGAATTATGGATATTGATGGGTATTCGGGTATACGTGCTTAGGGCAGAATCTGATTCATAATTTCAATTGCTTAATCATAGTAACCTGGTAATAACTTTAACAAATTACTGCTGTTAGACACACGGATTGTACTCAGTCCTTCCTCTAGAAGGTGGTTGGAACAAATGCTATAGCTGAATTGTAGAAGAATATGGGTAGATTTATGTTTGTTAATAATGTTTAGGTATTGTATTTAGATGAAAACTCTGGTAACAAGCGTTAAGTCTCATGGCTCAGAGTTTCAGTTCGTTTGTTGCCTGCAGTAGTCAAGAAGCCAGATTCTACTTTGTTGTCTGACTCACCTAAGTGAAGTTTGTGAGACCATGCCTGTTTCTGTTGCAGCGCAGGATAAAGGAAATGATTGAACAGGGTGACAATTCTTGTATGTCCCATTGTGAAGGTTTTCTTCATTTATACAAAAATAGGTGATCTAGGATAAATGAAAGATACGTATATACACACAACTGAAGCAAATAAGCTGTTTGTTCCCTGGGGCATTAATACCTAGATGTAGCAATAATCTCGCGGGATGCCATCTTCTTCAGGCAACTGTTATTAGGCTGATTGTCACATAAGATCTTTCTTTCCATAGCAAATTTCGTAAAGCTGGAAGAAAAGACAGTTCCAAGATTTCTTCTCTTCTGTTAGCAAGGAAGATGTCCATTGATGTCGAAGAGATTTTGATTTAGTAAAGAATAAAGGCTTTAGTTTTTACCTTCTAGAAATGACTGTATTTTCACGGTGGCACTAAAAAAAAAAAAAAAAAGAAGTTAAAATCGGAGTATTTGTTCATAATATTAGATGGAATGGCTACTAGGTCTCATATGCTTTGATAAACGCTTTGGAAACATAGTTAAGTAGAGCCATTTTTAGCATGCATGAATTAATAATGAGAGTGGGGTTTAGGGAAGCAGTTAACTAAATTTGCACAGTGTTGAGTTTTGTTTTGCCATTTAAAAAATAGTTCATCAATGCCTCTCTACTAAATCCATTCTCTAATATCTGTGGGCAGTAATGTGTGGAGAAATTAATCTCAAAGGGAGAACAATTTCTTGGCACTGTTATTGCTTTCCTTTTTGGTAGATAAATGGTCAGCTGTGCTGTTATCTAACCTAGTGTCATCCTCCGCTAAGTGCAGCACAGTTTTCTGGATGCTTTATGAAGTCCCCGAGTCTATTGACTTCAGCGTGTGATTTGTCTGCACCTTCCTCTTCCCCAACTCTCCCAGCACCGCTAAGGCCTCTGAAATGGCTCACAGTGGTACTCCTAGATTGTGTGATGACCAAGCATTTGATGTGAAATGAAGACTGTAAAAGAATCTTTCCTTTATAATGGAAAGGGACTGGTGTGATTCAGGGGGGACTAGAAAGCAGTGAAGTTGCAATTCTGAGCACAGTTAATCCTCTGACCATGAAAGTGCCCAACCCCCTGCCTCCACCCTTGGCAGTTCTCGCCGTCAAACCCGAGGGTCTTCCAGATGTTAATTTTACGCAGTTTTCCTGGTGCCCTTAGTAGACTAGTGCATGCTGGCAGGGAGCAAAACCTGAGAAGCCCTTGCCCAAGTCAGATTCTCTTAAAAACTGGATGGGATGCTGTGCTGCTGCTACAGGGCCTCTCTAAAAGCCTGTGCCGCCCAGTTGGCATGCCATCCGCGTGAGGAGGTGTTGTGTGGAGACTACAGGATTACTGACTCTCTTTAAGCAGGGCTGTGGCTTACCCCGTGCCCTAGTATTCTGAACCGTGATCCTTTTTCCCATCTTTTCTCCGACACAGTGCCAGTATGTTTGGCAAAACCACCACATACTCACAGTTTTACCTCCTAGAAACTCTCATACTTAATTTAAGCTAAACTCTACTTGGGTGTTAATGGACTTCCAGTGGCTTAAACTCGTAATTCTCAAAAAATAATTGGGCACTTACTTAAACTCTAATGTAGATGCTAAGGCAACCTAGATAAAGAGCTTCAGACAAGACCTAGTACGATAGCACAAGTCTCTTTTCTCTTGCTACTACTGTTATGTTAGATGCACGCAGTTGTCAGTTTTGGTTTTATCTAGGCTTTTGGTCCTTTCTTTAGAACTTACTGTTTTATTTATTTATAAAGTGTCTAGAACTCTTGCTGCTGTGTACCTAATAACATAACAATACGAACCGTGATTTTCATTGTAGGGTTTCATATTTTGTTTGTTGCTTCAAAATGAATAATTAAGTACTAAACTGTGAAAACACCTTTCATTTTAAAAGTGAGGGATTATGCAAGCCACAAGCCACATCTACATCAAGTATTTAAACGAATACCTTTTTATAGGTTTTATTTTTTTTGTATTTTTCTGGTTTATTGGATGCAAAATGTCTGATATTTGGTATTTCTCAACTGCTGTGAAATCAAACTAACTCTAAGCAGTATTTCAAGCAGCTGCTGGGAGTGGCATAAGTCCAAAATCAGAGCTTACAATTCAGAAGGAAATGCTGGTAACAAACTTCCCCATAATAGCTCGCATGATTTCTTACATGCCTTTGCTATCAATGTGAATTTTGCTTTGTATTGATTTTGTTTAGCATTAAGAGTTCTTTCAAAAGTGCCACCACTCTGTAATTACTACCTGCCTGTAGGAAATGGGCTTCTGATGTCAATTGGAAACTTTAATACCTATGTCACAGTGTCTGCCAATCTACATCTGGATGTTGGAAATGCTGACTCACTGTTTTAATGAATGGCACAAGACTCTCAGAATCCAGGCATCTTTTTGGTACCCTGCTAAGTTAGTTAATTCCTTTTGAACTGAGAGTACCCGTCTATATTTCCTAATCTTCCCCCTAACTGGGGGTATCAACAGTTATGGAAACACTTTCCTAGCAGTGTTATTCGTTGCTGGAATCCCTGTGACATTACAGTTTGAGGTTGGTAGGCAAGTGGATGCTTGCGCAAAAAAACATTTAAAATAAAGCTTTGTACCTAATAATAATATTGGCAAGATTACCAGCTGCTTAGTTAAGACCAGCATTTCAAACTTGGCCCCCAAACTAATTCACTGTTTTTCAGCTTGGAACTTGCCCTACTTTGGGGAAGAAGGGAGAAGGAAACATTTGCCAGGAATAGTTAGTTTTTTCTGGTACCTGTGTAGTCAACTGTCTGCCTATAAAATTGCTTTAGAAGCTACAGCCCTCTTGCTTGTTTGTGCTAGTACTAGGCACTGAAACTAGCGGAAGACTGTTTGGTTTGGGTTTATTGTTGTTGGTTTTTGAGATGCAATGTTTTATTTTGGAGCCTTTTTATTAGATTTTCCTTTATGTATTTATAAATACGCCAGTATCCTGCTGAAGCTAGTAAACAGTTGATGTGCAAGAAATGGGTAAATAAAACACTGACATTAGCAATGTGAATGCTATTTCGGAGTTGAAATTTGCACTGTGCAGGTCTTCACTCTGCTGCAGTAAGCGTGACGGGCCAGAGCGCGCTGCTGCCTTACGTGCCGGCTTCCTCTGTGTCTGGAACTTGCAGTCAAGCCCCATCACCAGTCCGCTCCTCTGGCCTTCAGCAGTGCACTGGCTTGAAACAGAATGCTTACAGTTATCTTTTGGGTTGTCAGGCTTTATTCTAACATTCCTAATTCACACTGGTTATTATTTTTTACTTGTGGATAACATCAGCTTTTGATACTGTACTCAAAATAGAGATCAGGTTTCAGGTCTTAAACTGTTCTGGGAAAACAAATGCGGTTCTTGGTTCAGGTATTATAATCACAAGCCACAACTGAAAGGAAGAGCCACTTCAGTGCGTAATCGTACTCCTGGGAGCTGCTGAATGGACAAATCATGCTTCCTTAATTAAGAAGTGATAGTATCACTTTTCAGTAATGGAGCTGAACATTACTGTCATCTAGAATGAAATTGCTTAAAGAAAAAAATTTCCTCCAACTTTGCGGTTTTGATCCTATTCGTATGGTGACTATGGTGAATATCTTGTTTAACAGTTTTCTTGGGTCTATATATTCAGAAATATTTAGTTATTGGTTTAGTGTCAACAGATGTCACAGCTTTTGCTCTTGAACAGTTTGAGGTGAACAGGATTTTATTGTTGTTCTGTGTAACTAACAAAAAACTTGGTAATTGCTATAACTGCAGCTCGCATTAAAGGCAAAGGGAGTTGTCTGTGAATATCCATGGGTAGAATTTTGCTTTGAGCCGTTTTTTCTGTTACTTAATTCAATAAAGTTCCAGATTTGTGACTTTAATTCATGCCAATTAAAAGAGGAGTAGTCTCATGTTAGAAAAAATGACTAAATACTGAATG
This sequence comes from Sagittarius serpentarius, assembly GCA_034782735.1. Lineage (NCBI taxonomy): Eukaryota > Metazoa > Chordata > Aves > Accipitriformes > Sagittariidae > Sagittarius > Sagittarius serpentarius. The sequence continues at coordinate 18,084,268 of JAVKLA010000001.1, forward strand.
TGTGGAGTATAAAATACTACTCGGTGTTACCGAATCTCTCATGTGGTTGGTAATACAATTTAGTGTTTTGGAATATCTTAGATTTTTTTTTTCTTTAAATGCTTTCCAATCAGAAAACTTAAAAAATGGTTTCTAAACTTCTAATAAAAAGAAGTTGTTTCTAACGTTTGGAATTCCACTTTAAATTATGTAGAACATTCTAAATGGCTATTAAAAAGAAGGAGGGAAGATGTATTTCACAAATAATGAACTCATGTCACCATATGAAACATGCAGCAGGAAAAGACAGACAGTAGTGCAGTCTTGTGACGTGAAAATCATTAAAGGAAAATATGCAAATTCATTTGGGATATGTAAGGAAAGATTAAAGAAGATCCAAACTTCTGAATCGGCTACCACAATCTGACTTGCTTCTATTTTCCTGTAGAAGGATTAGGACTGCTTTTCTATCCGTTATCGCTGTGATAATTTTTCCAAAATAATTTCCTTTGTCCCTTTAATGCCTTGGTAATTCGTCAAAAAAAGCACATAAATTCATCACAAAAACATCATTAGAAGCACAACATGCGGTCAGTGCTTTGAATAACAACAGCAGGATGCAGAAAATACTGATCTGAGGCAGAAACAGCAAACAACCTTAGACCAATAAATATATTTAGGGGGAGGAGTTTGAATTCTTATGGTGAATCAAGTTGGTTAAAATGGGAGTTGTGCCCAAGAGAAGTAGCTGGTTCTTTTATGTCAATGTTTGGGAGGTTGAGAGAGACACTGCGTTTACTTCCAGCCCCAATAACTACTTCAGACAGATACTTACCTGAGTAAAAGGAGGGTTGTTGATGTTCTCCAGATAGATACTATAATAGTTAATTTAACAATTGAATAACCTATTCAGTGCTTCTTTTATTTTGCTTTTCTGTAGACAAAACATGGATGCACACTCCTGAAGCCTTATCAAAGCATTATATTCCCTATAATGCAAAGGTAAGAAAATATAAAGTTATTTTGTCCTCTTACCTTTAGAACACAGCGCGTTCTATCTTGTTTTTCGTTTGAAAACTGCAGAGATGTGAATTAGGCAAACAAAATAGCAAAGAAAAACTTAGAAAATTTTCACCTGCAAAACAGACATTTACTGTTTCTTAAATAATGGCCAATTGTTTCTTGTTCTGAATTATTTGATGGTTTTCTAGAAAGCAAACCAGTGTTCCTCTTCTGCTTGATGCTCAGTTTCCTTTTAATGGATGCTAAATGGATGGAAATTTTGAGTGCAAAGGAATTCAACATCAGGCTGCATGCTTACAGTGCTGTAACAGTTAAAATTAATAGCACAAACTTCTTTTGGACAATAGCAAAGGCAATGAGTAATGATCCTATCTGCTGGATCTATTGAAATGTCAAATACTCTGGAAATACGGTAGAAGGTTTGCTAAAGGAGGAGGGAGTACATAGTAATCAGCATAACTCAAGAGTAAACTGAGTAATCAGCTATTACTTGCCTAAACTGGGAGGATATTTCAATAAGATTCCACCGTGGTCTGTTCTGGATAAAGCTCTCGTATGATTGGTATTTTTTAAATACAAAAATAAAATTATTTCACAGGCCAGGACTCAGTTTCCCATACTGATACTCCTTGCTGTTGTATTTGCAATTTTCTTTTGCTTAGTATTGCCACATAGCGAGCCGGTGTTTGTAGTAGAAATTTGAGTCTTGTTCTGCTAGTTGCCAGGTGAACATGTTTTTATTCTGTGTGTTCTCAGACTGAATTTTTGACCAAAGGATGTATTACCATTTAACTGTACAGCCTTGCCAGACACCTTGGCTTTTATAGTTTTTGAGAGGGGGGAATACTTGCTGGGGTGTCTGTGCTATCTGTTTTAAGAGCAACCTGAAACTACGAACTCTATTAATGCACTGAAAAATGTCCATTTGTTTGTGGTCTTTACTCCAAGAGAAAAAAGAAACCTCCCTGATCTTTCATGTTTCATTTTCTTCCTTAAGACCATGTCTTCTGCATAGGTGTCAGTTTAGCTATGCAGAAAAGTTTTTTAGAATAAAGAAGATGGGGATAAGATGATGATAGTAGAAACAACATCAACAACTTCTGGGGGAGAAAAAAGGGATAGGGAATTCCTATGCAAAGGATGTCTGTTCTCAGTCTTATTAGAAAGGCCCTTGGTCCAAAAAAGTCTTTCCTCTTATTTAGACTAATATATGCCCAAGTGTTCTCTCCAGTTTTGCTCCTGCTTAATGTGGGTTCTGACCTCACAGGGCCTCCTCTACCTCTGTGCTGCTGCCTCTAAGGTCTGTCAGAATAGTTACAGGAAGCTGCAATGTACTACGGCATATGCGTTTAAAAGAAAAAGTTACCCATTTTTTTTCATTTGGATCACAGTAGAAGGTTATTATTTGAGAACTGTCAGTTATTTGATTCATTATCCCAAAGCAAGTAAAAAATTGTCCTGGTCTGTAACTAGAGTGTAAAGGGTATGGGATTTCCACAGTCCTTTTTTTTTTTTTTTTTATTCAGACCTGGCGTAAATTTGCACAGCTTTTATGAGGTTAGCTGCCATATGCAGACATAACAACATTATTAGATCTAGATGGTGTTTCCACCTCAGTTCTCAAGTACCACTTTCATTAAGTTCTGCAATATTTTTCTTTTTAAGAGGAAAGCATGTACCTACTAGTACCTCATTTGGGTTTTTGTAATGTTTTGATTTTTAACTAAAATACCCCATTGATTTCATATCTTGTAACTGCATTGTGAAATAACGATTAAAAACTCAGAAAGCATTCATAAAGCAAGTACTGAAAAAGACTCATTGTTTTTTTTTTTAAATATTCATATTGTTCCACTTCCAGTTCTATAACATTCTATTCATATAACTTTTATATTTGTTGGGAGGAAGAGACAACACTTTGTCTGATTTACTTCAAAAGGTAATTATGTGAGTAAAGAATGACATGCTCAGAAAATCAAATCAGTTTGATGGAAAGCAATACCAGAGATGTTCTTTTTCCACGGGCAAGTGAGCTGTGTTCCGCTACATAGTTTTTTCAATGCAAATTACTATGGATGAAAAATAGTGTTTTCTTTTCTTTATAAGATACAAAAATCATTTCTCTGACACTGATCTTCTGAGATGATCAGAAAAAGGACAGCTTACTAAGAAAAACTGGAAAAGATGGGATTTTGTTTGTTTACTTGACTCCAAAAGCATCTTTAAGAATTAAAGAAAGCTTGTTGATAAAATGCAGTTCATGAGTTGACCGTTGGCTTACTAAAAAAAAAATCCTAGCAAAGTTAACTGGAAATTTAAAGAACCCTGCAGTATAGACAACTGGCCTTTTTTCTACAAACTGGAGAGGACTTTTTAAAAGAGAATTAGTAATGTCTTGTATTTCTTAGGCCATACACCCACAGGATGATTTATGGCAATAATCCTCTTTGCAAGGAAACATGAGCAGAGTTATTTCTTCTGGAAGTAAAATCCAGGAGCCACTAGTCTCAAAAGGATGCCCTTAAATATAAAAGCATCTTGATATTCTCTCTCTTTTCCAGCATACCCAGTCCTCATGGTACTTGCTTTATTTGAAATTTTCTGGGTTTTGGCATGATTTGGTGTATGGTGTCAGTTGATGGAGGTCTGGCGTTTGGGTTTTGGGGGAGGGGGGTGTTGGTTCTGGGGTTTTTTGGTTGTTGTTGTTACTATCATTTTTGGTTTGGGTTTGGGGTTTGTTTGGGGATTTTTTTGTGGGGGCTTTGTTTGTTTGTTTTTAAATCTTACTGATGTCCCCAGTCTCGGTCTTGCTGAAGGCACTGGTAATAAGACTCCACACGTTTCAGTGTGCTCTGGAGGTGAAATCTGGGTCTACTGAAGTGAGAACTTTGCCATCAGTTTGTGATCCTGTATTTTTCTTGAATATATCACTCCAAATGAAAGCATTTTGGCAACGTGGACAGTGGGATCGAGCGCACCCTCAGCAAGTTTGCCAACGACACCAGTCTGTGTGTTGCGGTCAACACGCTGGAGGGAAGGGATGCCATCCAGAGGGACCTTGACAGGCTTGAGAGGTGCGGCCCGTGCAAACCTCATGAAGTTCAACAAGGCCAAGTGCAAGCTCCTGCACCTGGGTTGCGGCAATCCCAAGCACAAATCCAGGCTGGACGGAGAATGGATTGAGAGCAGCCCTGAGGAGAAGGACTTGGGGGTGTTGGTTGATGAGAAGCTCAACATGACCTGGCCTTGTGCCAGCCGTATCCTGGGCTGCATCAAAAGAAGCATGTCCAGCAAGTCAAGGGAGGTGATTCTGCCCCTCTACTCTGCTCTCATGAGACCGCACCTGGAGTACTGCGTTCAGCTCTGGGGCCCTCAACGTAAGAAGGACATGGCCCTGTTGGAGTGAGTCCAGAGGAGGGCCACAGAGATGATCGGAGAGCTGGAGCATCTGTCCTGTGAAGACAGGCTGAGAGAGTCGGGGCTGTTCAGCCTGGAGAAGAGAAGGCTCCAGGAGACCTTATAGCAGCTTTCCAGTACCTAAAGGGGGCCTACCAGAAGGCTGGAGAGGGACTTTTTCTACAAGGGCATGTAGTGATAGGACGAGGGGTAATGGCTTTAAACTGAAAGGGGATAGATTTAGAGTAGATACTAGGAAAAAATTCTTTACTGTGAGAGTGGTGAGGCACCAGAACATGTTGCCCAGAGTACTTGTGGCTGCCCCATCCCTGGCAGTGTTCAAGGCCAGGTTGGATGGGGCTTTGAGCAGCCTGGTCTAGTGGAAGGTGTCCCTGCCCACGGCAGAGGTGTTGGAACTAGATGATGCTTAAGGTCCCTTCCAACCCAAACCATTCTGTGATTCTGTGATACTGGTCACTTAAACTTTTTTCCTGAAAGATCATTTAGAATCTTGATCGTATATTACCAAATATGAGGACACAGGACTCATTTAGGTGTAGTAGCATGGCAGTTTTCATGTTACCAGCATATAAAAAGCTAAAGCAAACTGAAATTGCTCTTTTGTGTCATCTTCTTTCTGTAATGTTCCATAACTAAGACCAGATGTTTCTGTTATTTTCCATACCGTAGGGGAAAAAAGTTCTCTTTTGCCCCCAAGTTAATTCTCTTGATTTTAGGCCAGTTTCCTTTCCCCGAAAGAAAAGTGATCAAAGTGTGACTTTATAATGGAATCTGACTGCAACCTTAAAAATGGACTGATTGTTGTCATCACGTAACTGATACTACCCTGAGGGGTGTCTTTCTGCCAATAAAAAGTTGCCACTGCCCAAAACAGCAATGTTTACTACTTCTAATATGTTGTAGTAAATTTTATATATATATATATTCCCCTTTATAGTCACTTGGCTGTTTTTTGGCTTATATGTAATTTTCACATGTACATCTTCCATTTTGCAGATTAGACGTTCTGCTTTGCGAGCCTGGTGTTTATATGTTGGCTGCTAGTATACTATGGAGTCAGTAGCTTTGACCTTCCACGAGGCTGGAGAGCTGCTATTTTACATAGTAACGGGATGGCATGTTAAACCCTTGGGAGTTTATTTTACTGAGAGATGTGATGGCTTCCTAGTGCTGAGACAGCTACTGTCCTAATGTTTACTTCAGACTTATTTTAAAACTTTGAAGATAAATGAGCAAAGCTTTCCCAAAAAAGACTGTTCAACATCTCTTACTTTGTATTATTGTGGGGTTTTGATGACAATTGTGAGTTGTTGTGCAGTTTCATGGATGATCTTTCCTCTCAGATATTCAGTAGGTATCTTGGATCTGTATTGCCACTGTAGGAAAGGAGAAAGAATAAAAAAAAAAAGGTATTAGTAATAAATACCCTTCAAAAAGACCTTACTTGGCAGTACCTAGTAGTATTAATCTTCACTGCAGTACAATAAACAGAGTTTCGTTAGGTTTTGAACTTTACATAATTTCTTATTCTCTCAAGTTTTTTATCATTGAGGAATGACACGTAATACTTTTCTGGAGCAGGCATTTTGGACAAGAAGTTTAGGTCAAAAATATTTTGCCGCTTTTAATTGATGTAACTACCGCAGCAGGGCTCTAGGTGCAATTATGTCTTTTGAGTATCTGCATATCGCTATCGTTAGTGTAGGGTATTATCCAAGCTGTGTTTTCATGGCATAAACTGCACACCTGCTACGAATTACTGTTGCTGTAGCTATACTAGCAATTTCTCTTTTTCTATCCAGTCAGCATACTACAGAATAATCATGGTTTTGTGTCAGTAAAAATAATTAATGAAAGAATATCAAAGGAAAAATTGTGTATAGATTTTCCAAGTAAACAGAGATACAAGGCATGCTATTAAAAAGTATACTTAAATTTATGTGGTGAAGTTAGATATAGCAAGATATTCCAGAGCATGAAAATGTTGAAAATTAGAAACTAATGAAATAGAAGAGGGCATTACAAGAAATAATTAATTTTCCTACGTTTATTTTATTATAGTCAGAATTAATAACTTAATTCCAATTAACTTTCATTGGGGTATGAAAATGTCTTGGATGTAATCATGATTAATTTAGTGTTTAAGCACAAGAAAAATGAGTATTGTAAAAAGATCCAAATGAAATATGGAAGGAGAAAATTATAATTTTACAGGGAAATGCAAATCTGAACTTCTTAGTTATTTCTGATACATTACAGTCATTAAACTTTGGGCTCATTATAGCAAAGATGAATAATCATGTAAATAAAACATAAAATATTTAGAGTCTGCAAGGGGTACTGTCAACAGACTTGCCTGCTTCAGGGAAATGGACCTACCTATTCCATCTTGCTTACAAGATTCCATACTTAAAATGGGAGAAGGGTAGGAGAGGATAGCGTTACATCCACAAGTACCCTACAAAATAAATGACTCTGGTGCAGGAGGATTGTATCTAAACTTTCAACAACAACAGGTAAGTAGCTGAAGGAGGGGAGCTGCATTTTAACTGTTCAGCATGAAGGAGTTTCAGTAGTTGTCATTTGTCTCTGTGAAAACTGGTGAGCATTTCAGCTTCCTTAAAATCTGAACATTTGTGAGTTCCTCAGAAAGCTCTGTGGGGTACTGAGTGCTTTTGAAAAGCTGTCAGTCTGTCTTGCCTGAGGTTGCATAGCCAGTTTGTAAAGGGGCAAGAATTAAGCCTGCACCTCCTGAGTCTTGGTCCAGTCTTTTGAGCACAAACCCACCCCTCACTTTCGGTCAATAGCGTATCACTGCGCAGTAATGGAAGTTGAATAGTATTTGCAGACAATTGTGTCTCTCACCTGCATATGCATACACACAAGTTCAAAGACTGTACGGATGCATGTTGCATGTGCTTGAGTAGCCAGCCCACAATGCCCTTTACATGTCAGCACATCAAGATCATTTTGCAAGAATTAGTAGGCATGTGGCTTATGATATCTGTGTGCATCTGCACCTAGAGGAGTTTTATCTTTCACATCCATTTACTATTGCTTATCTAAAAGCTTTGAAACGTGTAACTTGTTTATAATTGGAGTACTGGTATCTTTTGTGACTGGACACTGGCTGAGAAGCGTAGAAAAATTTGCAGAATAACAGCAGCACAGTTTTGACATCTGTATGGTCTCTTTCCAGGTGTCTGTACTGTAGCCCTCTGTCAGTTATGTGTAAAATACCCAGCTGCACAACTTCAGGCTGTACAGATCACTCTTATTCTCCAGAAGATGATCTGCTTCAAGAAAGGAGTGAAGCTTATGAGCAATTCCAGATTTTCTTTCTTAAGGTCCCTTTGTGTGTAGCTTGCACAGAGAGCTTTAGGTTTGACTGAAGCTCTCAATGTCATACATAAATGCAAAAAAGTGTATCATTTTGAGGCATATACATGAGACAGAATGCTTAGATCCAAGTAATTAAAATTTGACAAGGTGATAAACACTTGCAGAGTGGAGGGGTAGGGGTGGAAAGTGGTTTATATGTGGATCCTACTGGTACACATACTGCTAATTCTGCAGTGTAGTAGATGAGTGTGAAGATGAATACATATATGTACTGAAAGTAGAGACAGGATTTATAAAGGTACTTCACCTAATGCCTAACTTTTAGTTTACAAATAATACAGCTAAATTTAGGCAAACGTGAACTACAGTCAGTGTAAGGGCTGATACCCTTTTTGGTTTTGTCCACCCAGCACAATTGCGATGTGCTATTGCCAAGTCCTCCCTAGGTGTGTGGGGGGCCTGTGCAATAGCGTGGTTGCTACCACAGAGAACAGCCTGTTTGCTGCACCCGCTCTACAGCTGTACCTGGTGTGGCATCATCATCTGACCACTCAGCGCTAATAAAAACCAAAAAGGGTTTCAAAACTTTGTATTTCAAACGGAAATAATGCAAAACAGTTTAATGTGTGATGTTTCACCTCTTTTCCTCGCTTGGGAGAAGCAATCAATAGAGCACATGTGTTTTAGTGAAATATTTTTTGTAGATTCTAGTAAAAAGAAAACCCCCAAACCAGTGAATTTAATTGGGGGAGTGAGATAAAAAATACTGGTCATGTTTTTCAATACATTATAAACTGCAACTGAAAGCCAAACAGTAGCTTTTGATCTGTTCTCCAGAGCTCTCATCTTCTCTCAGTTTCTGCTCGTGACGCCTTGGTCTCTTCCTAAGTTCCATTTTGCTTGAAATGTCCAAGTACTGTATGACATACTTCAGTTACAAGTGTGAAACAGATTTGCAATGCAAATAAGAGATGGAACCTATATTCATGGCAAGAAGAAAAAATAGATCACACCAATTAATGGTAGTGTATGCAGCATAGGATCTGAGAAGTATTTTAAGTCCCTTTTTCAGTAATGTGTGAAGTAATATATTAAAACTGGGTAGAGGAGCATGACTGGGACAGAGCCCCTAGTCTGCATTGAAGGTGGTCTGTAACCTACTGCAGCCCTGGAGTGTTACCTGTTCTGAGCGAGTTTCAAGTTTCCTTTGTATCCAAGCAGTTTGTTTCTCTTGCATAGATTGCCTTCACATCTGTTCTCTTTAGCACCCTGGCTGCTTTATTACAGTCTTTTTCCTCATCTCTGAGTACTCTAAGTTTCAGTTCTCTCATCAAGAAAAAGTTATTTTTAAACAGCTAACAGCTTTAGATGGATTTTTTGGTAGAAAGTTCTAGAATCAGTTATGTGGCACTGTAGATACAATATCTAGCAACTATAATCTGGGTTGAAAATACAAACCTGAGATTTATCTCATTGTTATGAGATCTATCTCATTGTTGGACTTTGAAACACCCTCAATTTTAGAAAGATGGAATGCCCTATGATTCCTTGAATATTAGAGTTGTCCTTTGGCTACGTTGCATTTGTATTAGGATTTGCTTTGGGAATTGAAATGTAAGAATCTAGAACAATTTAGGTTGAAAGGGACCTCTGGAGATGATCTGGTTGATTTCCGTCTGAAAACGGGGCTGACTTCAAAATCTGGTGAGACACAACAGAGCCTCGTACAGTCGAGCTTTAAATACCTGCAAGGGCAGAGATTTGCAGCCTCTGGGCAGCCGGTTTCAGGACTTAATCCCTGTCATTGTGATTTATTTTTTTTTCCTCATTTCTAGTTGTAATTTCTTTTGCTGCAACTTGTGACTCTTAGCCTTACACGCGCGTGCGCACACATACCCCAGCCTCGTCATCTTCAGGCTGAACAAATGCAGCTCCCTTACCCATACGCTGTGGTCCATTTTGCTGACCATCTCATTGCCTGTCACATCCCTCACCAGTTTCAACTCCAGCTAAGATTTGGCTTTCCAAAGTTCATCTCTGCATGTCTGGAAAACGTTTCTGTAATACCCCCTAAGTAGCCTGTCCCCACGTCCACTGTCCATACACTCCCTTTTGTATCTGAGTAGTGCCAGGCATTGTGCAGTCCAGCTGATTGCTCGGTCAGCTGTTAAGGCATGCAGGAATCCTTTCGGGAGTTACACGGTCTAGCCGACTGCTGCACGGCCCACGGCTTTAAGAGGAAAGTTGGTGTTGCTGTCTTACGAAGAGGCTTCTACTACCATAGCAGTTGGTCTAGCCATCTTTCGCGTTCAAGTTAGGTTTAGTGTAAGCTTCGAAGCGTCAATGCAGTTTAAGGGAAACAATAAAACTACAAGGCCCAGATTTATTCTGCGGGGCCTGAAGAGTTAGCCTTGTTGGTCTGCCCACGCAGGAAAATGCTGTATGTCGCTGTTTGCTACGGAGCTGGTCTCTTGGTTGTAGAGGGCTGTGGGTGGTGTTAGGAGCTGGGAAGTTTCTGGAGCACAGGTGGTTGCTAAATTTCTCATTTTCATTAGACATGGGGAAGAATCGGGCCTAGATGAAATTTTAAGCCTTATGTTTTGTTTTACTTTAAGAATGGGATATTGTTGCTCTATTTCATCTTGGAATCAGAGGTGCAGAAGAGCTGGAATGTGAAACTTCTGGAATTCATGAGACTTCTGGATTATGAGGCACATAGTTTATGTATGTATGGGAAACTTCTGTCTGGCTCAAGGCTTTTTGTAGGCTTTTACTGTAAGATTTGATCTCCTAGGTATGTGTGTTGTTTTGGTTAAGTTTGAAAATCTGCAGCAGGGGATTCCGTAGTATTGATTTATCTAGCACGGTCTGCCATTAGGAAGACTTGTGTTGATGGCATGGTTAACAGAGTACACTGGTTAACAGCAGCATACCTGAGACCCATCTGTGCCAGGTACATTCTTTAGATTATTTTTGTTGTATAAATAATGATTCTTTCCAGTAGTCTTGGTGTGGAAGAGTCTATTTTTTGAAATGTAGGACAGCCGTATGTTGACATGTTAATCAAACAAGTTCTGAAAGTACAAGAATATATTTGTATATATGTATGATAGACAGAAGAGGCAAGTAGAAGTAAGTTTTTCTATAGTAGTAGTAGCAACTCTCTTTCAATAGCAATTCTTCATAATTTGGCATTTAGTATTGAACACAGCATCTAAAGCATATTTCTAAAGATACTGCGTTAACTAAAACTTTTAAAATAAGTTTTAAACAGATGCATCGCTGCCCTTCTCCAGTATCTGTCTCAAAAGAGCTGAGCAATGAGACTGTTGAGACAAAAGGCTCAACATCATTAGAAGCCTTGCAACAACTTTTATAATGTTATTTTCTTATTCTTCAGAAAAAGAATAAGTTAGTATTAGAGTATAAATCTTCACTTCACTGTGAAAGATACTCGGAGTTGTTAGTTCCTCAGGACCGGGCAAAAGCAGGCACCAGTTGACAGGCAGTGAGTGATATGAACATCCATTCCAGAAAACTGAACAGAACTCAGAGGTTTGTCCAGACAGAACAAAACAAACAAACAAAAACAAACAAAAGTGTGCAAAGAAAAAGGATAGAATTTCCAAAGACCTTAGGGTCAGCAAAGAGTTACTTAACTCTCCGTGTCCCTTTCTGTTCCTTCTCCGTTGCTGATATTTATTCCTTGGCCTCTCCTTAAGTCTGCTTGAAGCTACCAATTAGCCTCATTAGCATGCCCTCCGGGGATTCTTTCTGCACAGTTACATTTCCATGTGAGCTGTCAGCTGTGAGAATGAGAAGTTTCTTTAAGCAGGCTTTTTGGCCTCTGGACCGTCAAGTGAGTTGCATGTCTGACACTGGAACTAATAGGCTGTAAAGTTCAAACATCTGGGTTATTGTACTCGTGGGCTAGGTGGCCCACCGCAGTTTATAGATTGTTCTTGCTTTAAATTAGAATTACGCCTGCAGATGAATGAACTCATCTCCCATTTTTACTTTCGACAAAGCTGGGTATTTCTATTTGCTCAGCTTTTACTGTGTTTATGGAGCTACTGCCGCCTTCTCACATCTACACCAAAAATAAGTAGGAAACTCTCCCAAAATAAACTAGAAAAAATAGTACCGGATGATAAAAAATAAGAGAATGGCACAGCTTTTTGAACAGAAACTTCTACAAGGACGTACAATTTTACCAACAAAAAACGAGACTACAAGAATCTGTCCAACATCCAGGCTGTTCACCATTCGGAAAAGTTTCACATATACTGGTCTCCATGAGGATTCATCCTCAAGAAACAATTGGACAAGTCACCAGCTGCAGCCTCTGACTACATTAACTTTAATAAAATAACAACGTACACTACTGAGTTGTGGAACCTGATCTGTAATGAGTATTTCTTTCAGAAATGCCTCCTTCAGATTACTCTGATTCAGAAAGTGTAAAGTCAACCTTGGCCTATTTTAAAAAGCATTTTAAACTTTGAAACTGAGAATTTTAGGTGTAACTTGCTAGAGGAACTAATCATTTCTGGATTGGGACATAGCAAAGGAAAAATATTTGCATAAACTAATTTGTAAAGCTTTGTTAAAATATTTTGCGTTTTCACTAGAAATTATTATTGGCCACTAAAATGGAGAAGAGTGATGGGTAACATTGGTCTAAACTTTAAATTTTTTCCTACTCTATGCTTTTGCGTAAGTAATATTGTCTTCATTCTGAATCCTTAAGGGAAATCAAATCTAGTCAATTCCTGTAGTTTTACAAGTTGTTTTTCAATTTGGTGCTGTAGTATTATTGGAAAGAGGGAAAATGTAGAAACAAGGATATACGTGAAATCTGAATGATCTGTGTGGAACCAAGAGTTGCGTTTGAAGGAACACATAATTTGAAGGATGAACTAAAAAGGTCCCTAAGCCGTTTGTCTTACTGTTGCTGTAGCACTTACGTGCTCCTGTGTCCTGGTTTCGGCTGGGACAGAGTTAATTGGCTTCCTAGTAGCTGGTACAGTGCTGCGGTTTGGGTTTAGTATGAGAAGACTATTGCTAACACCCTGATGTTTTCAGTTGTTGCTAAGTCGTGTTTAAACTAAGTCAGGACTTTTTAGCTTTTCATACTGCCCTGCCAGCTGAGGCTGGGAGTGCACAAGAAAGTTGGGAGGGGAGACAGCCAGGACAGCGGACCATAACTGGCCATAGGGCTATTCCATACCATGGGACGTCATGCCCAGTATAGAAACTGGGGGGAGTTAGCCAGGGGCATCGCAGCTCAGGGAATGGCTGGGCACTGGTCAGCGGGGGGCGAGCAATTGCATTGTGCATCACTTGTTTTGTGTATTCTATTATTACTTTTTTCCCTTACTTTTCTGTCCTATTAAACTGTCTTTATCTCAACCCACGGGCTCTACTTTTTTTTTTTTTTCTGATTCTCTCCCATGTCCCACTTGGGGGGGCTGGGGAGTGAGCGAGCAGCTTGCGTGGTGCTTAACTGCCTGCTGGGTTTAAACCACAACAATGTTTTATATTGATTATCAGTAACACTCAAGAGGTACTGACTGAAATTGCGCTGTGCATTTCCAAGAGGTTAGTGTAATGTATCACAGTTCATTAGATCATAAATTCTTTGAAGCTAAGGGCTATCTTTTTGATGTTTGTACAGCCTCTAGAATAATGAGACGGATGCTCTAGGTGCTACCCTGATGCAAATAGTCATAGATCAAAGTTCAGAATAAGTAAGCAACAGAAGACCTTGGACTTGACTCTCAAGAGCTTTCTTCTCAGTCAGAATAATTAAATGATAATGCAGACAAGAAATGGGTGAATTATTATCCTCAGTTTAAAGATAGGGAACTGAGGTAATACTGGAGGTTTTCTGCAAGTTTGCCCCAAAACTCTGTTCTCAAATCAGATCCCAAATTTTGCGTTCTACTTCAGTGCCTTGGGCTCAAGACTAAACATGTTCTCAATACCTGCTCTCTTATTAAAAAGGATTGTGTTGCTGTTTAGAGAAGACTCTAAATCCTTATATGAAGGATTTTAAAATACACTGCTTTTTTATGTTCACCTAACAATGCGAATATCACTATAATGATCTAGACTAGATTAATTTTACTACTTTAGCACCAGAATTTAGGTCTTTTATTGAAAAGCATATTTTTTTTTATGAAGTAAGAGGTGACAGCCAACATTAGTGTTGGATTAATTGCCATTGTAAAATAATTTATAAATTACTTTCCAACTCAGTTATGTTCTCTTAGAACAGTTCATCTGCAATGTCCCTCTCATGTGCTGATGTATCTTACGGTCATAGTAATAGTGGTTTCATTTGTATCTGGTGTTGTCAGGTTGAAGTAGTCACTATTAAACATTTTTGCAGTTTGCTGAAATAATCTTTCTAATGAAAAATCCAGTTCACTAATTTGTATTGTTTAGAGGGAAAAATATTTCCTATGTTATAGGTAGTACTCTGTAAATTTGTTTTAAATATCTAAAGAATTGGTACCTTAAAGAGGCAGTTCTTTCTGTTCCAAGTATTATTTCAAAATAAATGAGACTCATCCTAGCTAGCTTTTGGAAAAACTCTTGTTACTTATATTCTTGAAGTGCCTGAAGGCCGAGCCGTGCTCCACCCCTGACACCTCCCCACCCCCCCACCCCCCACCCCCCAAAGCTGGGTATGACCTCCCATGGTAGGGAATACCCCTTTGGCCTGCTGGGGTCAGCTGTCCCGGCTGTCTCCCCTCCCACCTTCCCTGTGCCCCTCCAGCCTTCTCGCTGGCTGGGCAGGAGAAGCTGA
>JAVKLA010000001.1:18098942-18154739 GCA_034782735.1 Sagittarius serpentarius
TCAACATTCTTCTCATACTGAGCTGAAAACACAGCGCTGTACCAGCTACTAGGAAGACAATTAACTCTATCCCAGCCGAAACCAGGACATGATCACGTATGTTTTATAGCTGGCTTTCATGTGAGATTATGTGAAGAGAAGACAGTTCCTTCTACGAAACAGATTAACAGGAGAGAATATAGACAGGTTCATAAAACAATAATCATCACAGAGAAGACACTTCCAGTTATATGCAGGAAAAGTGAAAGATCCAGTACAGCTAAACCGATGTAAGAAGTGCTTTTCATGTTAAGGCTCATTGCCTAAGTAGTACTTGCTTCCAGAGTCTCTGGTGGAATTAAGAAGAGGGATTCAGAGTAGGATTTGACTTTTATGCAGGCAGGACATTCACAGGTAATGGGGCAGAGGAATGTTAAGGGCAAGTTCCCCGTCTTCGAAAGAAAGATTTCCAGGATGTTTATGTCATTCCATAAAAATCTTAAATGTGATTCCTGAGGATTCTTTACCAGGTTATCTTGTACTATGGTCACGAACCTGTAGTAGATGAACATGCTATCTAACTGCTGTGTTTTAAGTGCCACCCATTTGGTCTTAAGCTTCCATATGTTCCGGTACACTCCAGCCGTTGTTCTTCACCTGCTCTTTCAGCTTGCCTCGTAGGTGTGCTTTCTTTATGCTATTGCCTCTTTTCAGTTCAAAGACTCAAAGCACCCAGAAGCAGTGCTGGTTTCCCTCTTCTTTTTCTTTTCCCACAAGATACCCACTTTATTGAAAGACACTTTCTTAGAACTTCAAACGTGATGCAATTTTGGGGTGATGGTTACTACTCTCCTTTGTCCCCTGTGTTTTTCTTCTCTGCTGCATGGAGCTTCTAACCTTCACAGATAAACAGCTAGTCTGATTTTCACTTGGCTACCACAGTCAAATATTCTCTGAAAATTTCTGAGGGTATTCTGTGAATACAGTAACTCAGAAAGATGCCTATGGGTGTCATTTGTATAAAATTAACAATCTATTTAAAGTGGTAGCTGGAATGTACGAGGTAGTTTTTAAGAGCAAAGAAAAAAATTACAATCCTAATTAGAAAACAGACATTTTCTTGGCCGCTTACATCAAAATACTGCTATTAATTTATGTGAATATAGCATTTATTTTAGCACATTCTTGTAGAGTAGCCATGTGATTATGGATTACACTTTACATGCTGACTCAGCATATTTCCCCACTGAAGTTGCTTTATTAAGAAAATGTTAGGCTCATTCTTTTTTAACAAATGTAGTCGTTCTCAGTATAGGACCTTTACAGTTTAGGCAACAAAAAAGAAAACCAAAAAAACCAACAAAGGTAGTTCACACTTCATATTCCTGTCCTTTAATACACCACAGTACATACATCTGTCCTGTGGTGTCCATCATCTCCCCCCCCCAAATGTGTGTATACATTATTTGCTACACACTAAAGTAGTTATAATACTAAAATTTAAAGAGCAGATGATCTGTGGTACTGATAGTTAAAAAGAAAATGTTCAGATTATGCTCAAAATTTGTGTTGCATGAAAAAAAAATACCAAAAGTGGTATTAAATTTCCAGGCTACTAAAGCTAAAGCACTAGCTCCACACATTGATGATTCTTTCTCCAGAATAACTATTTTCTGGTGCACTGCTTGTCCTCTGTTTGACAGCCAAGTGTTTCTATGAATCAAGAATTAAAACAGGAGTCATTTATTCTAATCTGTGGTGCAGTAAGGCTCTCAGTATTAAAAGTCCTGATTCAGAAGAGGTGCAATGTCCTTAAAATAGGCAATTTCATATTTCACATTAAACTGGAAAAGGTCTTTAATAAACTGAGGGTAATGGCCAATAGTTATTTGTTCCTATTACTAAGGCTATTTGTGTTTGAATGAGAATTTTGTTCATAACTGTGACTTCTGGGTTTTGTCCAAAAGGGAATTCCTGTTTCTGTGTTTGTAATGTTATTGCATGTTGCCATGGCAAAAGAGTGTGATACTACAAGTTCAGCATTATCATGTTAGTCAAGGACAAAGGAGGTAGAAATTAGTTCAGAGCAAAATAAACTTTATTCACAAAATTGGAAATGTCCGTGGAATTGTATCTCTGCTTTCAGAAGATACTGTTAATATTTTCCAGTACAAAAGAGTAACTTCAATACTTTTCCAGTTGTCTTTGTTAATATATATATACACTATATATATATAAAAATCTATCACAATTTCTTCCACAGCTTGTAGAGTTTATTTACACTGAACAGAGGAAAGCTGTAATGATTTTTGTGTCCAGCTCCAGTCTGAAGAAGTTACTGCAAGCCGAATGCTCAGAATTGCGCAATCCCACCTTGAAACGGCACATGGAAACTCCTGGCTGTTCTTGTAGATATTGTTATGAAAGAAAGAATCTGAAGCCTGTGCTCAGATTCGTGCCTAGCAATGAAGTCATCTGGGAAATATCTCTCTGAAGGAACAGCCGCTTTCTGAATGACGTCGTGGCCTGTTTACTCAAGTGGCTCAGGGGTGCACCCCTAATTCAGCAGCTTCACTCCATTAAAGAAGTTCTGAGTTAATCAAAATGCTCCAAATTTTAGAAAGCTTCATCTTATTGGTAAAGCAGAATGTTTTTGCCAGTTTTATGAACTAAGATTGGTTTTGTTACCGCATACTTGACAACACAGCTTGTTTCTTCATAAGGGTTTTTTGTCATCTCAGTTCAGTTTTCACTGGTTTTGGGGAGGTGTGGTTTGGTAGGCTGAATATTTCCAACGGGAAAAAAAAGTCAGCAGGACAGATGGAGCTTGAGAACACTTGAGTTCAAGCTTTAACTTGCTATATTTTGTGAAAAAAGCTACATAGCCTGCAGAATGCTAATACAGAGCAGACCAGTAGCTGCTATAGTTAAAGGAACCGTGGCATTATGAAAACCAGTGGGTTGATGCAGCAGGGCAAAACAGAGCCAAAAACTAGGACAGCAGTTTTGCGTGTCTTATGCAGGGTGTTACAGCGGTAACTCTTAAGAAAGCAGTTGTGAGAAGACCAGCACCTGGGATCTTGATCTTGCTGTTCCTTTAATTGTAGCATTGTACTAGATGGGGGTGGGGGGGTGTTGAGGGGGTGAGGGAGGGTCTGTCCTTTAGCTTTATGGGAATGCTCAAGAAAACGAACTGTAACTTCAATTTGGGTAGACTAGTGGGTTTATACAAGTAGTAACAATGAAAACATTTTTTTCACCCTGCAGTACAGGGAAGTTCCCTCTAGACTTGCCAGTGTTGCTAGCTAGCATCTGTGGAGGTTAAGTGGGAATGAAAGCAAAGGTGGTCTCTGTGTTCTAAAATTTCTAACAGTACACTTGACATCTTTGCAAAAGAGTCTGTAGATGTAGAGCCATTTGTACTACTTCAGTACATTTGAGAGGAATATAAGAATTGCTGAAGTTGTCGCTGATGGTTGTAAATTAAATCACCGAATTGGCATCTGGTTTATTAAAAAAAATGCAAACAAGATGTCAACTTTCTTACATTAAGATATTTGAAAATATCTAGGACTTGGTGAAAAATAGTATTTCAGCAATTTTGTGGGCTTAGTCTGACTTTACTGTTTTCATAAAGAAATGATGCTTGAGTTCAATCCAGTTCCTGTGGTGCAGAACTAAGTCTACTGTCTAATTATGGACTTTTAAAGCTGAAAAATCTGTCCGCTCTGTTGTTACGTACTTGTAAAGCTGAAAATTGATGTTTAAGATAGTGAATATGAATTATTTTTAGGTGGACTTTCTTCAGTTAAGGTAAAGTAAAGATTTTTTTACTGGGAACAACCCAGTCAGGAATAGAAATGTTCTGAATTGAGGCATTCAAGGAGTATGGTATGTCTTCAGTGAGTATCAGAGAGGCTTCATGTTTGGACTATACCTTTCTAAAGGAAGTGCCAGTTTTGATAATTAGTTCTGTTTTCCCTGTCTGGATACAGAATGGTCCTTGTGAATGTACAGGTACCCTTCCCTGTGTATCCACATTATCAGAAGCATAAAGTATTTGAATAATCACCTTCACCGAATGTTAGTTCAGTAATGGTAACCTACAGAAATAGAGGTGCTATATTTTAAGATTCAACAGTGAATTTAGAGTTGCGAGTTCTTAGTTCTTGGAGGTCAGAGACTAAATAAAATCTAAACTAATACGAGAGTAACGGTGGAGGATTGCAGGAGCTGGCAAGGATGTTATTCAGCATCTGTAGTTAGGTGGCTCAGTCATTTTCTAGGCAAGTGAGAAGCAACTCGGAAAAACCATGAATATGGTCAAGCTAGATCACGTTAGTCAACAGTATGCTCACTTGATCCTAAAACTTCCAGGCAGTAACAATGATACATTACAGGAGGCTCTGCAGAGTTGATGAATAGCAGTGGAGAAACAGAAGATAGTAATTTGATGCCATTGTTTGATGTTAGGTCAGTCTCTGTGTTAAGTGTGAATAGCATCTGTATTGAAGCAAAGGAGCTGTAATAACTTTAAGATGGTGCCTTTGGATTATTCACAGACATCTCCTGTTGCACTAAAAGGAGCTGACAGATGCTTGGGGGGGTGGGGGGGGGCAGGGAAATCTGTTCCCACATGTAAAAGCCAAAACTGGAAACACTGAGTATGTCCAAACTGAAACCCAGAGGATAAAGTTTAGAAGTGTATTCTTTAGTTTGCACGTGAAGGCTAATGAACATTGCAGCACATGTGAAGAAAGAATGTTGTCAAAAGAATGCGTGTGTCCCAATCACAACCAGAGACTTACGATAAGAAATTATTTTTCTCCAGTGATAAATCTTCTCTCACTACCATCTTCCTCTGCCCTTGTTTCTTTCATGCCAAATATTGTCTCTGATTTTTTTGTTTATTTATCAGCTATGGAAAGTGCACCTGGGCTTAAAAGAAAAACAGGCCTTCAGTACGATATGCTACTAATGTTAGCATCGCTGTCATTTGTGCACTGTTAAAATCTTCCTTTTTAAGTCCTTCTCCCAAAAGTTTTTAAAGAATTCTCTAAAAATTCCTTGAGCGTGCTGGTTCTTTTGCTCCAAGCTGAAGTAACCCTACGGGATATTGCTATTAGCCTCCTGCTGCTGCCTTCGTGCTTCCGCTGGGTGGGAATGTAGAGCTCGCTTAGACCAGCAGCGACCTGTTAGCTCCAGCTAACAAGTCTGCAGAGCAGAGCCAAAGAACCACTTTTTCCCTCATCCAGTTGTTTGAGGTGGAATTAAGTCTGCATGTAGCTGTGTTTATTCTCAGCCTGTGGCTAAAATCTGGGTAGCTGTAAGGTGGCTGGTAATGGTGCGTGCAGTGGGAGAGCAGTGTACAGCCTCCCACCACCACCCCAGCTCCATTATAATCTTCAGATTCAGCCTGGCAGCTCTGCGGGGCATGATACAGTTTGAGATGTGCTTCTGAAGTGCTGTGTAGATTGATGGATTGAAGAAATACTGAATGTTTTTTCTTGTACAACTGGTATTTTCTATAGTGACAGTCTTGACAAGGTAAGCTTTTTACCTTTTCTGCTTGCTTTCTGTATTCCAGCTTGTTCTTATCTTCCTTGTGGAGGTACCAGCTGTATTTCTTAACATTATTTTACCTTTGAGATTAGAGGCAGAGAACAGTTTTGATAGCTGTGTTGCAGTCTGATTTGGTTTTAAGCACACCCTTGTTGATAGCCCCCTTAGCATATGACCACACTGATCTCTCTGGAGGTTTAAGTTTAGATCATTTACAACGTGTGTCCTAAATTCTCCTGAAGTTCTGCTTACAAACAAACTGGTTATAACATAAATGTATACTCTTACTGTATTTTCCTTTTTCTGTGCCCTTTAGTTTTTCCCATCTGGCTGTGGATTAAAATGCAGTGGGACTTGAGGAAGAATATGACCCTGGTGTAATTATTCTCATTCTTTTGCCTTTAAAATTACACCAAGCTAGATTTAGCTTACTTGGGCCACGCTTCGGTTTTCTTCCCAGTGAGCAGCTATATAATTTCTCTTCTCATCAAATCTAAACATGGGTTAGAAGACAGGGGTGGGCAGGATTAGGACTGCCGTATGTCCTCAGTTTCCCAGGCATCTTTACCAGAATATTTCTAGATATTCCTGCTTCCAGACATTTGGGTTCCTGGCAAGAACCACATCCAGAGCCTGGTGAGGTGTACTGCTCCAAAGAAATGTCTATATTGTCTATGTCCATCAACTGTTCAAAGATATGTTAAGCTTCACTTACCAAATTACGTTCTTTATTATTTAATCATAGCACCAGATTTAAAGACTGAGATGATTGCTTGCACATTTGATAGTGAAGTGTTCTTAGTTACTGCATTTCTAAAGAATAGAAGAAAGTACAAATTAAACCAGTGTGGCTTGTTGAGAGGTTGCTTAAAATTAAGCACAATACGGTTTTTTATGTCACTACATCTGGAATATTCTTTTGTTAACCGTTACCTAATTATGTTATGGTCCTTTAATGCTGTCTTTTTTCCCCCTAACGTTTCAATAGCATGTCAAATAGATTTTTCTTTCTTTATATCTTACTGTAAATATTTTTCACCTTTCTGTCTTCTCACATGCATTTGCCTTAATTCTACTGATGGATGAAATACCTGGTAATATTCAATTTCCATTAGAAGACCCTTCTTTTTTTCTTTATATTTTTAATCATGCATTCCTTCTTTTTTTGCAAATAGTACTCAAACACTCCCTTAGAAAAAAGCGTAGAATTTTTTTCCTGTCTCACAGTCACCATTTGCGAGGAACATTGCATGTCAGACGCGCAGCAGGTATTCAGGGAATGCGCTGATGTCTGTGGGACTTTCTCTCTCATACTCTCGTGTGGTGAGTTTGAGTTCTGCTCTCATTTGAGCAGCAATCATGGTTGGAAGAGGCAGTTGCTTTTAAGGTGTCGCTGGAGAAGTGCTCCCAAAAAGGGAAAAATCTGAACATTTATGTACTCTGCCAAAAACGTATTGGTAGAGAACCAAGGAAGCTGCTGGACTGCGGGGTGAGGAAAGAAGGAACCCAAAATAGAGAGAGGTGTGTATTTTGTAGTTCCTATTGTACTTCTGTTTAATTGACGGAGAAGACTCGCGTATGCACGGCTGAGCAAAAGCTGTTCATGTCTTTGGAGGTGATTAACAGCTTAGACATTTGTTCATCTGTTTTCTTCATAGCTTCAAAACTGGTCCCACTTCTCTTTCATTCTCATTGTGTATTCTATACTGTCATTCTCATGTTATCAGAATATGGATCCATTTGTGTTCCTTTCATCAGTAAATCAACATCCCTTCAACTTCTCATGTAGAAGGAGCTAATTTGTCAAATTTTGGCAGCAGGTATGCAGTAATTTTGTGTTGCTTTTTTCCTTTCTTTATTGTCTGAGTTAGGTAAGTACTTTTTTTCATGTAATTGCATTTAAATCTGCATAAAAGAGAACTTTAAATGTTCAGGGATTTCAGAGTAGTAAAGAAATGTGGCACTGTGAAAGACTGGGTTTTTTTTAAAGATTGAAATGTGATGACAAAACAGATGTTGTTTTATTATTAAAATATCCTACACTGCTCTCTACTGGAAGAGTGGAAGTCTACGTTAAATATTCAAAAGTGCACCTAAAACTCTTAGTCAAGTTTTAGGTTTAATGATTTTTTTTTTCCCTTTTTTTTTTTTGACCCTGGTAAAACTAACTTTCCTGAAGGATGTATAGAGTTTTTGGTATTCCCCCTAAGTTTTGAAGAAAAGCACCTGGATATACTTTGCACGTAAAAAAAAAAAAAGTAGAATGTTGAGGGTCAAAATGTAAGGTGACGGGGAAGAATTACAGGAGCGTGTCTTCTTAATGGCAAGGAAAAAAAGTGAACTGTTAACAATTCACCTGACCTTACTAATAGCTATTGGGTGTGTGGTAACGGTAATAGACTTGTCCGAACTGTAAAGGATTCTGAATGCCTGAAGTTGCCCTATGTTTGAATTGACTTTTAATTGAGCCAGCAAAATAAAAGCACACTTACCTTTTATTTTAATAGTTTCTCCAGCCAAAGTACAACTATGAAAGCATTTTTAATAATTTCACTATGGAATTGGACCAAAACGTGTCTTGCTCAAGTTAAATGCATAGGAAATTTTCATTTCAACTACATTCTGAAGGAAGAGATGTTCCCCACAGAGGGTCTGTTTACTAGCTGGTTGTGTAAGACAGCCCTCCTGGCCATTAAGGGCTGAATTATTCTCCCAGTTGCTGTCAATGATAAAATTTCTGTTGATGCTAGTATGATGAAATAGTGTCTGTTAATTCTCCGCAGCTGCACTATCTTGCAAATCTTTGCATGTGGAGTGAGCACATCTGGTTGTCAGCTAATGTTAGATTATAAACAGTTTGATCCGAGGTTTGTCTTGTATGTGGCTGGTCAACAGCTCGCTTTCTTAATGGCAAACATCAATGAGCGAAGAACAAGCCTTAATGTACTTCAAAGGAACAGTTAAATGTTATTTCTGGTTATAGACAGCTGGAAGTGAGATCAGAATAAGTAATATATTAGACAAATATCCTTTCATCCGTTTTGCAGGGAATGCGTTTGGAAGAAGCGCAGACTGCAATGAAAAATGTGTAGTAATTTATATGGGAAAAACATTGCCTTAGCTTGCTTTATGTTACACAAAATAGTAAATGTCATCCTCTTCGAACTTTTTAAAGTATCCAACTGAAACTCAGTATGATTATGGTGAACTCATTAACACTGAACGTAACAATACAGAAATATTTTAAAAGATGAGTCTAGTGTTGTGCCTAACTTACTGATCATTTTTGTTTGAATTGGCTTATTATGCACGAAGTACATCAACTTCAAGAATAACTCTTTTACTAGTTGCAAACAGTAAATCCATGTAACAATCATGTAAACATTTTTCATCTGTATACATACTTGATGTTAATGAACACTTAAGAATTTAATGCATTTATTAATTTGCATATAGGATTAATACTAATGATCTGAAGGGGAACTGCTGCGTTATTTTCTGTTTCTCTCTTCTGCAATTAAGTGTAGGAGTTGTATTAGCTTTGCTCTCAGAACAGTTACATTTCATGTTGTTGTTGTTCCTCATCAGCCAGGTCTGCAAAGTGGCCATAGCTGCGGGAGGGAACCTGAAGCGATCAAAGCAATCTCTGACTTTTGAAGTTCCCATCTAGAATTCAGCATCAGTATTGCTTTCTAAAGGAGCCTGATCTTGAAAGGGGAAGTTTCATATTTACCAAATTTGCTTTGAAATTTTTGTTGCAGAAACTCTTCCACAATGAATATATATACTATTCATGCCACAGCTGTACAGAATTCCTGATGTAACAAATACTTCTTCTCTGTGCTTGCATGAGATTTGGTTAGAAAAATCTGCTGAAAAGACCATAATGAAATGGCCAGCTCCCCATTTCACAAGGCCAGTGAATTAGTTGTTGGTTATTTGCTTTAGAAATCCTGGAGGTGACAGCGCATGCATTGTGTTAGGGATTATACAAACACAGAGGCCTTTGTCACATTGAGCTTGTCATCTAAAGTCTCAGCTTTGCAAATCTATATGTGTTTGCTTAGCTTAACTATTATGAGTAATGTCATAGTAATTGGTATCTAATATTAAACAAAATACAATGATAGGGCAGATCACATAGAAAAGGTACAGAACAGATGAAAAAGCAAGCAATAAAATGCCTCCAGTTAATATGTTAGCTGTATGTTAAACCTATATTGCATAGTCATTCTTTTATTATAATTAGAAAATAACTTGTCTTGATTTGAAAGTCTGTGAATATTTGCCCCAAAATAGATCAGTCTCATTAATACAAATATTCAGAATATTTGCTCTTAATTGCTGATTTTCTCTTTATTACTCTCTTACCAAAAATAAATAAATAAATAAAATGAGAAAGCTTATGAAGGTCAGGCATGAAATGTGTAAGCAGTTATAACTAAAATTTGACCTTACCTGAGTAAAAAAAATAGGAACTGCAGTTAACAGAGATACAAAGATACATCAGATACAAACAGTGCAACCCATGGCATGGTCTTGTCATCTCTGATCGATATTAACACTTAAGCTACAAATCTTCTTTGTACTTCTGGATTAAAAGCATCTTACTATATTTTCCTGCACTGAATAGTTTGTTAAGCATAAGTTCTAATTCCACATCCAGTTCAAACCTGCTGAGAGCAACAAAAATTTCAGTAGTGATGCTTAATGTCAAAACCGATACTCATCTGGAAGACAGCGCATTGCAAATGAGTGGTGGAATTCTGGTTGGTTAAGTTATGTTCCCTAAATATTGATGTAATGCTTATGATGTGTCCATATACTTCGGGTCTTGGTTTTTTATTTCTTTTGTGACTTGTTGAGCAAACCCAATTAGTATGTGTTTCTTCAGGTTTTGTCAGTCATTTAAACCTGTGCTTTCAGCAGTTTATCTTTCTGTTTAGATGTTATCTACTCCCTCCCCTCCATGTTCAGAAATGGTAATTTCTGATTTGGGGAATATTACTATGGGCTTAAAAATTCAGTGGCATTTAAGAGATTACCCAGCTGTGGCAGAAGCTTAATTTGGTGTTTACATCTTTCTTGGACTTTGAATCAGAGTGAGATAGCTGAGAGGGAAGGGGAGGGCAAATGACTTTATTGCTTTTGAGATGTCTTTTGCCATCTCAGATCTCAGCCATCTGGATGGAAGTAACCAAATAAGAAATGTAGGGCAGCCCTGTGCCCTTCTGGAGAAGTGGCTGCAGGTGAGACGGCATACCCTGGGGCATCTCTAAGTGTACTCGACACAATTCCACCCAAGGCCTGGCCCTAAATCTGTATCAAGAAGTACCAGGCTGCTTACATTGATAATGCCTCTGGAGCTGCCAGTTACAAAACTACACAGATATTGGAAAGCACGCGTGGATGAAGTATGCTCACCTGTCTTCCCCTTTACTGTGGGCAGCAGTGACCTGTGTGCTCTGTTCACTGAGCCTTGTCCGCACTTGCAGCTGGTATTTCCTGTGTTTATGCAGGATTCCTGTACTTCATACAACGAACCCTGGCCTGCTCGCAAACTTTTCAGCAATTGTACTTCCACGTCTTGTGTTGTGCCAAGTGTGTGGTGTATAAATATGCTTGTGCACAGATATATCTGGTATTATCAGCATTCCTCTTAGCTTCTCATCTGACTTGATCTATTTTCTTTCTTGCCCATTTAAGCTTGTGGTTACTTTTATTTTTTTCCTCACATACATTTGCTCACATATGTTCACTCACCTTTCCCTTTCTGTCTGTCACATGTAGTGTCCATAATGTCCAAGAATCATTCTTCTTCTCTATGTGCATTTTCTGCAACTGTCGCTTTTCCAGGGAAGACCCCACCCTCAATTTAAGGTCATTGGAGATATTGCATGAAAGGCATCAAATCAATAATAAGAGGTTTCTGCTTTGTTATTACAAAACCTTGGTCTCCTATTTCAGAATCAAATTTCTACTGAGACTTAATTATTGGTAGAGCTGCAAAGTTTCTTTGCAGGAGTATGGCTTGATCACATGACTACAGTAAACACGTTTTGAAGTTTTAATAAAATTAAAAACTTCAGAGTTACTGTGTTGAAAGCATCTGTAGCTTGGTAAATTTAAGTGCCTTTTGAAACCGCTAAGACTTAAAAATAATATATAGCTCTGTGCGTCATGTTACACAGAAAACGGTGTTCTTCAGAGAGAAAAGGGGCTTTGTTCTTTCTTGTTAGCATTATTTTGGTACATAAGGTACATGGTGTGACTTAAATCAACTGTACCTCAATGTGAAAAACAGACAATTAAGAATTAATCATTACACGGGTGCGGTTCAGGCAGGTTTATTGTACGTTTCATAACAGTACAGTAGAAGGCAAGCAAAACTCGACAGAAGAACGTAAAGGCATTTTAGTGTACAAATAAAGAAATTGTAAGGTCCCTTTGAAGTGTATTGTGCTTTGTATATTAACGGGTGTATGTTTGGTTTTCATGAAAAACTCACTTGGTAAAAATATGATCTCGTAGTAGAAATTCTATGTATATGAGCCTTGTTTTTATCTAAGTTGGAGCTTGGTTCCTTTAAATCTATGAAAGTACTGTACCAAGCAGCTCTGAGAGCAAAATCAGGCCTTTTTAATGTATCTTACATCACTGTATTGAAGTTTCAGTAATGTAATCCAAAGCATTGGCTCATATTGATTCATGGGAGGTATCTTATATCAGGGGGGTTTTTTGCATTTTTTTCAATAGTTTCCAAAAGAGGTGATATTACCAAAATGACAATTTTCCCATGGAAAAAGGTACTTAACCTCTAGTTTACAGACTTGTATAGGATCGAGATAATTTTTTTTTTTTAAAGGCTGCTTTTGATAACTCTTATATTTGTCTAATTAGAATTCAGTTCTTGTTATTCTCTTAATTAGAAATAGCTGTATGAAGATTGTTTATTTATCAACTATTGAAACAATTGTCTTTCCAAAATGTTATTTGGAAATAATTGGCAAATAAGATTACTTGAGTTAATTGGGTGTTTCAGTGCGTAACTTATTTCTCACAAATGACAATCTTTTCAGTTTCTTGGCAGTACGGAAGTGGAGCAGCCCAAAGGCACAGAAGTTGTAAGAGATGCTGTTAGAAAATTAAAGGTAAGAATTTTTTTTTAATGAAATGTAAATGGAATGTATTCTTAACCTGTTTTCACAGTGAAGACACTTAGTAAGTGTTTCTAGGTAAGTACATTCATTCTAAAAGCAGTTGCTTTTACTAATCTCTTCACTGGCGTGCAGGCCCTTCCCTATCATGTCCGTATTATCAGATGTTCTGCTGTGCAAATATTTAGTTGTCTCCTAGATTATACAATTATTTATAGTACAAAATTTATGAACCTTAATGTGTAACGCTTGTTCTTTGGAAACTTTAGGGCTTCGTTAATACAAACTTAGGTAGCAACGATTTGTTTTAGCTGGCATCCTCACTTTATGGCTATTGAATGCCTCTAATTATGGTGCTCCAAATGTGTTGCCAGAGAATTTAAGAAAATGAGCTCTTCCTTGCCTGAAAAACGAGTGGCTTCAGTAATGCCTGTGCTGCGTTTCTCTGGGCTGTACATTGCTTCCTGTGAACCCCAGTTAGGTGAGTTGCCTCTGGTTGCAAAACACAGAGTACCCACCCACTTACGGTAAGGGGTTGGTGCCAGGGAACAGGAGTAAGAATGTGAAACCACGCCGTAATTGGGCTGTGATAGCTCTGTGGGTACAGGCTGTCCTCGACTGCTCTTCTTGTAAAGCTAAGGTGTCTGATCCACGTAAACTGACATACAGATTGGAGGGGAAGGTTTGTGACGCTGGCATGAATGTTGTTGACCATCCAGCTGTGGTAATTGGTGATCTATCTGGAAACAGAGCTGTAGTGAGAGAATAGCGTTTACAAACGCAGCCTGTTTATGACAGGACGCATTACTGCCCTGTCCTCCAGGTCTTCATGTTCCGTTGGAAAGTGTCTGTGCACACAAACACCATCTATGTGCTGGTGCACACAGACGGCTGAGGAAATCAGATGTTTACAGTTTCTTCTTGGCTATATGTCCTCATGCACTGAGGGACTCGGTAGACAATTAAAAAGTATCCTAGTGAAATGACTTGAGGGTTGGTAACTGATAACATGGCTTTGACTTGACTGAGTGACAGCTAATATGCTTAAAGCTTTTCAAATGCTATGACTTGTAGTAGGGAATGCCGATTTGATTTGTCTGCTAACACATTGCTGTGGAATTGCACTGTTTCATGCTTAGCTCCTTAGAGCTATTGGACCATTAGTTTCTTTAGATGTAAAAATTGTTCTGCCTACTATTGTACTTTCCATAACTTTTTGCAGGGTCTTCATTATTCTTTTAAACAGAAGTTCCTCAGAAAGGAACAGAAAATTTTGAGAATCAGTACTGAAAAATTTTGATTCTGTGTTATTACTATAATAAAAAAGAAGGAAAGAAGGCATGAAACACTATTCGTGTAGCTCAGCTTTTAAGACTGAGATTTCCCTTGAAAAAGCCATCTTTACAAGATTGATTACTCATTGTGTTAAGGTGTTGAAACACAAGTTCTTTGCCATTATTTTTGGTCTAACAGAATAGTTCATCTGCCTTTAAAGATTCACTTAGTCAATGCTTAGAATGTTTTATGCCAAAAAGATTTAGTCTGCTGCAGCTCCTCAGAGACATTATTGCCTAGTTGTTTTCAAGTGTTTTAGGCTAATGTAAGTATGACCCTTTTTTTAACCATTGCAGCATGCTACCGGTGGAAACAAAATGTGTGGTTTTGTGTGCACCTTGTACAGTTCATAGCTAATACTGGAGGGAAGCCTGCTGTGTTAGATGTTTTGTGTTTATAAGATTCCATTACCCTGAGCAAAGTTAATTCTGTGCAGAAATCTGTCAGGATAATACCCTGCTATGGAGAAGTTTTGATTCTGTTTTAATGATGTTTTCTCACACTCCTGCTAAGTAAAGCAGCTGCTAAGTGTCTCTGTCTCACTGGTGGAACTCCAGGCTAACCTGGGCCCTCACTGATCACTGGAGGCTTTTGGTGGGTTGGGTTGTGTGATTTGGTACCTTGAAATAGTTTGCTCTGAAAGCAGGTCCAAAAAGGATTTCAAATAACTGTTCTCTGAAGCGTAGGAAAAGCCAGAACTATTTTTCTTTCTTGGGAAAAAGCATTTGTCAGCCTAGCACTGAAATTTAAAAGTAGAATTTTTGGGGGTATATTTATGGTGTCATTGGAGTATGTAGATATCTGTTCTAACTTTTTACACGTGTTCCCTAAGAAAACCGCCTTGGAGATACATGTCTGAATTGTTGCTGCCAGCATTACACTCTTTTCTTCAGGCTTCGAAGTTTGGAGCTTAGATGACAAGTATTACATGGGATCTTTTATATAATCACAAGTTTATTAGAAAACTCACAAAATAATTAAAAACAACTTTTGGAAAGACTTGAAAAATCTTGGAACAGAATTCAGAGAGCAATAAGGAGGTTTTATGTTTGAAACAATCCTCAATTAATTGAATACTCATTTCAACGCTGATTTATGTTGTGCATCTGAATTCATTGAAGAGGAGCCTAGAGATACTGGATTTTATTATTAACCACACATCTCTAGCTTTTTTTTTAGAAAATGTTAATTAAAAATTTTAAACCCATGAAAACAGCTTGAAAACTAATGTCTTATAATGGAAGAAAACATATAGTGGGTTTTGGAGTAGGAGAGGTTAAAAGATATGTAGCTTGTGATTCTCTATATTTGTATTTTTTTATTATATAGATTTGGTTTTAATCACAATGTTGTTAACCGTAATTTGTTTTTGATGAAAATTAATAGCTAGCAGAAAACCAGCTGACTTTCTTAATCTTTGGAGCTATTTTTATAACTGGCATGCATCGCACTAATAATCTTTTGAAGTCATGTGCTTACAGTGATATATAGACCATGAAATACTGTCACTGTAAACTATTTTTTTTTAAGCCATCATGCCATCAAACTGTGCCAGAATAGACTTTTGATATAGAACTCTTTACTTCTTTAAATCGAGAGCTCTTAACTCATACAGCACAAAGACTCTTCACTGGCCAAACAGGTCTGTGCAAAAGTGTAGCACGCCGTTCCAGGAACTTGCTTTTACCAGCAGGTGGAGCTGATGTTCTACAGTAAAAGACTTGGAAATTTTTCTTGATGCTTCATTGTACTTGTTTTATCCCAAATACTACTACTGCATTTTCTAAACACTTGACAGTTTTGCTGGGTCAGTTGCGATTTGAATATACAGGTTTTTTGAGCATCTATATTTAATTTTTCTAGAGGGTTGTCCAGTGGTTTTATCTAGTTGGGATTTCCCCTTGTGTTTTCAAATTTCTTGGAGCTGTACTGCAGGAGAAGGAAGAAAGTTGGACACTAATGTTTTTAAAATGTGTGGTTTTATTTCTAAGATAAGGTGAATGGTTCTTATAATTTATTACAAACCATTTTTTCTTTCCAGTTTTCTAGTCAAATTAATTTCCAGAATGAAAGAAAAACTAAAGAAAGTGGTACCAAGGCATTGTATCAGAACATGCCTATGTTACTCAAATGTGTAAATGTTGTCAAATCACACTTTATAAAATAAAGTGAAATGATTACGTTCCTTGATTAATGAAGGATATGACTTCTAAATCAGACTGTAGGAATGAATTTGGTCCTTCTGAAAAAGTGCTGGAAGGGTTGCAAGAGGTGAGAACAGGTGGAAAGATCAGCATAACAGATGCGAAGGGCAGCATAACCAGACCACTAATAAGAAAACGGCGCGGAGGGGTGTTAGGGAGAAACCAGAAGTGAACACTTGAGTTTGGGGCTGTTTCTCTTAAGGTCTTCAGAGGGATGGTTTTGTGAGGACCAAACTGAAGGCTGTTCTCTTACCCAGCTTCCAACTCAGTCTCCTTTTCTCCTCCTCTTTTCTTCTCTAAGTGGAGATGACCAGAGATAATGTAAATAGAATTAATCACTTTGAAGCCACTTGAAATACTCTTCATCAGCTCCTTGACCCATAAGGATACACAGAGTGAAGCGCGCTCTTTCACACGTCTCCACATATGCTGTGATGCTGTCCTGCTGCTGCCCTTTATGGACCATCAGTGGATATTGTTCTGAGCTCCCTTTCATGTTAAAGCTGGGTTTCATTTGTTGTTGGAAGGCCAGAGGAGGGTGGAGTACAGAAAATTTTGTAATATTTGGATAAAAAGGTTTCCAGTCAAGCCTTACAGTCATCACTGTTCTCTTTGAAGTACTGGAGAAAGCAGAACGTGTGGTTCGGGACCAGCCAGGGACAGCAGGAAGACCAAGGCAGATCAGATGAGAAGAGTTGAAGATGACAATACCTGTTTACCCTCTCTCTCTCTCTCTCTCTCTCTTTCTTACACCAAACCAAACACCAACCAAAAAAACACCATCAAAAAACCAGCAAAACCCCACACCACCAGACAAAATAACAACCAAAAAAACCTCCAAAACAAATGAAAACCAACACCCGACCCCCCCACACCAAAAAAAAAAAAAAAAAAAGCCTTCAGGGAGTGAGAGATGGAAAAAAAGACTACACTGCATTGTCTTCCACACTGTGGTTAATAGATCAATAGCCTTCCTCTCAGTCTAGTGCGTGTTTGGAAAATAAAATACAGCATAGTCCATAGAAATGGATTTCTGAGACAGCTCTTTCCCTACCCAGCTGATTATCGAGAGATTCAAATTTGGCATATCTGTGGCCTTTTCATCCTTTTCCTCTTCTTGACAGCTATTTTTCAGAGGTCATAATTTCATTATACCCACGTAAGACGTGCATGAGAGTTTGGACGATAATACGACCAAAAAGGTGATACGTAGTCACTACAAAAGAAATAGGGCCTATTTTTTTTTTTTTCCCAGGCATCTTTCCTTATAATGAATGTTGTTATGAAAAAAGAGGAAAAGCGTTTTCTCAGAGGCAGATATAAATCTGTGTCTCAGCTTAGACAACTATGTTGCCCTCAGACGGACGTCTTTTAAGGCGTCCATATGAAGTGCAATGTCTGATGTCTCACTGGAAGCCTTTGTAAAATGAGGGAGTTGAACCTCTGTTCCCTGGGCTGAAGATTAGCACCCAAATCGCAGAAACATCTGCCTTTGATGTTTTGAGGTTCTTTAATGAACTCTTGAATTGTGCAGTGAGGTTTAAATATTACATAAAAGTACATAGTTTTGATTTGCATAGCTTCAGTTGATTTTGCTAGAATTTGTTTTAGCCATTATTTCTTTAACTAAAGCTCCTGGATGTTTTTAAAACATGATTCCTGCCCACCTCCTCCCCCGCCAGCCATGTTATTTTTGCTGATTAATCCTCTGACTGTGGTTTGCTAAGACTCAATGCAGGAGCATTTCAAATGTAATTTTAATAAGAGTCTCAAAGTATACAATTTTCCCTGCTACTCTAATAAAAGATGAGATATATGGAAGTTTTTTCTTTTTTATTTTTAAAGCTAAATTAAACCATAGAAAATAGATTTTTTTTTTTTCGTATCTGTTGTTTTCCCAAAAGATTCAAGAAAAATACAGCGTTAATTCAAAAGCAGTTAAATAAAAGCCAGCCCATCCCACTGAGCTGCACATATTATTATTGGGCCAAATCTGGGTGTCTTGCCTGAGAACAATATATGTATAAACTAACAGCTTAAGAATTTGGCCCATCCTATGTCTTCCTAAGCCATACTGTGATTCATTATAATTTTGTATCACTGTCCATTTTGATGCCAATGGGAGGCTACAGATTTTTACCCTCTTAAATAATCTTGTTATTGCATGAGCTACAAATATTACTTTGTTTCAAACGTGTGCTGAAAGGAGAAAATAACGTTTGTAAATCTGCCCTGTCCAGAGGTCCCCCAGGGTCCTCTTTAGGTAGGAAGGAATGAGTAGGAAAAATGGAAGAAAAAAAGCAAACTGGCTGATACCTGACTAAGTGTTAGCATCTGCTGTGCAAACCCTGGACAAGTTTGGGAGGTGGCTGAACTTGGCATTCTGGAGAAGGTCAGATATGAACGAAATTACTGATCAGTATCTGTATGTTATCTGTTATTACACAGAACAGGGAGTGGGCAGGAAAAGCATTAAGAAAGTAACTGGACTAGATTTTCTGAATTTATCTGCGAGTAGTTTTCAGTCACTGTATCCCAGTAAACCTTTGATTAAAAGGCTTGTTTGTCTCTCTGGATGTCTGTGTTGAAGAGATTCTTTTGTGTTGTTCTTTCACCGTTAGCTTGGTTTTGATTTGATGGAGTTTCTTATAAAGTGGTTTCCAGTCCTCCGCAAATTTTTGCAAATATCCTGTGACCTTTCTCCCTTTTGTCAACATCCTTCTGCATTTAAAAAAACCTCAGAACATAAAATTTAAGTAGTTTCTCACAAGCAGCTGATGAAGTGCAGCCATTGTTGTCATCTTAAGGATCTTTTTGAAATATCCAAGGATTGCATTAATCTTCCCAATTGTAGTTTCATGAGAAGGTCCATATTTAGTGGAAAGCCTCCCATGACACCAAGATTTTCTTAGTTCTGTCTTCACAGGGTAGTCTCCCAAGAAAGAAAGTTTGTTCCCCCATGTATCATTTGCAAAGTTGGTAGTGTAACAGAGACGGTTTGTTTGCATACAGGCAATCTGTGGGGGTCTGGTTGGTGAGGTATTCTCTGTGTGTTATTTGCCCCTCCATCAGCCTTCACGATCTGCAAGCTTCCTCTGTAATGATTTTAGATTTTAGATCATTAGTTACTTTTCTCCCCATTTTTTCCTCTTATTTTTTCTGCCTGCAGATTTTTATCAGTAATTATTTTCCTCCTGGTCATTGTTCAATAATGTCATGCTTAAGAAATAAACCCTGCTGGAATACATTAGAAACATATCTTCCCAATGACCATTTCCTGTTTATGACTGCATCTGGAGACTAATGTAACTAACTTAACTAATACTTCCGTTGTATTGCTTCATTTCCTAAATATAAGGGCATGCAAAACTCAGTCAAATGCTTTGTCTATTTTGACAAGCTGCATTTTTTGTGAAATCCATATTGATCATCATTAATTTCATCTCGCTTGGATTCTGTAGTTCTTGAACTCCATTTATGCCTTTTGAGAGTGAAGATGTGGTAGGGTCATTTTGTTTAACCTTTTTTTAGTATTGGCACAGAATTATCTTCTGGAACTTCCTCAGTGTTGTAAGACTTCTTGACTACTTGGAGCAAGCTTTGGCCAGCTGTTCTAAAACTCGTGCAAGTTATTCAGATCTACTTACTTTAAGAAGTTTTCATGTTGTAGCTGTTGTTTGGAACTCCGATGAGATGATTACAGTTGGAAAACTAAGCGTTTCATCATCATTCTCAACATATGCTATGGCCTTAACTTGGTAAAATCAAATAATTATTTATGCCTCCTCTTCATTACTGCGCAGAAATACTTGTGCACATCTTGTTTATAAAGGGACATTTCCAAAAAGCCAGGGTTCATTCAAGTTTAAGGCTGTTCCAAATCGAGGTGTGCCCCAGGGTTATCTACTGCATGGGTACGTTTCTGTGCACTGGAAACTGAGATGCCCAAACTGTCCAGGTGGTCCGTGGGTTTTGTGGTCACTCCATTTAATGCGTAGCAAAGTGAAACAAGTGCAGAGCCCTGTTGTACTATGAAAAGGGACCACGTACGTCCTCAAAAGTTTTATCCAAGAAAAGAGCATAATCAAATTACGAATCAGAAAGGAAAGCTGGCAGAGTAGAGGGTATTGAGTAAATCTATGAAAATGATCTGAAAGACAATTTAAGTTTAATATTCATCTTGGGGGCTTTAATTAGTGACTTTTATTAAAGAAAAAATATTTTTTTTCCTGTAGCAAATTTGAATTGTCCTAGCAAGTCAAGAAATGTTGTTGGCCAAAATGACTGTAAACCAGTGATTAGGGTTTTTAAATTTTATTTTCTACAAAATTATTTTCTTCTTGAATAAAAAGATGAGTATGAGATGACCCACCTTAATTAAAATAAAGGGGTGGGGATAGTCATTAAACTGTTTTAAAAGTATACTCTAAATATGTGAGAAACAAGCTTGAAGATAAATAGGAGGACAGGAAAAGTATGTGTATATTGCAGGAGCTATATATGTGATACTGAAGAGAGGCAGAACTAGAAGTTATGTTGGATTTGCTTGACTTTTGACTAGTTGGTTTTCACTAGTAAGTCATCATGTACAAACCTTCATAAAATACTTGGCCAATGACTGTAGCAATCCTAGCTGTGGAAATGTAGAATGGGTATTTAGATTTAAGAGTTGGTCTTGAGATTGGCATAGAGTAGTTTTAGGTGGGATTTTTTGCTTGTGTTCTGTTTGGGGTTTTTTGAACTACCTTCTGAAGCATGTGATACTTACCAGCTAATGTGATACATGGATCAGTAATAAACTATGTGGATACATCATGTTACTGTATGAAGTTAATAGGATTAATTATAAATTAATGTTTAGTTACTAAAATTTTCAGTAAGTGTGCTTTCAAAATGAGGAATAAAATTGGGAGGAAGGGAAAAACAAGTTAATTATGTGCTTTTAAGGTGCTTTTAAAACTAGTTAATAATCTGCCGTGAAAGGAGCTGCCTACAGGCAGAATGAAATAAAATATATGGAGACAGTCATACTGTGTAAAGGAGCTGAGTTCATGGAAAAATTTCCCAAGTAGTAGTTGGCATAGGAATAGGAACAGAGCATAAACCCAAACCCTCAACTATCACTTAAATAAATAATTAAAATCAGGGCTTTAGGTGTTTGTGGGGGAGGTACAGCCAAGCACTTCACAATCACAAGGTAGTTCAGGCTTCTGTCTTCTAGGGCTAACCCTTCTTAAGATAGGTTAGCACCCTTGTTGACATCCTAGACTCTTTATGCCGTTAAAAGTCACTGTCCTTACTGACTTTTTATATAGTTTATTTGTACTGATGGTGAATTATGCGCTCAGTTATACTTGAGTGGGAGCAAGTTTGAGGACGATGTGTTCAAACGTAGCTGTGAAGCAGACTTCAACTCGTCTGGCCTTCAGTGTGTCATCATCCTTATTTATGCATTTGAAAATACCATTCTAGGCTGTCAAAGACTTGAGAGGAAAAGAGGTGGTAACAGAGCAAAATATAGAGCAATTCCATATCTTTCCTAAGAAAGTTATCCAAATACATAACACTTCTCAACTGCCATGCAGTAGCAAATTTTAGATACACTGCTTATTTTATATGCAGTGTTCATGAGAGAAAGACAAGTCAGATCTCACAGCTAGAAAAGCAGATATAAAAGGATGGAAAAATGTATTGAATAGGACATATTACCTAACCCAGTCATATAAAATGTTACCTAGCCATCATCTAGTGAACAGTTAGCAAATAAATCCTGAGAATATGACAGAAGAGATCGAGTATTTCTTAGGTGTTGACAGCTGTAGTGCTTTCGCACTGTACCTGTTTAAAAGAACTGATTTCCTCAGAGGAACATACGGGAAGTACCCTCCATGCACATGTACAGAAGTGAGCGTAGAAATAGTGGGATGTGGAAAACATAGCGATGTTCACTGCTCAACAACCAAGCAATTGACAGACTGTGTGAAAGCGTTCATATTTCTACCGTTCGCCTAGAAAGCTCATGCAAAAGAAATTACAGCAGGTAAAATTTTCAAGAGAACCAGCTAAGTAATTTTAAAATATTTTTTCTTGACTTACAGGAATATTCTATAGTGTGCAGTCAGAAATGCTGTTCTGTGCCCAGCTGTGACTTTGGGAATGGTTGGTGGTGTTTATAAGAGCTTTTTGAAGAAGGAAGGAAACAACTTCAGGTGGAAGGAGTTGAGAGGAATTGAGAAGTAATAAAAAAAAAAAAAAGAAAGAAAACTTACTATTAATGTGATTGCTGTTGTATTTTTCATCTTATAGTTTGCAAGACATATCAAGAAATCTGAAGGCCAGAAGACGCCCAAAGTTGAATTACAAATCTCAATCTATGGTGTAAAAATTTTAGATCCAAAAACAAAGGTAAGAGACTTACATGTTTATGGTGCTAAACTAGTAACTAAATATTGGTTTAACTGTTTTTAATGTTTTTATTGTTTTATATTCTACAAAATATTATAATGAAAGCCATTCTGTTGATGGAAAATTCTAAAATACCATTTCTTGTTACAACACATGGGTGACACCCTCCCAGTACGTGATATTCCAAAATACAGACTGTAGCTAATGTGGGATTTAGTTTTTGTAATCCTTTCACACCAGAAATTTTAAACTCTGAGGAAGATGAAAACACTGTGGTAAATAAATGTTAAGACCACATATGACAAACACATTTCCAAGTGGTCACCATTGTGTAGGTGCCCACACGTAAGTGTTTGCAGGTGAATGAGGAGACAATTTGCTTGCAGTGACTCGTTCTTCATGCTACTGCTTTGGAATTGCACCTGGTTTTCCTTAATCTGTTTGTTTTTTCCCTCCTTTTCCTGTGTCTTTAAATCTCTCTTTATTGTATCCACCCCTTAGAATGCTTATGTTTCTCAGGTGTGTTACCCATTTCTTCATGTAACAGGACAAAAGTACTCTTGTAGGCGTTTCATCTGGCACAGCGTGACAATTCCTGCCTTTTCAGCAGTTAAGTCCACTGAGTCAGCCCGTGGATGGATTTTCTGTTCCTTTGTTTGCTCTGGCATTTTGGAAGGGGTTACATAGTAAGCAAAACATCCTCCTCACAGGCTTCAAAGAGGAATAATGAGATAAATATAATCGAGCTAAAAAGTATTTATTCAATAGTCAGCAATTCTTAGTATCTGAGTGCTCTTAAATCTTTTATACCTATGTTGGATTTGAACGAACTGTTTGTTACTGCTTCTTAATTCTGGAGTAGTTGCTACCATTCAGGCAGTGATACTGCCTTTTGAGAAAAAGTAGCTTTAGTTCAAGGCTATATCTACTTGCAACCCATTTTTGCTTCAGACTCCTGATAAAACCAGAATTCATCAGCTGATAAGCAGGGGGCAAGAAATACCCATGTTAACTTTAACTGCAGTTCTTGCATCTTCCTTGCATCATAGGGCAGAGAGGGGTACTAAACCCTATATCCTGGCAAAAACTGTTTTAAAATAACAGTTTTAAATGCCAAAAAATGTTAGTCTTCCTAACCTTCCTGCAGAGATTAACTGAAAGCTGTGGGACGGAAGCTCCTGGGGGAATAGGAACATTCTAATCTCTTAGCAATGTTGTTATTACAACTCCAATGATAATCAGCTATGAGTAGTCTTTTAATCTCCCCCACTTCGTTTCTTAAAGCTACATGTGAATGTACATTTGAATCAAGTTTTCCTTCTTTTTACACAATTTATAGATGCTTTAGGAAATTACTTAAATTCTGTGTTATCATCGCTGATTACAGTAATTTTTTCTGTGTGTTTTTGAAACAAATCACTTCAGTATTTTTACAGAGGAATATTGGTTTATATTCATGTGATGGCTGTTAATTGTGGTAGGAACAGGAGGCCTGCTCACGTATGAGGATTTGATTCTGTACTTGGCACTCAAAAATGGAGGATTATAGAAAAGTAGTTCTGTCCTTAAATGATACAAAGTAAGTACATGGATCTATCAACCTCAAAAAGCCAGAACAAGCATGTGTTATTATAGGTAACTGTTAAAGAGGTTAAATGTGAGAGCAATTTGAGACATGGGAGAGAAGTAGGATACACAGAAGAACAGCTGTAAAGACTAAGAAAAGGAACCCAGTTTGGGCACGGGGAAAAGATTGCTGTGTGGTACATATTTTTGATAAATGGTTGCGTGCAGAGAGGGCATGCCATTGTTTATGAGCTTATATCAGTCTGGGAACCCCAGTGCTGCACAGAAACTTTTTTTTTTTAACTAGATAATAGTTCACATTTAAACTGCATATTTTCCTTTAAAGCAAATACTGCTTTCCCATGTAATAGGCCAAATAAAATAAAATACCAAGAAGAGACTTGTTGAAGAAAAACAAACAAAAAAAATAATAGTTGGGATAGTTTATTTCAGTCTTGTTAAGCTCTCTCAGCTGAAGAGCATTGCCACTGCAACTTTCTAAATAGCTGGATCATGCTTTTTAATGGAAAGTGAAATATAGTATCAAAATATGCAAATAATAATGTTTAAAAGCTGTTTATTTTGCACCTTAAGTAAGCAGTTGTTTAGATGTCTAATTTATTTCTCTGTGCCCCTGTATTTGGATAACAGTCATTTTATTTCTGTTTTCTATATTTAAGATAGAAAGGTAAGGACTCGTTTCAGTAAAACCAGTTTAACAAACCCTGGGAGATGATGAAATCTGAAGATGGTGTGCACCTGGAAAAAGAACAAAGTATTTTACATAATCAGTCCCTAAATAAATTGCACAGGGACGCAAAGCAACAGTAAAACAGTTTTGTAGAACAGAAATTACTGTCCAAATAAACACTTCCAGATAAATGCTGTCCAAATAAAAACTTCCTGCTTACATTCAGTAAAAATGGGAAGATTTGTTAGGAGATGAGTTTGCTAACTTCTGTTATACTTTAAGTCCATTTTGGGGCACGCTCGTGTACAACGAGAGACGTTCAAAAATGTTACTGCAACTTGCCTGCTCTTATGTACATGAGGAAATCCAGAGATTTACTTTGTGCATCTATATCCTAAGCAAGTATAGTGATTTCTTGAAAATAATCTTTCTTTTTATTTGCAGGAAGTCCAGCACAACTGTCAACTCCATAGGATATCATTTTGTGCTGATGATAAAACTGACAAGAGAATATTTACTTTCATATGCAAAGACTCAGAATCAAATAAGCATCTGTGCTATGTATTTGACAGTGAAAAGTGTGTAAGTATGCAAGATGCTTTGAAAAAAATTGGATGACTGTTACGGACTTTTGAAATAAAACAGGAATGGTTAATAAAGGCAGATAGCCAGCCTTTTAATTGAGGTCACTTTGATATAGTCTTTCATGCCAATATAGTGTCTTGTAGCTTAGATGCATTAATTTAAAGGAGAGCCTTTTTCTTCAGTGATCGAAGGTGGTTTTCTGGGATAATTCTTCTTACTACCCACCTCAATATCC
The DNA here is from genome assembly GCA_034782735.1 of Sagittarius serpentarius. Lineage (NCBI taxonomy): Eukaryota > Metazoa > Chordata > Aves > Accipitriformes > Sagittariidae > Sagittarius > Sagittarius serpentarius. Next base: position 18,124,662 of record JAVKLA010000001.1, read on the forward strand.
TAGGCCAAGCATCTGCAATACTCTCAGAGAATAGACTGCATCCCACCAAGCTTGAAATGTTTGCACAGCTGTTTTGCAGAGATTGCTGCAACCCTGTGGCTGAGATACCTTTACGGTTTTTGTTGGTTTGGTGTTTTTTGTTGTTTGTGGGTTTTTGTTTTTTTTTTTACAGCAAGATTCCCCATTCTCTGCCCCCCCCCCGCCCTGCCACGTCTCAAGTTTATTAATGCCGTGATGCACTACCAGAGAATTCATTACACCAGCCACTGACATTCTCTTGTGTCTGAGATAGAACAGGGCAACTGTTCAAAAATGTGGAATAGCAGAAAAAAAATAGTACTTTAGGACAGGAAAGGAAGAAAATGGTGTCTAACTGAAACAGGGTCATGTGTTTACCCTGGTAGAAAGTAATTAACAAATAAAAACACTGGAATCGACACTGAAAATGGATGTTTAGGTTTTTTATAATCTGGAGGCTTTCTTTTTGTTTTTTTCTGAAGTAGCTGAGAATATCATGCAAAGGAAATACTAAGGAACAAATTTTTTTTTTAGAAGATGCATATTCAGTTCTATTTATATGCAATTATGTAGCATTACATGTTACTTCACAGTGTTTCTGATTATTCTGTTGTTTACCTGCATTGCTCTAGTGCCTTCAGTAGGTGTTGTTCAGAATTGCTCTGCACATCTGTTCATGTATCTTCAAATTTCTATCCTGAGCCTTTTTCACACATTCCCATGATTTTAAATTGCCCTTGCAGTCTCTGCACACTAGTACCATTTTTATTCCAGACCAATGCACCATTTCTTCTTCTCTCTAACCTGATATTTCACTTATTGTGCTTTTTCCTCTGTTTCACTCTTTGTTCATTAGTACACTCAGATTTCAAAAGATCCCACCTCAGCTGTCATTTTTCATTTCAGCCAGCCTTCATCTTTCCAAGAAGATAGGACTGCATAACTCCCAGTGTCCATTACATTTTTCTTTTACTAACATAAACAGTTATTCTCTAAAGCAGTCCTAGTTCAGCTTTTTTGGTCTAATTCAGTCTAATTTGGTTAAAATAATTTCTTGTGTTTTTTTGGTTGGGTTTGTTTTGGTTTTTGTAATAAAGGTGGCTGTATGGTTTTTTTCACAGTAAAAAGGTAGAGAGGTTGATTCCCTATTCCTGTAGACCTCAGGTCTTCACACACCTCTAGTGAATGACTTTACTGTTGCACTGATGGATGAAAGGCTGGGAGCATCACGTTCTGTACCCTTCTTGTGCATCCAGCCCTTCTTACAGGTAGCCAAGGAAAAATGTTCTTGGCACTGAGCGGAATGCTCTGCTTTCATGAGAAACAACCAATCCAGGTTTTCATTTCAATAAAGAAGAGAAAATTCTAGCATAGGTTTAGCCAGACTAATGTTATTTCTGGTTTGATTTTTTTTTTTTTTTGGTTCCCCTGCCAAATTGTTTAAAAAAAAAAAAATAGAAAACTTACTACTGTGTTGACTTTCTCTGCTAAAGTTCTAAGGCAAATGGCATATCCATATGTTCACCTTTTATTGGTGCCTCTTGTAAGTCAGCATTTTTTTCTGAAAGCTTAGCGTGCTCCATCAACTTCTTGGATGCTTATTTTTACCCCTGTTGTTTTTAAAGTAGATTTTCTGCACCAGCTGTATATACACATCACAATGTATTGATGCAAATCAGCATAGAACTACTAAATTACTATATTTTGCACATACAAATGCAAATTCTGTTTGGTTGTATTTTTGTAATTGGAAATATTTGCCCAGATAAATACATTTATCTACAGTATGCTGATTGAGATTTCATAGGAATTGTAAAAATAGGTGTTGAAGTCCAAATTTAAAAGCAGTAGGGGTCAAAACATCCATTAACATGAAAACATTAATCCATTAAAACTAAAACAATTTGTTTAATGATTGAAAAGCCTGTATTTGCGTCAGAAATCATCAGAAAAAGACATACTGCAGCATGCTATCTGTATTTACAGAAGTTAGAGGCATAATTTATACTAAAAATTAGCTGATTGTGTTCTGCCTGTTCAGTCTCCCTTCTTTACCCAAAGTATATTTAAGTTGCTTTCACAGCATTTTCTGTCAAGGTGTGTTGCTGAAGAGTGTTTGCCATGCTCCTTTGTAGTGTTGACTTCATGATGGATGAAGCAAACCCTTTGAACATGATACATGGTATAAAGTATTTTGTGATCATCTGAAATGAAAGTAATTAGATAAAAGATTCTTAATATACTAATTTCAATCTTATGTTTTATGTAAAGGCGGAAGAGATAACTTTAACAATTGGTCAAGCATTTGACTTAGCTTACAGGAAATTTCTGGAATCCGGAGGAAAAGATGTTGAAACAAGGAAACAAATTGCAGGTTTACAGAAAAGAGTAAGTTCTGAACTATGTTTTTTAAAGAGATAAAAGGACATGCTACTTTATTTGTGTTATCTGCTTTCTACGACAGTGTAATTTCTAGCATTATTCTCAGGTTGCTAAGAATTGTAGCAGATACTAAAAAAAGAAAACTGAAAAAAGACCTGATAACTGTGAAATGGTATTTTATGTTTTGCCATCTTCCAGGGTCTTTAAAGAGAAAAGCAAGATTGAAATATGGAAGATACAGAAATTTAATTATTTTTTGTAATGGGATAACTAGCTAAACATTGCTTCTAAATCACGAGATCTCAGATAAAACTTACTCTCAATGGACGCTGTTGTTGAAATGAATGAATATCCCAATAGCTGTTGCAATAACCACTTGCTTTGTAGATTCAAGAATTAGAAACTGAAAACACAGAACTGAAAAATAAAGTTCAAGATTTGGAAAACCAGTTAAGAATAACACAAGTACATGCATCTCCAGTAAGTACATGAATTTAACTCTTGTATCGGAAGTTACTCTAAGTTTATAATAATCATTGTGCTATGATAATTATTAGCATCCATGGTGTTTCCAGTGATTATGATTAACATACAGTGATCATGTAACGTATCTGTTGAAATGCAGTATTGAAGTAACAGTAAGATTGTGACAAGCCAACAGAAGTGCAAATTGCAGTCTCTCAAATTGTGGTTCTTTAATCCCCTTGTCATACCTATTAGTTGCTGTGTAAAGGCAGTAAATGCTCATTCTGGTAGACATCTAAGCGTGCCAGCTAAGGATGAACTCTGTTCTGCACTTAAAGCATCTGGTTCACGAATGCTACTGGAATTTTTCTAGGAACTTTCTGTCACAAACACATTGTCACTTACAGCTGACATTTTCTAAATGACTTTTAAAAAACTGTCTGTCTTTCAAAGGAGTCGTTAGGTCTCCAGAGCTAACATTGGGTGGGTAGGTAAAAAGGAGCAAGTGCGGGTTCCTCATCATTGGAAATTTCTAAGGCTTTCTGCAGTTCCTAGAGGTGATCACGACAAAAGTATTTTTAAGTGAGAGTCTGACAGTTACTTATATCTAGGCAGGACCTCTGAAAATGCAAGTTGCATTGCAGACTGATCCTAATGACTTCCCTCTTCTTAGAAGCGTATTCTATCTCTACAGTATTAGGTAACTGTGAAAATAAGTAATATTTCTTAATGCACGTATAGCAAAATCTTAGAAAAAGATGGACTGCTTTTAAGCTGTGCATTTTGGGCTGCCTTGTTCCTGCCCTGGGTGTGCACTATTTCACTTTAAATGGATGTTTAGAAATTTGGGCCATGTAAAAGTATGTTTATAATGGTGATGACAATTTTTCGGTAGTGTCTATACACCCCCTTGATATGGATTAGAAGGTTGTTCCCATGAGGAACTGTCATTTCATTTTGCTAAAATCTATTTAGAGGAGAGAGCACCATAAATTATACATACTGCAGAACTGCCACAGTGAGAATTGTAAATTATGGATGTCTTCTTGCTTATGAAGCATTCAGTGATACGTAATCAACTTCAATGCTTGCTTTAAAATCAATTTAGTCAATTCTTTAATCTTTTATTTTCCTCAGTTGGGATGGCAGCTAGTTTGGTTTTATTTATGAATGTAATAACTAAATGTATCTTTGGATTCAATTAAACAGGCTCTTAAGTCTCTTGCGATAGATGCATTTCTCTTTCATTTAAATTAAGGAAGAACTTGGTAATTGCATTTAGCAAAAGAACTTAATAATGACCAAAAAATATCCTGTAGTTTGTCATGTTTTGTCTTTTAAGACAATGGTGTCTCATTCCTTATTAAAGAGTGAAGATCTAAATTTGCAAATTTTCCAACTATTTGTAAATTTTCTCTCTAGATGGCGGTGTTATTAATTAGTATTGGTACAGTGAATATGCATATTGCTTAAATAGCACTTATACTATCACAAAATCTTATAATATGGGAAATTATTCATATGAAAACATTAAATCATTTTAATAAATCACTACCAGCAGTCAGTTTTCACATATAATTTTACTGCTTTATTTACTCCTTAAAAGAAAAAAAAAAACAAAACTCACAAGCATTTCCTGTCACAAATTTCTGAGTTTCCTCATGATTAGAATTGCAGTAAGAGCCATCTAACAGCCTGTTTAATACCTAAATCGATTCTGCCACAAAATAGATTTATATAAATGAATAAATATTGGAATAGGTTGCCCAGAGAGGTTGGAGCTATCTGCACTGTTGGAGATATTCAAAACTTGCCTGGACATAGTCCTCAGCAGCTTCAGCTGACTGGATCCTGCTTCAAGCAGGGGTTTGGATTAAGCTACTTTCCTGTTTAGTGATTCTTCGACCAGTTGTGCAGCCAACAGTAAAACAACCAATCGAACAAACAAAAACAAACACATTTTTAGGAAAGTGTCTTTCTCAAATCTAGGAACATAACTGTATCCACCAAACTATCAACTTTTGTAGCTTACCAAGAGATATCGTCCAAGTAGGTCTGTTTTAAACTAGATGATGTACATTGTAAATCAGAGCTCTTAATTATGCCAGCGTAAGAGTAAGTACATACAACAATTAGGTTGAAAATAAATGAAGGAATGGAATATTGAGGTGATGAAGTGATAGCAGTGCAGGGAAAAGGAAGCATAAATATTTTTAAGTTAGTTTGACTCTGATAAAGGGATCATGAGTCAAAGTGCCTGGAATAGCAGTGCATATGATTTGATCACACCTCTATCTTCTTTTACGATGTGAGTGACAAATGTGTATGAAAGAAGGAAGCAGAAACAATTCCTGAGACAACTGATTGCCTGTTGTAGTTTGCAGTTAATTTTATACACTTTTAATTCAAATCAGCTATCATTTCAAGCATGACTTTGCAAAATCTCAGCTCCTATTAGAAAAAAGCAGAAGTGGTGCAAAGAATATTTTCCTCTATTTCCATATAATTTCTGTGATGAAAAAGATCACTTTAGTTTAAAAAAAAAAAATTATTAGGGATTTTTTTTTGCTGAATTTAAATTTTAAACTTTGAAGTACCGTATTGTTTAAAATATCTGTACTACTGCTGCTCTGTGTCTTCAGAATTAGAAAAGAAAAATAGCAGTTCTATCTTGTGATCATTTTGTCAGAGTAAAATTTTCAAATCTGCTGATAGTATTTTGTTAAATACCGAAATAAAATAGTTTACATAAATGAAGCAGAATATCCAGCATTGGGAATAATACCTCATGCGAGTCACTTCCTAAGCACTTTGGGTTAGATGGGGGAAAACTTGCTTCCCTGAGGATGTTCCTCGTGTTACATGCTGTGAACATAACATAATCGTTCTCATGACTTAAAACAGATTTGTTAAACTATAAATTTTAGGTTTTCTCACAGCTCTCGTATCCATGCTATCGAATTATAAAAAGATGCCAGTGCCGTACGAGAGCTTTCTGCAGCTTTTTTAGATGTAATAAGTGATTTGAGTTATTTATATTTAGTTGATTTGATACAGCTATAACTCCTTATCTGTCAGTCCAGTTTGATGTATTCTGTGTGCTGAGGTCTAGGGAGGGATCATTTAATGGTTGATGGAAAATTTAAGCCCTGATACTTGATACCTAATATGAGAAAAGTACATGTGCCGTTAACTGGCATCACAGTAATTTGTAAAGAAATGTTCAGTTTCAGGAGGGAACTACAGATGGTTATAAAGTTGCTTCTGTTTGTGCTTAAATAGGGCCTTGGATTTTCGGGTCTTATGCTTTCCTTTTCGTATTTGGTTGTTTGCATGCTGTTTGTACATTCTCAACATTTGCCAGATGTGCTGAAATGGCTTTCCTGTCTTATAGGTTGTTGACTGTGCTCTTCCTGTAGTCATTAACGCATGGTCACAGAACCACTTGGTAACCAGCAATTGATTTAGCCCTTCGGAAGTCAACGCTAATAACTTGATTAAACAAGATATATAAGTATATACTTAAAGAAGCAGAAAATGTTGCAAGGGCCTGTGATGACAGTTCACAGAAGATGACAAATATAAACATTGAAATCATGTTGTGTGCTACATCCTCTTCTCCTTCAATCCCCATCCCTACGGAAGGGGGACCGGACCGCAAGCCATGCAGTCTAAGGAGGCATAATTTCAGGCTGCCGATGGGTGTCTATTTTCCTTCCCCATGAGAGAAGACTTAGGGGTTTTAGTATTTATTACACCTGTAGTGTGAAATGGTGCTGTTACAGACACCAAGTGATGTTACTGTCATGCTTTATTTGTTAATATACTGATCTAGGACAGAATGGTTTTCCCATTTGTCAGTAACTGGGAAACCATGGTATCATTTGTATGCAGTGCCAGTCTGTCCTTTCTTTACTCCTGCTTCTTCCTTCTGAGGTTGTTTGATTTTTGTGTCTTTATTTTAGACACATTAGCCTTCCCATTAATTTTTAATGACATGAAGTACGTAGAAAATACCTTCAGAAATTTGAAGTTCAGTTCTTTTTATATTATTTCACTGACCCTTGACACTATTGTTTTTAAAAAAAAAAAAAAAAAAAAAAGCGGCTATTTCTGCTTTTTCTGACAGTGAAGCTAAAGCTCAGGTCTTCTGATTCCCAGACCATTTTCCCATAAACAGGATGAGATTGCATCTCCTGTTCTCACTTCAATATCACAAAGACAGTAGAATCTGAGAGCATCTTTAAAATGTGGATGGACAACTTAGTACCTATATAGTTTTAAATGTTTGGCTCATTGCACATTTAACAAAAAAAAAAATCTAGTCTCAGCGTGCTGCAGTTCTAAGTAGATACATCCAGACTGTCATTTAGAATAAACTTTTCTAACTTCCTGTTGTCCTTTAAAATGGGCTTGCCGAATAAACATGAAGACATACATAAAGCCATTTGCTGAAATTCATACTCAGGATCAAATGTAATACTATCAAGGCTTAAAATTCAGATCCTCTTTTACTTCCAAAATGTTTTCAAAATATGTTGTCTATAGTTTATCAAAGGTGGTACTTTATATATCTGATGCTCAAGAACGAATTAGACACACCAGGCTGGACTGCAGTATGTGGCTTTACTGACAGATTGACTTCTCTAAAAGGAGTCGGTCATGTGTTCACATACTGAACTCTTGGGTGATAGTGTAGAACACTTTATGTGCAAAACATAGTGCTAAAACATCTTAATTGACTCGTCTCTGACATGAAAATGTGTACAAAGAATATTACACATGGTGACTTATCCGAAGTCCATCAGTGGTCTAAGAGAAGAAAATGCAAACAGTGAATTGTAAGCTGAAGCTTCATTTTCAGCACTGAATTTAAAATATTTTGGATGATTGATAATTTCACATATGAGAGAATATTTTTCTAGCTGAAACATCTGTTACTAATTGTTTTAATTAAATTCTTTTTTAGGCGGTAATAATGAATTGGCGTATTAGGGGTTTTATTGTGAGCCCTCAATTGCTCTATTTAAAAATAAATCCACTCACATACGAAAATTTAAAATAATAACAATAAACCTAATTAGGGATGACTTTTCTCTCCGCAGTTCATAAGCAGTGCAAGTTATAGGCTCATCTGGGAGATACAAAGGGAAATCTAATCTAAAACTGCCTTCCTGATTCTTCTTGCTTGTATTGCAGATTGTTTGCAGGCCATGTGAGGTTTTATTTGAGGACTTATTCTAAAATACTGGCAGACCGAGATGAGTGCAAACTATATGCGTGAATAATGCAATTACATACCGTTATACATTTTTGTGATGTGTAAGTGGCTGCACAGCATTGTCAGCAGTAGTCTTCTGCTTTTGAGGGATACATTTGGTGTCAAAATTATCTTGTTGCTTGGTTATTGGCATTGCTATGAAAATTTTTCTGTGGCTGTTCTAAATCTAGCCATCTGGCCAAATCAGCATCAATCTGATTTAGGTGCTTTTTCTATCAGTTCATAAACTGCATGGGAAAGGTGAAGTTTCTTTCTGAACCTATAAAAGAAGCCATTAAAAGCAATGAGATCATAGTTGGAAAAGAAAAAAAGAAAACTAGGTTGTATAATCAATTACTTTTGCATAAAATGTATCGTGAAAGTTGAACATCAACTTATCAATCTTCTGCATACTTTTTCTCTCAGGGTGTTGTAACTATTCAGATTTAAGTTTGTTCAGCACATTCAGTAAATATTAAACTCCTTAGTGATCATTTTTTTCTACTTTTGGGTTGAGGTTTTTAAGTACACTAGTCTTGCTAAAAGTTTAAAAAGTTAGTCCCTGAAAGTGTCTGTACTTGCCAATGCAGAAGCGTTATGCAATAGAAACTGTCACTTTTTTTCATTTCCTGAATGGATCCGTTAGGGACACGCTATACGAAACTAGGAGTTTCCTTAGAGTAGTTTGTCTTTATAGCTGTGCTTACATGTACTCTGGGAAATGTTGGCGTGGGATGTTTCTTTTGTCTCTCGCTCCCTTGCATGTACAGCTAAAGTTTCCATTACTTTTGTATCTGTGCTGTTTACTTTTCGTCTGTTTTAGTGGCTTGGCAATACATTAGTCACTGGTCTTTTTTGCATTTGGTATCGATTATATGAGGACAATCTGATTTTCGTTCTGTGGTTTGCTTATGATGACACTGCTCAAGTCGTGTATCACAATAAGACTGTGGATGCTGCTGGTGTGTATAAATCCAGCCTCCAAAGAGCAGCGCATCCCTGGGAGCACTGTTTCACACGACATCTGGTTTTGCTATTTACATTGCTAGTGTTGCCTAAAGCAGCCCAGGTTAGCTGGACACACAGCCTTCGTGTGGGTTAGCAATTAGACACAGTTAGCACCCTCAGTTTTTATAGTCGACTAGGCAGTAAACCATTGTAGTCTAGTAAGGAGCCTCTGATGAGATAAGAGCTTTTTAATCTGTTTAGGGCTTGGCTGAAGCTTATCAGGCATGCCTTTAAGGTTTTCTCTTTGAGTAACATGTTTAAGGCAGAGAAGGAAGTTGTGACAACTGTGTGACTCTGAAGTTAGGTAGAAGAAAACAGGAATGTTCAGCAAAGTAACTTAAAAGAGAGGACGATGAAATAACAGAGAAACAAAATTGAAAGGCAGCAGGAAAAGGTAGTGGGAGAAAGAGCCCCAAAAGGAACAGTGTCCTTCCATTGACCATAAGTATTGTCCAAAGAAGTAGTATGCAATACGTATTCCTATCATGGCAGTGTTGCAAAAAACCTCCATTTTTAAACAGAGCATCAAAGATACTGATTGATTAGACCTTTTTCCAAAGTTCTTTGATTGTGACTTAGAAGCATAGGCCATCTGCACCTACTACCCTCATTAAAAAGCTTTAACACGCTCATGAGAAAACCCCAGGGTAGACGTTGGAACTGTATACATATTTCAGAAAACAGTTTTGGAATGTGTTTAGGCATATCACTTGATTCATGTTTCCATTAAGACTGCCAAGTGGGAAAATGCGTATGTTTTTTCTTCGCCTATCTTGTGGTCTTTCAATTTTGTAATATTCTGTATTCAGTTCAGTGAGCACTTCTTCGTGAGGGTTTAAAATTCTATTACGTTTGTGATGTTAAAAAAAAATTTTGAAATTCCCTATGTCAGATTTCATGTTACTGAAAAAGTACTAAATGAACCAAAGATGTAGCAGTTAATTAATGAAACTGCTAATGCTTATACAGTATTTTATGAATTAGTAAATTAATACATCCTTAGTATTGTAATCGGTGGTTTTGTGACTAATTGCATAATTTCCAGTTCAGGGTCACTCACAGTTCCCTTTAACATTTGCTGCAGTTATCCACTGTGACTGCTCTGTATATTACCAACTTGAATGTTCTAAGGAAGAAAAACATTTTCGTATTCATTAATACACTTGCGTGATTCCTATGGGGGTACGACACAGAGATTGCAATCAATGCCTTGAGACACCTAGTAAAAACAAACAATTTTGAAATGATTTCTTGATTAACAAAAACTCAGTCGCGCTGCATTTTCCAGTATGATGCAGCCAAACAGTGCATCTTCAGCATCATGCTAAGTAGAAGGAGTCAAAAATAAATCTTTTGACAGGCACATTATAACATCTAATCATAATAAAGACCAAATCCACTGAACTAGTATGTTAATTTCATTAAGAATGATTTCATGTTGTTTTCTTGCGTTGATGAAATGGGGCCCGAATTGGAAAGTGATACATCAACCTGACCAATACTTACATGTTCAGTGTTGCACAGTGGGAAGCTCAGAAAAAATACAATTGCCATATAAAATGGCAATTTAATATATTTTTACTATATTTTCTTCCTTTATAATTTGGTGTAAGAGTATTAAGTTTCAGAAGTTATACCCTTTTTAGGTTGTATTCTTTAGAGTAAGGGTCTGTTCCCTTGTCCTCCTGCATTTTCTGAATCTAGTGACATTTCCTACATTTTAAAAGCCTTCTGTGCAATCCTTATGTTTGTGACCTTCCAGTTATTGTTTTCCATTGTTGCATACACTTCCCTGCTGTACCTGTCCTGTCTGTGGGCTGCTTGACTACGCAGGGCTGTAAGCAGAAAGCCACTGCAGGTCTTTCTGGGTCATGGGATGCCACATGCAGAACAAGCACTCGCAACACAGGTGCCAGCGCCTGGTGGTGGGCTTCTGTGCTGCCCAGCAAATGAAGAATTACTAGTGGAAAGTCATTATTGACAAGACATGTTCCCAAAACTGTCATATGAAGCTCGACACCCTGTATGGTGTGAAATGTCCTAAGACAGGTAAACAGGAGGAAACGTGACTGCTCAGTGTTCAGGGCTCCAAAGATACAAATAGTGTATATTCTGGTTCTGTATAGAAACCTTTCATTGCCTGGATTTGGTATGTTTATCGTCCTTACCGTTTTGCTGCTTTGCATCCTATATGCATTTTGCTGGTTTCTGTATGTTTTTTTTTTTTCATGTGATATACATGCTTACGGAAACTACTCATCCTTTGCTGTTTTGCATTGCAGGGAAATATTTTGCTTCCTTAATTTGACTGTTTGTATTTAGTATCTTCCAGTGTTTACTGTTACAAGATCTACTTTTTCCATATATATGTATAGCAGCAAGTATTACGTGGTAGTAATTACATGGTAGCATTGCAGGTCTGCAGTCTAGTAATGCTCTTTGAAATAATAACCAAAATTCTATGTCTTGTAGTTTTTTGCTTTCATTTTTATTGATTACCATTCCAAACCCTCTATTTCACAATTCCAGCTTGGCAACAGATGAATTCTTTGCAATTATGATTAAAACTTTTTTTTTTCCTTATGAATTACAAATTTTGAGTTGAGAGTTTTGTGGTGTTTGTTGGTGCTCTCGTAAGTGTGGCATTGTTACTTCTTTTGGATACCTGTAACCTTAACCTGGCTTATCTGTAAAGAAAGTGAAGAAAGGAACTAAGACTTAGTTTAAAAGGATTTGAAATGTTTTGGTTTCTCCATAACTCTGGAAAAAATGGTTTAAAATCATTGATTAAATCCTGCTCTACTGGAGTTATGGAAACTTCTAATGAAATAATCATGTCGTATCGATTGTATAACACTGTATGAAGAGAGTAAAAGCAAACTTCAAAATTTTTGCTGTGCTTATCTAGCAGTGCTTCAGCCTGGGCAAGTCGGAGGGTTTTTTAGGCAAGGTACCTACAGCACAGACCCAATTCCTGCCTTCTCAGTATGTCAACTCTTGGCTCTAGCCAAAAGCAACTGTCTGCGCAAGAGTTCAATCCCTTCTGTTCAGACTCAAAGATGAATCTGTTCTCTAAAGCCTTGTTTTAATTGTCCAAAGCTGTTTTCCTCAGATTTTCAAGTAGGAATTACAACTTGGCCCCAGCAGAAAGAAAGATTGGTTGGGCATGTTTCTTAAATCAAATATTTAAAGACTTCTCCTTTTTGCTTTTCTTTCCAGGATCAGTCCTAAAGGCTCTTTTTTCTAATTTCACCTAGACAAGATCCATTTCTTTTGAAACCTTTCAGGATTGCAGATATTTCCCGCTCAGGCAAAAAAGAAAGGTTTTATGTTTTTTATCAAAGCAGACAAAGCCCTCAGCTTTGCTGCTGATACACAATGAATCTTGCTGGAATATACAGTTAAATACTCCCCAGTCATATGAGGCTGCTAGCTTCAGATTCTTGTCTGCCTAATTCAGACCAGGACCTTGCAGTTGCCACTTTGTCATCTTGGGTGAATGATCTCACCATCTGTATTCTGGTGTGGATATTACTCATTTGCCTCTGTTTGAAGCTGTTCTGTGGATTTGTTAAGAGATCAGAGAATCTTACAATCCTCAACATTTTTATTTTCCCAGCAGCGAAGTTTTATTCCATCCTGCATCCTGTGCTGCTTGTCGTAGGGACACGAGGAGTTCTTTGCTTTGCCACAATGAGTCTCAGCTTTTGAGATACCTACTGAAAATACCAAGTTCAATTAGTTATTCATGCACACAGAAAAGATGGCAGAAGGGTATTACTGTCCATAAATACTTTGCGCTCAAATTCTGTAGACAGGGAAATGAAACAAACTCTAGTATTGATGTAAACATTAGAATTTGTGCACTGTGAGCTTCTACTGTAAGAAGATTTTAGTTAAATAATTCAATGGTCTTTACGTATTGGTGGGATATAAATGGTAGGTGTTTTCTTGTTCAGAGAAAGAAAATTCTGACCTGTGCTTCAACCACCAGAATAACTCTTTCCCCCAGACAGGTGCTTACCTGCTAATTTACATGTGCAGATATGAGATATTGCTGATATGTTGGTGGATTTAGACATTTGTCAGTGCATCTGACATGCTCACTTTTGGAAAGATGCCTGTCTTCGTTTTATTTGGTGTAATTATCAAGAAGCAAGTTGTCTTCGTTCCAGTTAATACTGGGTTACCTCTTACTGTGGTATATTTTTAGGTTTTGTTTTAAAATAATATTTTCAAGTTCTGTATCTTGTAACTATAGCTCTGAACAGCAAGTTGCTGACAAACTTTTTTGAAGTATGAAATGTGTTGGGTTTTTTTTTTTTGCTTCTTTCCCTGACGTTACCACATTCGGTTCCTCAGAATGTTTTCTCTTTCTGTGATTCCTTTTCAGCTGCTGCACATAAAGTGTGATAATGATGAACATGTGTTTCAAAGACCCTCTACTTTTTTCTGGTGTAACAATGAGGATTCACCTCCTTGTTTAGATATCTCTTCCATTACGCTTACTCCTAGGAGTTCTCCTGACTCTAGACTACCATCTGGATTGTTAATACCACCACCTTCAAAAAGTGGTCTTCCAAAGCCAACCAGTGAATACAGCTGCCCAAGACCTTGTGTAATCTTGCTGTGCAAAAGCTTTTTCATTTTTCTTGGCTTTCCTTGTTCTCTGTTGTGTATAAACTTGTATTAAAAATGTGCATTTTGTACAGTGGTTAAAGGACAGAGCAGATGTCTTAGATTCTCTAGGGATACTCTTAAAATACAGAATTTGTGAAGATTTACTTTTATTTCTACATAGCTTTTTCTCTCCCACCCCCAAAACATAAATTCTTGTTTTCCCAACATGTTTAAATTAGTCCATTAATTAATTACCTCTGTTATCTGTCAGTCTTTTGTTAAAATTCTTTATATTAGAATTGTTTGTTTCGAATAACTATTGTTAAATGTCCAACTTCAAGGGCTTCCCCTCCCCCGAATTAATAGGAAAGCAATCAGCTGTTAAATACTTTTTAGCATATTTCATAAAAACTGTGCAAAATGAAGGTTGAAAATTATTATTAAATATGAAATGGGCATATTGCCTGCTTTTTTCATAGCGATATGCTTATACTCGCAACTGTTCTTCCATTTGCAAGTAACATTTGGCTGTATTTGGCAAACATCCTGGCTTTCTGCATGTGTTCACTAAATAAAAATGCTTCTTGTGCTCATATGTATTCAAAATATACATTTCTTTAACTAAATTATAGTGTTACTTAAACTAGCTGTATCAGTAGTATCAAAATGGCCAGTAACTTCAACAAAATGGCATATAGACAGGAAATGACAGTGTAAAGTTTGGATTTGCTTTTTTTTTGCCTAAAAGACTCATTTAAGACTAAACATAAATACTGTTTATTTATCTAGCTTCTTGGTAGCCATAAACACTTAGCAAATAAGGAGACTCTACATTAGCATTTACTGTCTCCAAGACATTCTAGGATTATCCGTCAATGTTGATGGCAAACGTAGGTTAATACATGGCGTGTACTTCTGCATTAAACCTGATCCTACGTTGCTGATGCAGACAAAAACCTACCGAGAATCAGAGAGAGTTTTGTTTGTATGAAGAAAGGGGTATGAGCTTCATCATGTGTTTACTTTGGGTCAAGAGCATCCGTTGCCCTGCTTTGAGTGGGAGCAGATGACATCCAGCAATCTCCCTGACTTAAATTATACCAGTTCTCTGACGATGCACGAAGGTGCCAGGAGGTTAATGCAAGGTCCGTGAACATAGTAATAAGAGCCTGTTGTGTCTAAACACTGTGCACTGCAATCTCTTCACAACGGGCCATCTTTGAAATTGCAATGCTAACTCATGTTGAGGTCAGTCAGAGTGAAGTTAATTCAGCCGTGGTCTTGCCAGGGAATAACATGACTGAGAGAATATTTTGTTGCAGTAGGAAAAAAAACAACCAAACAAAACAGCATGTTGAATGTGGACTTTTTTTTTTTTCTTGATATACTTCAGTATACCTAGGTAGAAATAGCCTAGGTTTTTTGAGATATTGAACAGTTCTAGATCTCTCTTAATCCAAATTTAAAATAGGAATTCAAAACTCCTAAGAAATAGGAAATGTAGGACTTCAGAGTCTTTTTTTCTCCGTAAGCAGTGTATTCAGTGGAAGACTGTAGACCAATAACCTTTCCTTCTCAGCAGCCACTGCAGCCTGCAGAGAGAAATAGAGGTAGTTCAGGGCTACCTATAGACTTGGCTTAGAAATCTGTGGCATGTGCTGTCAGAGGGCAGCTTCAGTTGCTGCAGCAGAGGCATTAAAGAAAGCAGCATTCCAAAATAAGGTTTAGGTTCCTGAGTTTCATGGATCAGCAGTGCTAAAGACTACCTGCTTGCCAGGATGTCATATTCATGTATTCTGAAGAAAAGGATCCATGTGACTGATTGATTTATCTTGTGCTTAAAAATTTTCATGAGAATATTTTGGTCGCATTGAATCTTATTTAAAAGTAGCAGGCTTTCCCTGCATAGCTCTATAGTCTTTCTAATACACAGAATGTAGGGGCTTTTGTATTGTCTAAGTAATAACATTAGCATGCAATCTAGTTTTGCATACATATTTTGCCTTCGGCTTGTCAGCCTCAGTTTTAATCTATTTCATCATCTGTCTTTAGTGTTCAGTTTATTCTGACTTGACTGTGCCTCATTTGTGTCCTGAAGTAGTGGACTGATGGCAGGAGGAATTCATCATTCCGAAATAAATATGGCCATAGAACCATAGTAACCGTTGGGTTTGGGATTTCTTTGCTTATCCAGTATTTTTTTGAACCCTTCCAAATTCCTGGGTCTTGCTAATGAAACCTCTTTTGTTTCACATTCAAGGATGAGTGGTTTATTTTGGATATTAATATTCAGTGTATTGCATGTCTAGGTTGTTACTTATGAAAACATACATTTGCAGCTTTGATCGCACCAGGTTTTTCAGGTTGTCAAATAAGTGATCATGTAAGGAAGAATTAGTAACCAAAAAATATTGGGATTGTGTCTTTTAATTTTAGCTACTTGTTCTGTGCACTCCAGAGCATAGCATATTGTTGTTGCAGTATTACCTTAAATGGGTCTCGTGAACATCTGTATTCATACGTCTGCAATAGAGAACTGCTTGTCACCAGCTTTTTCAGGTTTAACTGTGATACATTTCTGGCTGTACCAGATGGACTGAAAATGGAAAAATTACAGTGCTGCTTATGTATTGGAGAGTTTTAGCATGTCTCAGACTCTGAACTGCAAATGCCATTTGCTTGGTGTCAGGAGCTGTTTTTTGCATGCCGATGGTTATTTTTAACTTTTTGAATATGTGGCTCTTATCTGCATGCTGAAGAATTCAGTATTGTGATCTTTTTCATGTGAAATATTACCCTAATGTTTATTGTCCTTATTGTAGGCAGGCAGTGTGACACCTAAATCACCCTCCACTGACATCTTTGATATGGTTCCCTTTTCTCCCATATCCCCTCAGTCATCAACACCTACTCGCAATGGTACACAGCCTCCTCCAGTACCCAGTAGATCTACAGAGATCAGTAAGTTTTGTAACAACTGACCTAGTTTTTGCTTACTTTTTTTTTTTAATAAAGCATCATGAAAGATTTACATACGTTTTGCATGAAAAGCCAAATAACGGTTTTTGTAAATCACGTTCAATAATGCCATTTCATTTCACCGTCTTCCCAAAGTCATTGATGTTGTGCCAAGTTACATTATAAACAAATTTATTTACTTGCTGAAACTATTAAATAAACAGTTTGAAGGAGTTTGGTTGGGGAGTTTAACTTGGCTTTTCTTTTACAGTATCTTTTTTTGTACTTCCTTCAAGAAATACTTTTACTTCCTGTTAGTTCTTTCCTTGTCAAGCCACAGTTGTAGCGTCTAAAAGCCTACATTTCTGGGGAAGACAGCAGGTGGAGTAAGTATGGTGATGATGATGCAGAAGGGAGAGCTGAAGAAATTCTTCAAGGTGTAGACTGTCTTGGAATTCCATTTTTAATAGTAGTTTTCATATCATCTACAGCTTTGTTTTTCAGTTATAGTTGGTGAACCTCTCCAGATCTGTGAACCACTCCTAAAAGATCTTCAAAAGATGATTAACAATAGCAGTTTTATTTTCCAAAGGCTTGAAAGCCGCTAGGGAAAGGTTCTTGGCTTCACTGGAAATCTTTTAGGAGTCCACAAAGTATTTTTAAAAGCTTTGGAAATCCCTTGGGGGAGAGGAGAGTGGAGCATACACAAGCAATGGTAGAGGTTGTAGAAATAACCAGTCTCTGCATAGTATCTTCTATTTCTGATTCCTGTTTTAGTATGCATAAGGAACATTAATGTTACTGCCTGTCACCATATAAAACCACATTTGAAGAGTTTCTGCCTGTTTTGGGGAATGCTGCAAGTATGTAGAATTTTCAGGTACGAATGAGAGCTGTGCACAACTATAAAAATGCATTGTCACTGAATGTCTTCCCCCATACCATATCCTATGCACCTTTTGGTTCCATTGCTCAGAATGACTGCCACCCTGTAAAGAGAAAGTAGATGTCAAGGCTATTTATTCAATAAAAAATTCTTTCTTAGAGAAGATTTTAATTTAATTTAGATTAATTTCTATGGGTTTCTCAAAGGGTATATTAACAGAATTTAAAACTATTCTATTAGGAGTAGTTAACATTAACTATTCTCAAATAACTTAAAAGAATATTAGAATATTCTAACAGAATATTAGAACAGTTCTATTAAGAGAATTTTTATGGCTATGTAAAGAAAACAAGAAAATATTTCAAAGACATGCCCTCCAAGAACTCCTTTTGTCTTTTCAAATTTGTTCCTCTAAAACTACAGACAACACCGTAAAGTCGATCTCAGTGTGCATATCTGGCTTCAAAAATAATGAATTGAATTGAATTACAGGACAAGTTTTGGGTTGGTTTTTTTTTTAGCTGCTGTCCTACCTTGGTTCTGTTGAAATATTGTGGGAGTCGGCGCTCAATGCTGAGTAGTCTTGAGAATTCCAGCTATGTAAGCTTTGTAGTTGTTTAATCAATGGGTTTTGTAATACACAAAATACTACCAATAAGTTGCTTATTCAGTGATACGTAGTGTTTGAAATAGTTCTTTCTTCTGCACTTCATTCATTTGCATTAAATTAAGATGATGTAGTTCGAGACATGGCAGTCAGTGTCGTAATTCTCTCTGCTCCTCTCTCTTCAGGGAGAGATTACAGAAGTACATCATAGTCTTTATGCTTTTGATCCCTCCTCTTTCAGTCTATGTCATGGTAATTTATATGCTGAAAATTGTTGCATTCGTCAGCTATTAACACACTTTAGCATATTTCAAAAGTGTAGTATGAAATGGAAGAGGAATATTTTATAATCAAACAAGGACTTATTGTCTGTACATGGGAAAGTGCAGATCCCATAAGAAACTCATTCAAGCTGTGTAATGTTACGTTACTATAATAATGTACAATAACATGTTGATTTATACGGTGTTATTGCTGTCAGTACAAGCAAGCTGGCATTTCTTTCTCCAGTACGAGTCAGATAGGTGGCAACCAAGAGGAGACGATGTTTGGAGTCTCCCATTTCCTGAGGTCACCTTCTCATGTTCTTATCTCTTTCTTTGTCATTGCACTTGAGCGGGTTTTTTCCCACCCCTTTTGATGAAATTACAGGGTGATTTTGGTGGGTTTTATAAGTTTTATAACTTTCACCTTTATCGCGTTCAGTAGTAAACCAGGAGAAAGATAAGGATACGCCATCTATTTGCTAGTGTCAACCTCAGTCGCTTCACTTGGCGTGAGGTTCATCTGCCTGTTACCTAGGGATGGCACTTGTGCTGCTCAAGCAAAATGTGCTTTTAGAAGCCAAGTTCATCTTACTCATCAACTGGCCGATTTGACAAATCACCCAAGAATAACACTGCACAGGAAAGACAGGTCTCATTTGCAGGAAACCAGTAACGATCCCAAGCACTTTGGATTCCTCCAAGACCAAGAGCTTCATAGATGGTAATTGACATCAGGACGACAGTTCAGCTTTTCAGAAAGAGAAATGCCTAGAGTTAGAATTTTACTTGCCAGCTCTCCTTAAGGTAGTTTCCCCAGCAAAAATTGGGGGGGTTATAAATGCTACCTTTTGCTTTGACTAGCTCACAGCACGTAGTTCAAGGAACCCAGCATTCTAATACTGGAAGAGTGGAACTCTGACCTTTTCTCAGAAAGGCGGTTATCTCCAAAGCATTTAAGCTTTAAAAAAAGGGAGTAGATTCTTGAAATTTTTGAGTTCTTATTCCACAGTATACTAATATGGCTCCTCAGTAAATGTCTGCTGACTACTGGGTATATCAGTGACAGCAAATAGATTGTTTTTACCTATTTTAAAGGAGACAGTTGCATGGGTTTTGGACAGGAGGTTGCAGACTGGACAAATACGTGGTGTCTCTCTAGGTAATAACTGGAAAAAAGTGATTCTTTCAAAAACAAAAGCCCTTTCCAGAATTGTATTTGTACTCAAAACGTTGCTGAGAAATACTTCTTTCAACGCTGAGTTTGCAGTAACCAGCTTGTAGGCTAAACATAAACATTGCAGCCCAGTGTAATAACTGCTTTAATTGAACAATTGACCAATGCATAGTAAGTGCAACCAAAAATGCAGGATTAAAGACCATGCTTCTGCTTCCTCGTGGAGTAAGGGATTGCAAATGTTCTTGCAAGTTATCTTAAAGGACAGAATTAATTTATTAATTTTAATTAATTAAAGGAGGAATTAATGTATGTGTCTCTTGTTGGCACAGCCTCATTGTCATATCTCAGAAAAGAACTGGAAAGGAACATTCTCTGTCGAATTATTCAGTGTTTATTTCTCTCAAATGCATCTTGAACAATCCAAGGTCATAACTGGCAGATGTAGAAATCTGCTCCGAGATGCTATCTTCCCAGAGATATTTAAGAGAATGTTGTCAGAGTAATGGTGGAACCATTTTTTATGCTCTAATAATTCCAAAAGAAAAAAATATGGAGTAGCCTCTAGCTAAGGGACAGGCTTCCTGGAATTCACTACCTCAGCTTATTCCAAGTATTTTCTTGGGTCCTTGTCTTCAGTGTGATTAATTTTTATTTGTCATCACAGCTGCTTCAGGACATCTGGGGAAAGCATATATCAGCATAACTCTGTGCCTGGATGATAGCTAAGGTAAAGAAGATTAGGATGCAAAATGCAGCAGAAAAGTCAAGTATTTTGTAGTTTTGTTTAGTAATTGCTAGTTCTGAGTTTGTTACAGAGTGCAGGTTGCTACTCTCCAGTATTACATGTTTCTTGCCCTGAATGTCAGATAGGTCACAGAAACAAGAATTTATTACCTGTTCATGTCTTTCTGTGATTTGAGTTGCAGATGTAAAACACTGGCATTTCATGGTTTTGAATTTGTTGGTCGATTTCCCAAGCTATGAATTTATTTCCATCCAGAAAGGAATGGGAAAGGGAAGGAAAATTATATGTGGTGTTCGAAAGGATCATTTTCAAAGGCTTACTGGTTGCTGTGTGTTGGAGAAAGAAATGTCTGTCTATGCTACAATTATTTTGGGGAGTGTGCCAGGCAAGATATTCTTGTTATAGTTGATCTTCATGCAAATACTCTAGCGTGAAATAAAAAATTACTTACTTATCCCACCTCTGCTAAAAAGGAGCCCCACTGTGAACAGTGGAGTGAACACTAGCAGATAAGGTTATGGAGATCCCATGCAATAGTGCAGCTCTGCAGTGACTAAATTTTAGTATTCGTCCAGCTTCCATATGTGCTTCAGCTTCTGTTCCTAAAGAGAAATACTGATGATGCTATTGAAAATATTTTGTGGAACTTTATCCCTCCCTGACTCTCAGCAGTGCAATCTCTCATATAACACACAAATTTTAAATGTGGAAAAGCAGTTGTACTATGGACTTCTTCAGCAGGTTTACCGAAATGGTTAGCAAGTTATAATATGGTTCCCAAAATAATAATTTTTCATAGAAACTCATCTAGGAAATACTTCTCTATTTTGACTTTGACTCCATGGGTTTATTAGGCTCTGTCACTAAGAATAAGTTACACTGGTTCATTTTAAAGTCTGCTTTGAATAACAATACAAATGAAGTAATCCTTCACCTGAAGGCAGGTGACATTACAGGAGCTAAAGCTTCTGCCATTCTCCTGCTAATGAGCTCAGAAGTGCTGTCATTAATAAAAGCCCAATAATAAGGCATGAATGAGATAATATCCATAAGAGTGTACAAAATACTTGCTTTCAAAAATAGTGATAAATCATATTTCAGTACTGAGAAATGCAAGAGTTGTGTTCTTTACTGTTATTTCCTAAATACATTCCTTGAATGTTTGCTAAGGCTTGGTGTTGAAATTGGCTGCTTTTAGCTGTCTGACCACACGGAAAACTGTCAGCTCCTTTCAAGGGTAAAAAGAAACTGGGGGGTGGGGAGAGAAAGAAAATGGACCTACATAATGAACAAATAGACTTACAAGGAGCATAAAGCATAATCACTTTTTGCCCAGTAGAGGTTAGATGGAAAGTCAAAGCTCCTACACATCTGAAGGTTACTTGGTAGGAGCATCGGAGCATGCAAGGACACTGGTTATACTGGAGCAGACCCATTTTGGCTGTGAAAGAGGCAAGGGATGAAGTAGATCCTAATTTTTACATTAGATTATCCTAGTTAAAGTCTCTTTTGCATGCAGGTGGTCTGCCTCTGCCAGAAAAGACTAAGTTTTTGTTTTTTTTTTTTTTTTGGCTCAAGCGGGCTTTTGGAATAAGGCGCTCTAATCTGGGCCATCTCCTGGTCCCATGTGACAGTTTGTAGCTGTTTAGCCACAGTTTTTGAAATATGTACTTAATCAAGTTCCTCCTTGTTTCTGTACTTAATTACAGGAGTGAATGCTGTTAGCTGCTAATTACTTAAAATACCAGTTGTGCAGCCTGATAACACCTAATTTATCAGGTCAAACCCCATGGAGACTGATATGCACAATAAATGTTGAAAAGCCTAGACAAGTACAGGTCTAAAATTCTGACTTCAGGGATGCCAAAATAAAGACATCTATTTAGCTATATGCGTGTGCTTCAGCATTGATAACATGACTGGTAACACTGCAATACGAATTTTGTGTCAAGTAGTCAGTTGTCAGCTTCCATATCTTGGATGTTATGGGTAAAATTTTGTGCTTAACCACAAAACTAGCTAGTCATTTCAGAGATACTAATGGCTTCTTTTACTCTCATGCTCTTAAGCTAATGTTTTAAGGTAGGTAGTATGCTTACCAGGTTTCTTGCTGGACAACCAGGAAAGCTGGGAGATAGGATATGGCTTGAATTTTCTCTCCAGCAATGACAAGACTGTATTAACTTGGTTCTGTAAATTTTGAAATCAGTGTGGTTGCGTTGGGTTAGCAAAATGATTTTCTTACTGCTTTAGTTCAACCCAGTGTGGGACAGAAAAAGTCTGAATAGAAGGCACCATTACATGTAGAGGAAAAAAAAAAAAAATCCTGTCACTAAGAAGGGGGGAAAAAAAAAAACCAAACCCCAAAAAACCCAACCCAAAATATTTGGGCTGTCAGATGCGAAGAACTAGCGTGACACTGTTCTAATAACAAAAAGAATATGTCTTGGAGGTGTTTGTTCTTGTCCAGACAAAACCAGAAACAAAACAAACAAAAAAACCCCTGTGACCACTAGAAAGCATACTACAGTTAAGAAAAAGTGAAAAACAGTATAGTTTTGAAAGAGAGAAATTTGCAATCAATTTATGGATCCAGATTTAGTGGAATTTTAGGGTAGGTGAGCTTTCATGGTCCTACGCTTTTTTCATTCTTTCTGTCTTGGCTTGATCTTATCCTAGACTTTATAACCCTGACAATTAGTTTTAGTTACTGCCAGCTGTGCATTGAGGAACTCCATCAAATGAAGGCCTTACCTTCCATGAGTAAGAGTAGTTGCTTGTCCTTACCAAGGTGTCCTTAACCTGATGGTGAGAAGTGGCAGAGAGGGGACATGAAGTCTAGTTTGTTTGCAAGAATATGTTTCTGACATAACGTTAAGATGAAATTGGACAACTGATGTCCAGTTGTTCCCTCCTCATTTATGAAACTCAAACACATCGATTCCAGAGCTCACTTCAGTAGGAGATGCCCTCTTCAAATTGCAAATTCTTCTCATCAGACACCTAAAATTGCTCTAGAAGACACAAGGATTAATGACAGCTAAATAGAGGCTTAAACAGAAGTTGATGGTGTTCTTGGGGAAATATTTGAGTACTGAACTTTGGAAAACTAATCAAGACCTGGCTTTCAAATTTGGATGTTAAAAGTTGTGGTTAATCAGTTGCGTATCTGGAGGTGCTCTTACTCAGCTTGTAAGGAGATGTAAGCTGATTTTTTCGAAGTGCTGTTGTTATAGCCCGTACCTTTTCTCTCAGTGACTCACTTTTCTGTTGTTCCAGAGAGAGACCTATTTGGAGCAGAACCTTTTGACCCTTTTAGCTGCGGAGCAGGAGATTTCCCTCCAGACATTCAGTCCAAACTAGATGAGATGCAGGTAACTACTGAGTTATCAACTCTGCAGTTTTCTATGGCTGTGTGACTATTCTTGTAATACATGTTTACAGTACCATATTCCAGTATTGCACATAAAAACACATAGGAACAACCCTATTTCTGACTATTCCTTTTGTAAGTATCTCTCATGGTCTTTGAGTTGGAGCTTGAATTTGCCTGAAGATCCTTACATGGTATTAATACGGACACCTGCACTAATTTAGCATTTCTCAGCAGTGTAATCAAAATGAATACTGCTACTCCTGCCTGGGAAAGCACTGAGCGAGCTGAAAAAGAGAGCTGAGGCAAGAGCCCTACAGATACACTGATCTTGTTACTCCTCAGTTCCAGCAATCACCACCATCCCAGTATACCCTCATCTTTCCCTCAGTAGCATCAGTCTGGTTTTTCACAGCATTGGCATAGGCAAAGTACATGCTTAAGGAGCCATGGTAATTTTGTGCTGCCTTTAAAAACAGCTGTATTTGACTATGGCACTCTAGGACAATTAAACTATTGAGAATTGATTCAGTAATTCTAAACTGATGTGTTTTTATCAGAAGATGTTTGTTGATTCTGAATCACTCAACTATCTGTTCAGTTACTGACCTGATTCTGAAGCAATTGTAGGAGAAAGCCTTCAAATTTTGGAATAAATCACTCTTTTTCAGTCAGACTTTCCGAACTGCTAGTTCCTTGCCAGCTTGCTTATCTGGGGTGGTTTTTTTTCAGCAGCCTGCCAGCAAAACGGAAGGCTGAAAATGTTGGGAACTTGAATTTTTAGGATCCTGGCTCCACAGCAGAAAGTGTTGCCAGGGCTTCCAGCCCTCTTCTATCTCAAGCGCCCTCAAAGTCCAAGAGAGCTAGCTCTCGGGCTCCTTCAGTTCCTCTCTTCTGCCTGAAGAGCAGCAGAAACATTTCAAAATGGCTGAAATAAGATTTAAATGCCATTTAATTTTCCTGAGTAAAATTTTTATTTCATTGTGAAATTTTATTTTCCATGTCAGTTAGGATGGTGCCACCGGCAAACTCCATTCGTTGTGAAGTAAGAAATTTAGGTTCTTGCTTACCTGTATGCTGGCCCATATGATTTCAGATAGCAGCTAAAAGCCAAAACAGGCTTCTTTGCGAGTCTGGTAAAAATGCTTGTGTTTTGTGAACGCTATAATGTTATTACCAAGCCTTTTACCACAAAAAAGCAAATCTTTTGGCACCTCCCATTGATACGTATCGTTTCCATTGACTATAGCCCATTTTAGGGAAAAAGTGTACTGTAGCATCTGTGGCTTCTAGGAAGAATCCTGTGAAAGTATCTAAATGTCACACACTAAGATGTTGCTTACTACAGGTAGTTTTGACAAAATTTTTAGTTGGTAGCATATAAGGCTGCAGAGTGCTATCGCCTTATAAAACGTAAGTGAATGGAACAGTAGAAATCTTTATCAAAGATTTGTGAAGTCTCAAAATGAAAAACTCTTATCATTGTTTGTACTCGCTTGACCTAAGAAACCAGACAACCAACCAGTAACAAACCCCTGCAAAACTTCAGGGCATTGCTATGTCTTACTGCAAAGAATATTGCATTGGTCGGGTATTCCCCCCTGCACGTACAGGTTTTGGTTTTTCCAACTTTTTTGTATGCTTTATAAACTAGTCTCTCAGTTGGAGAGTCTAGCCTATTAGTCTTAGCATACCCCGACGTTTCTGCTGAAAATTAATTAGTGGGTCTTTATGTAGGCACAAAACTTGTTCACGTATAACCCAAGAGAGAGCAAATGTAAAGCTGACAGGGTGTGGAAAAGAAAAATATTCTAACTTTGGCCAAAGCAAAAGCTATGTGCAGTTATTTTACTAGGTGGTTGACGCAAACATGTTTTCCCTAATATCTCTTTTATCTTCTTGTGCTTTCCTGGGTGCCTAGCGTCAGCGATGGTTGGTATATCATATTTTAATAATGGTATTTAAAGCATTTACAATTGAAGTGTGCATGTGTTCGTGTCTGGTGTTTTTATTTTTATGTATATGTGTGTATATATATATAAACTTTTAAGTTTTATGTAAACAACTCTAAGTCAGGCACTTTAATTTTTATGGGCCTACAATTTTTAAGGTAGGGACAGCTGATGTTAATTCTCTTTATTCTGTCTTATCAGCTGCTAACGCTAAGTCTTCATTTTCATTGCTGTTTGTTTTCCATGTGTATTAGTGAAATCTCCAATTTTCATTATTGGATTGTCATTAGTGAAATGGTTTAAGTAAAATCTTTGATACGTAGATTTTTGTGTTAGTACAATCGCATTTATGAAAATGTTTTTATTTGGAAATAATTATTTGAAAATTTGCAATGAGAGAAGATAGCTGCGCTAAACGTCAGTGGTTGTTAGATACGCAGCCTTAAAGGAATGAAGGTGAAATGGACGCTACAAAAGGTAAAAGCACAGAACATATAATGTGCTGGGGGAAATCTAACGTTAAGAAACATGAAAGAAAAATGTGGGCTTCTTTCCTTCTCTGGAATGCAAAATGAAGGAAACTGTTATCTTCACATTACAAAAGTACAGCCTGAGTTTCAGTAAATATGTATTCCATTAAATATACAAAGGTAAGTTGTTTATGAACACAGCTAATAGTTGAAAATACAAACTTACTCTGTGAGGGTATTAAATACAGCTTATCCTATGCTCAGAGTGGCAAGCAAGCTGCCTCGGTGCCAGCCAGTGACAGCCTGGTTGGAGCAGCTCAGTCCAGGCTCTCTTCTCCTATTTCTCGCGTAGAGCTATGTCAGATGCCTCGGCAAACATCACGCCCCAGTCTGCAGAAAAGCTGTCTCGGCGTATGCATGCCTTGGAAGGTGATGTGTAAGCAAAGTGGGAGAGGAGAGCCCAGCACAGCGGAAGAGGTGTTGGAGAATGAACTCTTAAGTAGTGGGTGCTTTTCCTTTGCATCTAATATTCTGAACTTAATGAGATCCGATAAAGTTCCCTGACCTCTGGGGGAACGCTTTTATGTTTAAACTTTAGTGAGGATGCAAATTTCACACTTAAGCTCTTTCTGTTGCATTTCTCAGTCCAATCTCTGAACTCTTTGGAGACCTCATAACTCAGACATGTGCCGAGATGTGACTTTTACAGCTCAGGCCTCTCTGATGACTATCCAACCTCCTGTTTCCCCCACCCGTGCGCTGAAACATATTTTCATCTTCTCTATTTTGACTGTATCCAGACATTAATAAAATGAATCTGTCTTTTCCCAGAAATTCTGCAGTGAGGGGAAGTTTCCCTGCACCATGAATTGTGCCAGCAACAGCTGCTATAATTTATTAAAATCTCAAGGTAGTTAATATCATAAAGCTTCCAGGAGCTGCAAGCCATTCTCCCTGCATGCCCCAACACAGTCAGTAGGCTTGTTGCCTTTCCATCTGAAATAAGTTATGCTCAGCCCTCTAAATTACCTTCTCGGAGATGTGTAAATTGATTGTTGGGTTCATTGGGTTCGTGCTGACTTAAGCTCATTGAGTGAAGTCAGTGTGAAGTGATTAAGTGAGTTAACCTCAGAGCCGTAAGGTTGACTTTGGCGAATCTGTCTTCTGATAAAATGGAAGTTGTCTTTTAGTCTTTACTGTTTTTAATCAGAATAGCTCACGTCTTATTATTGTAGACACACACAAAAAAAAGAGGGAGTTTTAGAAGAGGGGTTGGTTTGGGGTTACTTTTTCTAGTGAAAACAAGGTTTGCTCCTCTCTTTAAGAGACCAGCCTTTAGTACAGTACCGTTATTTTTCTGGGTAACTCAGATGTTCAGTCCTTGTGTTAAATCACCTTGAAAGTAAAAAAGTTACTTGACACTGTCATCATGGGGATATGAACACAGAAGCAAGGCACAATATAGATGCACGCTTCATAGGCCTTCCTGTTCCCACTCCTGTCTGTACCAGGGGTTGGCCGTTTTCTGCATTCCCTGAAGATCAGCACATTGGAGAGATTTTGTGAGCACGAGGAGTTACTGTTTCCTGAACCTTTTAACTACAGGAAGCCATAGCACACATTTTTTTTAATGAACAGGCAGTGTGTTATGCTAAGAACACATGTTATTAGAAGCTGAAATGTCTGAATTTCATAAGGCAAAATATTTTAAAAGCTGTGTATTAAAATGAATGATGCATTTTTAATATATATATAGTATGTAATATGTGCCAAGTGCTGACCATATATGCCATTTTAAAATAAAAAATATTCTGCCTAACACGTTAATCAAGTTTATTAGAAAAAAAGATAAAACCAAATAATTTATAATCTGGTTGGTCATTCCAACTGAATTCATTATTATTACAGCTGCGAATGCTGGGTTTTGGAGTGGAGAGTCAAAAGTAGGCATATGCTGTATGATGGATACTATCATAATCATACAGCAGCTTCAAGTAGGAGCCGTCAGACTTGAGAGACGTATGCAGTTCAGGTGTGTATATAAACTGTATTCCTGAAAGCAGACGTAAAGCTCACAGTGTTCTGCGTTGCTGTGAGAACTACAGCGTAGGATACTTAACGCCGTTATCTGCGTTAATAACAGTTCAGCTGTGTCTGGATGTAAAGAAGAATCTTTTCTTAAAACCTTGTCTTCCCACAGCTTGCTTGACTACAGCTGATGGAATTTTTTTTTAATTACATCGTATATTTGCCAAAGTATAGTTTTGGAGATTCCAAAAGTTATCTAAGAATTTGGAGTTACTGTGCAAAACTTGAGGGATCAGGAATGGAGATGGCTGTGGGAGATCTGAAGTCCGTGCTTTTCTGCTCTTTGGAAATTTGATTGCAATCACTTTGCCAAAGAGTCTGCTGGATGAGGGTGTTCTGATTTTTTTTCTCTTTTGAGGGCTGCATTTAATTTAAGGGGAATATTGGTCGAGACAGTACAACTTGCTTTGGTTTATACTCCTACGCTCTTCTTGTCCTCCGCTAAAATACTCATGAAGAAAAAAAAAATCTGGATTTTACATTCTTTTAAAATCTGAAAGGTGCCCAGAAGGCTATCTAGATTGCCTTGATGTCCTCTTTATGTTGTTGGGCTTTCTTGACCCTGTGGTTGGCATGAAAGCTTAAGCCTACTAGTAGCTTAGTATCTGACACTTGATGATAGTGGGTTTTGTCTGACCCAACAGGTGAACGCTGAAATGTCGTGTTCCTGTTACAGACAGCTGAGTGCATGAGGCATTTTTAAGTATGCATGGGTGAACACATGTTCGTGGCACTGTCGTAGGAAGTTTTAGTTCCTTATCAATTTTGCCTGTAATAGAAGCTGGGATCTCAGGTATGCAACTGATAACAGCACCTGGCAACCACATCACTTTTCTTTTAGAACAGACAATAGTTCATTGTGGTAATAAAGTTAAAAGGCTTTTTAAAGAATTATGATACATATAGTGCAGCAATCTCTCAATGGCTTGACACTGATCGCATTGCAAATATGTGAAAACGTGATTGTTTTAAATGCAAAATATCACAGCTTAAAAGAGGAGGAGGACTGGAAGGGAGAGGGGAAGTGGTCTGGAGTGAAGTTGCAGAAGGAAAGGTCAAGGAGACCGCTGTTCTTCAAGAAAGTAGAAATAGTTCAAAGTAGAGTCATAGCAAACACAAGCTAAGTGATAAGTGGCAAAATACCAGTTTATAGGAACTAAAACAAAAATTAAAAAAACCCCACACAATCAACATAAGAGCAGCGAGATGTGTGCGCTTCCAAAATGCGTAATCTGGTTTGCTCTTAGCTAGCCAGAAAAAGGGCACTGGAAGTGCAGCTATGTAAGACACCAACAAACAGTGCTTAAATGTATAGAAGAAAGGTAAGAGCATGCAGGCCATGAGCGGGATGCGTGTTTGGTGAAAGGGCGCTCTGGATTGCTAAGAATGAAGCTGGTTGTCCTTGTTAAACCCGTTGCAGTAGCTGTTGCACTATAGCAGCCGTATCGAGCATCCTCGGGTTGAAGCACAAACTGTCCCTTTTACAACCTCAAAACGGGAAGCAGCCTTCGAATACTTCAAAAGATTAGCATTTCAGACACACTGTAGCTGCGGGGTGTACAATTGAACAGGCTAGACTGCAGGGCTAATTCTCTGCATTCTCCTTTTGTGGAAGCAGTCCTCCTCTGGCCGCGGTTACATCATTTAGCAGTATCCTTTGGGTAAATGAACAATGTCTCTTTATAACAGGATGTGTTTGGCTTGGAACTTCAGATACTGTTTGCTTGAAATATCATTTGCATTGAATTGCTCTTCCTGATAGCCCTTTGAAAAAGTGGGGGGGGGGGGGGGGGGGCGGGCACA
>JAVKLA010000001.1:18162584-18206198 GCA_034782735.1 Sagittarius serpentarius
TGGGGGCCGGGGGGAGGGGGGTGGGAACAACAACAAAAGCTGTTTGGAGGGCCTTGATAGACTGTAAAAGTCTGGGGGTTTTCATGCTCGTCATTAATTTTTAGGGTATGTTAGAATAATTTTATCATTCACATACGTTCTTTGCTAATTTTTTTGTAGTGGAAGAGAGCTTCTATAATGGCAGATTAAAGTCACCTACAGTTTAAACAATGCAGGAACGGGTTCCCCATGTTTTTACAACCTTTCATGTATTAGAATACTATGAAGAAGCCAGAACAGATCTGTCAGATAATGACACGATCACGTGTGATTTGTGACACACAAACCTGGGATGCAAAACGAGCGAGTACATTTGGAAAGAAAGGTAAGAGAGTTTTCGAGATAAGTGAGAGTTAGTGAGAAATTTTACATGAAAATCAAACTGCTCACGGGATGGTTTGTCTGACCGGGCTTAGCCACCCTCTATTCCCAAGTGAGGGACTATTTATGTAGTTTTAACTGATGGCCTGACACACTGCTTCTGAGAAGAAAAAAAAAAATAAATAAATTTAAACGGCTTGATGCTATTTCCAGATTATCAGTAGAAGTGTCTAATGACCACAAGTTTTAGTCTTGACTTTGCAAGTTGCCTGTCTGTTTTCTCATCTTTACGGTGGTGAGTCTACACTAAAATCTGTCCCTCGGGGTGTTTGGGGATTGTTAGCATTCAATGTGTGTAGTCTGATAGTACCCGCAGATTGCCATAATATTTAATGTACGTTGCAAAGAGATTAGACAAGGCTATGATCTGTGTCATCACAATTGGATGCTGTCGTAACATCACAATGGATTAATGTATGAAACTGAAGTAATACTATGTCATAGAAGGTTCCATTATTTAGTAGTCCTTTAAAAATGTAGGTATTTTAAAAGAACCGAGTGTTACTTGAAAGTCAGAAATACGTGACTAGAGACTTAAGTACACAAGATAAATTGCTTCTTGGCACTCCCGTAAATAAACCAGTAAGGCCGCTAAAGGCACATGAGTCATATAGCCATAATGAATTTACTTGAAACTTAGGAAAACAGGGATTTCTTTTCTCAGGACCACAGATTCAGTCTCTCACAGACCTCCCTTAAAAGTTGAATGCCAAAGGGAAAGGAAAAAAATCCCACCACATACTCCAAGCAATATTTGACTCTGCTCCAACGTATTGCTGTAGGTAAGTTTACCTTGCACTACTTTAAGGTTGCACGAGAAACGTGGTCATCACAAGTGGTACTGCAGACTGTGTATTTGGGAGAGTTCAAGCATTTAGAAATAATAGCATTGCTTGTAAAAGGCATTCACGGCTGAAAAAGTGTAAGAGACTATTATTACGACTTTAGCAGTCTTATTTTAAAATACGCGTGGAGGGATCATCCCGATTCTTGGTGTGTTCGTAAGCAAACTTTATGGTTACAAAGGGTACTGGGAAGCAATGAGCAAGGCGGTGTAAAATGAGAAAGCTAACGTCATTGAGATTATCGACAGGGAAAACCCGAATTTGCATGACAACACAGACCACAGAAAACACTCACAGGATGTTTGACTGCTCTGAAAAGATAAATTTTTGAGCATCTGTGAACTTTTAACTGATTCAGAAAAATGCTACTGAGCAGTATCTATCAAGAGTCCAAATACTACTGTATCACTGTGTTACTGATAGGTTTCGTTTTTCAGAAAAAAATGTGGACGAACTCTTTACAGTATCTAAAGTGACACTTGCTTATTGGTCTACTCGCGTTAGAGCGGGAAAGCTGATTTCTGTTGCTGTACACGTGGCGTTGGGTGGTATGCAGGCAGGGACGTGCAAACGAGCGTGATGGATGCTCTTCCGACAGAGATGGATGCTTCAGAACGTAGCTCTGGAGTCGGGAGGGGAGTTTGAGGTGGTTAAATGGGGAGGTGCTTCATACACCGCAGTCTCTAGGTGAGAATACAGCTTGCCGGAGCTAACAGAGCTTGTGGAAATGTCAAGTCGATCTCCGTCAGGGTTGCAAGCGCAAGGCAAGTAAGTGCAGACAGATGTCGAAGGCATTCCAGATACTCGCCTCTCTCTCAGCTGTTATAAAGCAGAGAACATCTCAAGCTTTCTTTTTCTCGGCCTGAGAGTAAACCCATGGGAGAAGGTACCTTCAGATACATTCCGGCAGAATTTAAATCAAATAGGGAGGGACACATTCTGACTCCCCATATTTAATTAAAAAGCAAAAAGACAGTAAGGAAGAGAGAGTTTAATGGTATATATAAAAAATGCATTAGCCCTATGTTTTATAAATGCAAGCTTTTGAAACTTGGAGTAGTTACTTGTACATAGAACATTCTAGCTTCTGTTTGAATACTACTTACTTTTCTTACAATTGCTTAGATTTTATGAATTCATCTTTTTTTTTTTTTTTCCCCACGACTTTAATTTTCCTAGAGGACTTTCTGGAAAAGCGGGAAGTACACAGGCTATGTATATTGCAATATTTAGACGTTTCTGCCTAGAAATAATGGCAAGACACCTTTGTTTCTTAAAACCTAAAGTCCAGTCGTCTTCCTAGGAATCACAGATTGCATGTTGATGTTTTAAAGGGTAAGCAAGCCTCCCGAGGAAAGCTGGAAACAATACTGTGGTTGGCCCCAAGAAGCATGCTGTCTTCCAGGAACGCTGAATTAGTTTGTAATCTACAGCTCCACGTCTACTTACGGTCGTGCTTTTTTTTTCTTCTCCCCCCCCACACCTTATACAACAGCAGCACGGGGCTTGGGCATTGACTGCAAATGATCCAGCGTTACATGCGGGGAAAGTAGCACTTGTGGCTGCTTTCCAGGAGAAGATTTTAAGCACGAGCTAATGGGGAGTTTGTACCTGCTGAGGTGCGAGGGTACAGAGACAAAGGCAAGGGCAATTCAAAGTTTTGAAGTTTTGCAAACTGCTTGAAGAGCCCCTGCTCCACTTTTTCTGACCCAAGATACCAGAAGCAATAACTTCCAGTGCCGAGACCACCTGTGCAGGTTGACTACAGCTGCATTTCCACTCGGGAGACTGGGACAGGACAGTAAAAACTGGCAGATGGTGTCACTGCAAACCCACAACTTGACGCAGCCACCTCTGAAAGCATTTGTATAGTATGTTTTGAATTCTGCACAATATGCTAAGACCTCTTTTTTTTTTCTTTTTTTTTTTTTTTTCTCCCTCCTCTCTTTTCTGTAGCCCAAGTAACGTCTTTTAACTGTCTTTGTAGGGCAGCTTCTTAGGGCGATGTTGCTACCACCTTGTAGTCATATCTTTTTTTTATCCAGTAAGTTTTAATCTGGTGTTACAGTTTATGTCCTAACAACGCCTAATGAACATATGCTAGAAAAACAGTCAAATTTATAAAGCTTGAAAAGAGAACAGTGCCACACCTTTGTTTTATAAAAATAATTTCTGACCAAAATTCTCATGTGCTGCTCTGGGATTGTCTTCTACATACTAGCTTTTCCAAGCTGATTTGTTAGGGCAAGCGTGTGTTTAAGTTTCAGTTGCACTGCTCTATGGGACATTTCCCAGTTTCTTTACCATTGTTGGTGTGGTGCGATAAAGTCAGAAAAATGCTCCTGCCTCTTTTTCTATCTCTTAGCGTCACTGGATGGCGGGCCATTCCTTTCTCTTCATAGATATCTGCGTATCGAGATGTAGACATAAATAAGATAATATGTATAAACTATCTTTTTGTATTTTGTTCCACTGCTGTGGTCCTTATTCCTTTAAACCAAAAGAGTGTCCGAAGTTCAGGATAAGGGCGTTAAAGGATGCTTTGATGTTTCAGTTCTGGATTCCTCCTTACTCTTCCAGCTCCCCTCTTCCTCACCCCAGCAGTCCCTGTGCAGGCAACAGAATCAATAGTTACAGCCACATTCATTAATCTCATCTCTTGGCTAGCTTGTACAGCACTTTCCTTTCTGCTCTTGAAAAGAAATCCTGTATTGAACCTCATTTGATAGGCCTTAATTGGTTTTTCTCCATAAGCTTTAGTTGCTTCCCATGGAGCATCTGCCGAGAGAGAAACGAGGCTTCCAAGCACCGCTGCTATAGGACTTGTCTGAAGTGTAAGTGTTTAAACCTCATGAAAGGCAGACTAGATACTTCTTATGAATCAGTCCCAGCTTCCCATTAAAGTCTGTCTGGAACTACTTTCTTTGTGTGGCTGCCATCGTGGTCCTCAGCAGTTCATTTGTTGAGGAGACGCTGGTTGAGGCCAAGCCAAACGTACTCTTGATTTCCACAGTGCTCTCTCAGGACTGGTCTGTGGCTATGGCAGATGAAGAGCATGCAGAAAAGCGAATTGCTGCCCCACAGGCTTGGCTGCCTTGACTATCCAAACTCTGCCACCCACACAATTCTCCGTGACCAATATTCCTGTTACCATTTTCATCCTCCTGTGTATTGCTGAAGGCCCATGTGCTATTTGTTAGGAATTCCAAAAAAGGGACCAAAGACAGTGGATCCTCCAAATTTGTGCATTAACTCAGGGTGAGACCACGCATCCAAGCAGGCTGTAAAGCTTCCAGCTTCATCTCCACCACTGACTGATAGATTAATTCCCAAACGGGTCACTGCCTCTGGCTGTCATAGTTAGCCGTCTCAAGTCCTGGGAACTCCAGGGCACAGTCAGGATCCTGTGCGAGGGATTTCCTTGACGGTTGGAAGAAACATGCCAAGCAGCAATGAAAAGGCAGGCTCTTAAAAGGTGGTTGTGGTCAAAGTCTTCCCACAAACTTCTTTCCTCTTCAACTGCATTAGATAGAAGTAGTTTTTCTTCTTGAGTTTTTGCCAGCGCGGCCAGGGGCTTTCCCAGCTTCTGCTGCGGGTAAAATACTCTTTAGTCAGAGATGGTTCTGGTGGAGAGAAGGGTGGTGCGTGCTGCGGCCCAGCCTGAGGGAACCGTAGGATGCAGTCTGTCCGTGCACGGACTGCCCAGCCTTTGGCTGGGCCAGGCCAGGTTACAACAGCTTCACCGGTTTCCTTCGGAAGCTGCGGCTGGAGCTGATGTTCGGAGAGTCTGGCCGGGGCAAGCAAGCAAGCGCAAGCACAAAGGTTGGTGGGAGGGAAGGGTTGGGTTGGGGACAAAAATGACGAGCTTTCACATTAGCAGCCCGTTAGCGTAATGAAAAGGGAGAGACTTGCAATTGAGGACAGTGCAGGGAAAGGCAGGAGAGAAAGGCTGCATAACCCTGTGGTTCAGTCACTCTTTCTGTCTTGCACCAGCGTTTTCAGCAGCTGCCAGAGAAGCAGCGAACCACGTTTTGTGTCAGCCTATGTGTGCACAGCACATTTAAGTCAGACCTTTTGTGACACCTGGGGGGCTCTTTGGCTTCCCAAGTACTTGCTGCCTGACTTCTTCATATCCAACGATCGATGTGTGTGGAGCCCGTGATATAATGCCTGCAGAAAGCAGTCCTCCTCCAGTCGGTGTGTGTTCCAAAACCAGGGCACTTACCAGCTGCTAACAGCAAAGAATTCCTTGGTCAGAGGGATATATATTTATGTTGGTGCATGGGAGTATGCTTTTATGTGATCCTTTCATGGATTATTATGCATTCAATTTAATTGGTATTGTTTCGTAATAGCCTTTATTGACAGAGTATAATAAATTATTTCAAGCTGACAGTGGTTCTTCCTGTGATTGTCCCATAGGTACCCCTGGATACTGGCCAGGTAACAAAGGCACTTATCACCCCCCAGGGCTGGCAGACATTGTTGCTCCCCTATAATATTAGCATAACGTATTTCTAATCCTGTTTCTACGGAATCTCGTTAATTCCTATTTGCCCCCTCTGGAATAAGGAAAAATGTTTAAATAAAAAATTAATAATAACATAATTATGTTTATATGAAGTCAACCTGCAGTTTGGAAAAGAATACAAACCTTCTGCCTTTTTAAGAATACGGCAAGAGTGGCTTATCAACAAACAGATTAAATTCCAGCTCTTGCCTTTAATCGTGCAAATATTTATATATATGTGTGTGTGTGTGTAAATGCAAATGCTTATATATAGGTAGGTATATATATACAACTTCAAACAAAAAAAACCCCAAAGATCTTCTGGAAGACCCCACAATAGCACAGTAAGTAACCAGATGAATTAGGTGTAAGAGCTGTGGTCTTCATCATTAACGATTAATGCTGCTATGAATCTTGTCAGATACTGTTGTCCAGGCTTTCACTGCAATCTACAAGCTTACATAGTCCAATGCTTCTTGATTTATATGATGTATAGTTTATTTTTATTTGCTCTAGCAATTTCAGTGAAGAATAAAGGGGAATTTCAAATAAAGTGATCAAGACTATAAAGTTCTTGCTAAACTAAAAAGATGTTGGCTTGCTACAGTCCGAGACATCTCGTGGTACCGGATACGTGTGACATAAGCTGTTATTCTAAAATTCTAAAATTAAGGCAGTCTTACATGGAAACAAAAAAAAAATATTACAACGTGTCAGAGGCTTAAAGTGGAAGGGCACTTTTGTCAAAAGAATCACCACATTTTGAAGGGGGTTTGTTAGAAAAATCAGCACATTTCGCAACTTAAGCAAAGATAGCTATAATTACGTGCAGCATGTGTTCTCTCTTTATGTCTGTGTTTTCGGATATATACATCCTAGTACTTGGTTTTTATTAAACAAATTGTTAGCAATACGAAGAGTTACCTGGTTAATTTTCTCTCTCACCCAAATCATCCTGTGGGTTGGATGTTTCAACTACCCTATATTGTGGTAAAGCAATGGGGTGCAACAGAGAAGGGAGTACGCTCCTCGGGAGTCCAGTCTTACTCCTTCCCCACACCTGCTGATCCTCCATAGTTCAAGACCGTCTTCTCTGTGGAAGACTTCTACTCAGCATGGCTTTCAAGGACTGACTTTTAAATTTGCCAGAACCATCTTCTAAAGGTACCATGTTGTAAGCAGTAGACCTCCTTAACTAAGGTGGTTCTTTCACACAGGGCTGCCACTGAAGGGACAGGTTTATAGAGCAGACTCTGAGGTGGAAAAGGGAGGAAGGGGTGTTTCTGGGATATGGGACGAAGCCTGGGAAATAACATGATTAATATGTTATTCTTTCTTCAAAGAGGTACAGAGCAACATCATCCAAAGCCACCATACAAAGGGTGAAAAATTGTTCAGAAGATTTATGTTGGGTTTGTTTTTTAATCTAGGGACATTAACGTAATTTTTATTTTATCCTCACTGTGCTTACCAGTATATTTGATCTATCCACAAAGCCCAGAGCTTTGCTCCTAACAAGAAAGGAAAGAAGGATAACATAAAGTAAGAGACATTCTGCTATTACTACATTTCTAATATATGAAGTTTTGAATCAGGCTACGGCTGTCCATTCTGTACTAGCTAAAGCTGACGTTAGCTCAGAGGTTAGGCCATAATGACTCAGTCAGATTTTATCGTAGATTCTCAGTCAAATTTCACAGGAATGGCTGCAGGCTTTTGGAGAAACGTGCCACACTTCTGAGGACAGATACGCCATAATCCTTGATGCAGCCTTTAGCCAATTTCTTGGCCTTCAGCTTATTATCAAAATGAACAGATTATAAAGAAAGTTTTTATTTGTTTAAGGAATGCCATGGTAGCATACATGAAAGTGGAAATAGAAAGTCCTGTTGATTTCATAGGGAAAAATAAGTTTAAATGTTTATTAATAAATTAGATTCTTCTTCTTCACAAATACTGTATTTCTTAAGCCAAAAAATATCGCACTTGGAGCAATGTAATGAAATTATGTAGACGAACATGCAGCCAGCATTTCCAAGGCAAAAAAAAGCCCAAACGAATAAAAGTGATGGAAGAGTTTCTTGGTGCTTTTTCTGTTGAGCTGAATTACTTTGTTCTCCGAGTTGATGTTTTAGCCATCTTTAGCTATCTATTTAGCAAACTTTAACTAAAGTTAATTTCATTAATACTACCAGGCTGCCATTTTTTTAGGTCAAATATTAGTGAGCTTTTTTTACTTCTCATGATATCTTAACTCATCTACGAGTAAAGCTTTTAGCACGGTCACTAGTAACCTGACCTCCTTTCACATGACGTGACCACAAGCTGAACTCTGCAATGAAGATTTTTGCTTCTTTTGTTGTGTCCCTGATCTGAAGTGGTATCAAGTTTCCGTTGTTTCTGGAAAAGCTCAAACCCAAGCTAAACTCCAACATGCTGTGTGGTTTTGATCTAAGTCTGAACGTGCAGTTTGCAGATCTTGGGCTGCTCTGCTAGGAAAACCTTGGCAACCATCTGCTTCGCTTTACTTACCAAAATCTTAGATTAATGTTAGTCACTGGCCTAGCTTCACTGCTGTTGGCACAACAGGGGAGTCAAATCAGGCCTGTCCCATTTTTGTCCTCTTTTAGCAGCTTGGCAGAGAGAGAAGCTCATATTGAATTTATAATCGCTTACTCTATGGCCATACCATAGCAGCAGTGATTTGTTACTGTTCAGGGTGTCCCACCCTATCTATGCATACGGCTAAAGAGGGCTGAGATACCTACGTCTGAGAGAGCAGCCCACAGAAACCCTGCCAAACCACATAGCTGCCGCAGCGTCTGTGCCTTCAAATGTCTGCAAGACAGAAATAACCTTGCCCGAGCCGAGCAAGAAGGGTTTCCAGGCAGAGACAGGGTAGAAGACCTCCCAGGACCTGACCGTGGCAAGTACGTAAAACCTGGGCAGCTTTGTGTTAGTCCAGAGCACAGCAAGAGTGGTCAAAAACACAGGGAGGGGGTCGGGGAAGCAAAGGGGGATGAGTCAAGATGTTAGCTTTAGCGGCTCCCAACCTTTGCACGCGAGTGTGTCACCCGGGAAGTGGCTTCGACGTGCCGTGGCTCAGTATGACTGCTGTGAGTGCCTCGTGGTGTCTTGGGAAGCGGCGGTGCTGTGTCATTCAGGTTTGCTAATGCTGTGGGGGGTTTTTTGGTTGCTTGGTTGGTCTGGAGTTTGGGGCTTTTTGTTTGTTTGTTTTAACAGACGAGGAAGAAGTACTTCCCGTAGGATTAGGAGTGAAGCAGTCTGGAGGGAGGATGATCGGGCAGGAATGTTTCCTTTACAGGGAGGGAGGACAGAAATGATGAAAGATGAGTGCTGGAGAAGATAGCTAGGGGAGAGCTTTGGAGAAAAACAGCATTGCCACACATCTATACCACCTCTCACTAGAACTGTAAAGAAGATAATTTAAACCACCTTGCTATTAAACAAGAGACTTTAAATCCTTTTCAAGACAACAGCTCATGGAGTTAACAATCTTTTAAAAGAACGGAAAAAAAAAAGAAAAAGTGTAATAATAAAATATTTTATTATTTTATGCAGTTTTAAAACACCTGTGCTTCCTGTCATTATCTTACCACAGACTGAACAGGAATTAGTAAGAAATATCTCCTACAAGGAGAGTCCAGTATATTTTTGTGGTTCTTTCAAGACACTGAAATACATATATAGGCCCCTTTGTCCTACCGCTTTAAGCTGTGGGTATAAAACCCCGTGTAATATGTGAGCTGAGCGCAGCTTATTTGCACACTGAAACTCTATTGCAGGCTCGGGAAGAGGCTATGCAGCTGTGAATGACAGCAGGGAAAGAAGTGGAAGGGGTAGTTACCGGACTGCTGGCAGTATTGCTTGCTAAATCCTAAACAGAACGAGGATCTTCATTTGGGTTGTCTCTGTTTATTACTTTGGATGTATTGCCCATTTAATTCCATTGCTGTACTCCTCTTCAGTAACGCATATCGCACAACTATGATTTTAAACAATTACATGGGCCACATATTTATAGAAACCCAATCCCAGCAGGAGCCTGCAATGTTTCATAACAGCCTTTCTAAATGATTGCCTGGTGAAATGCTGACCACAGTGTAGCCGATTTAATTTCTATTACATGCAGATGGCTCTCTTTGTGTGGTTTGCTTTGCTGCAACAGCATTCTGTGTCAAGGTGACACTGTACCAAATTACGGCAAGAATTAGCAAAAAACCTCAGTGATGTGCTTATGAGACTGTTTTATTTGGGAGTGAGTTGATTTTGGTTTTATTGATGTCCTTGGGGAAAATCCAATGTGGTTTTTTTTCTCAAAATATTTTGGATCTAAAACGAATATTGCCAGAGATTATTAAATTATCTGGGCATGTCTGCTGTTTCCATCTGTTAATAGAAAGTGCAACTACATGCTTTTCTTCTTGATCGTTGACATTATGTGGTTTAAATTGAAAATTTTCTATTTGCAAGAGTCCTTGTGTTACAAACCTGAGACATTTGAAAACTGAACATCATCGAAACTGCATTAAAAGATACCCCGTATAGGTGTAACCTCGCTTAGATATCCTCACTTATGTGCAGAGTGATTTTCCAGGGGTTTTAAAGTGGTTTTCTCAGGAGTCAGGGGGAATTCATTACCCAAATTCCACAGAAATCCAGCAGAAAATACCAGCTGATGTAACTCAGTGGAAGTTTAGACAGCAGCAGTGGAGAGAGAGAGAGAGAGACAGATGCGATTCAGAGGTCTTCCAAGAAAGACCTGAGTACTTTTGGGTACTTTGAGCCACTTGAACCCTATTAGTCCTTGCATGATACTTGGATTTAATTCGACTGACTCAAAGACCCTCCCTGCGCAGCTTCCCGTCGTGCTCAGTCTTTTCCCTCAGTGCTCTGCGCTGGGGATTTAATCACCATCCTCTTCTCCAGGGCTGACTTGCAAGCGCATACCCCGTGCCAGGCCTTCCGACGAAGTGCTTGCGGTCAAGGTTTTTAGCCATCTCCCTCCGTGCCTGCGCAGAGGAAACTGTCCTTTCATTTGTACAAAAGCTTTGAGGGTCGCTTTATCAGATTCAGGATCTGTAGGCTCCCCTAAAACTGCTGGAGGTTACGTAAACTCTCCTGTATCGGATGCACGCTTTCTCACTGGAAAAAAGAATGCGTTCCCATGTAAAGAATACAGCTAAGAGTAGAAAAAAACAGATTTTGAGTGAAAACCTCAGAAAGTACGGGCATCTGCCATACGGAGTCTTCTGAGACACGTTTGTGGGCCAGCCTTACTGGGTGTCGCGGTGCCAAGTGTTGACTTTTCCTGATTGTACCAAAAGAGGGATTATTGATTTATTTACTTATTTGCTTGTAATCCATACTGAGGAAAGGGTCTTTTTTCCATCTACTGTGGAAAATAGTGGATTTTCCCTCCGTCATGAGGCAGAGGTGGAATATTATGCCACAAATAAAATCACTGAAGTGTAATTGAAAAACCAGCATTGCCACTCATCTATACCTCTCACTAGAACTGTAAACAAGATAACTTAAATCACCTTGCGATTAACAAGAGCTTTTAAAATCTTTTTTAAAGGCAACAGCTCCTGGAGTTAAAAAGAAAAAAAAGAAAGAAAGAAAAAAAGAAAAGTATAATAATAAAATACGTATGCTATGCTTAGAGAGACTTAACCAGGGATTTCTTGGTTTGGAGATCTGTAGAAGAAAAATCCACCATGATAATTCCCAATTTCTTTTCTCAATTAGTCATTGGTCAGAGGCTTCAAGCAATTCTGTCTTCTCTATATATCGTGAATCTCGCAGTGTAAACTGTTGTCTTAATGAACTTGTTGTACCATTCTATAGTGATGTTATCAATCACATGCATGGTTCTGCCAGTACCTGATGTAGCCATTAAATAATAATTTTGCTCCAGTACTAAGATTCAAAGGTTGTCTCGTTATTTTCCATATATCTTGTTTCCTGTATAGCTTGAATCAGTATAGATCACCTGAAGTGTCCAGCTCTTCACCTTATTTTTTCTCTGAACCTCCTTTGAATCTATTATGAACATCCTTTTTTTCTTCCCAGCCTTTTAGACTTGGTGCCAGACATTACTGCTTGTATGTTACACTGGGCTCACTCCCCTCTCGAGGCTTAGTCTGTACTGTAAGCCTGACTTAGTTCAAATGGAAAGCTTTCTTCATTATTTGTGAGTTCCCACCTATATAAAAGCCGTTGCAAGAATAAAGGTACAGATGAGGCAGGGGCTGAGGCAGTGCAGCTGATGTTTCTTTTTACAGGATAGTAAGAATCGGGTTGTGTGGGACCCTGACTCTTCCATTTCCATCTAGCAGTCACTTTGCTAACCCAGTCCGCTCTTACGAACCATCATGTTTAAAAGCTCCCTGCTGCATGAGCATACTTCGTTTTACAGTCTGAAAACCACTGAAAACTGTAAGTAACGTGACCTGATGTCCCTTTAATTCACTTTGAAGTCCCTGCAACTGCAATATTTTGTGTGAGTGACTCTGTGATGGCCAGCGTATACATACTGGGAGAAACATGAACAGAAAACATGTGCAATGATGAGCAATATCTAGAAAGTACCAAAAAACCAGATGATGTGAAAGTAGGTAAATAAATGTAATGGCTGTGGTCTTAAGTTGAAAGCAGATGCAACTGTAAGTACTGGAAATAAATATAGTAAGTAAATAAAATTGCAAATAAGAGATAATAAATATAGTTATTCCAAGGACCTTTCTGTTTCCATGCTTCCAGAAAACTATCCTCTACTTGCTATGCTATATCTGTTTTATGGGGTAATATCTTATAACTGAAACAGGAACTCTGCATAATTCTGTATTTAAGTATGTCAGTAAAAACAAGCAAGGATGAAATCCTCTAGGGCTATCTAAATTAAATTCTGTAGTCTCTTGTAACATTTCTGTTGAACCTTATTATTTTTTTAATAAAGCTGCAGAAAGTTCCCATAGGGGGTCAGTTCCAGAAAAAACCCATAGCATTGTATAGATTACCGTAGATATCCACAGAAAATAATAGCCATCCTATATAATCTTTTGTCATCATCCAGATCTCCATTTAGAGATTGAATACTTGGAAAAGTTTTATACAGCTATAAAGAAAATCAGCAGTTCCTGGGTGATGGATTCTCTTTTCTGGTTCTCATGGTTCAATTTAAATAATTTCTTTTCCAGTTTTCTCTTGTCTCTTAAAAAAATTATGTTCATGAAAACCATCAAGCTAATTCCTTATGAAGGCAATGATCTTCTTCCAGAAGTGGGACTTCCTTACTTAACAAATGAATCCAGCTCATTTTTCTTTTTGAATAACTGTACTTTTAGAGACTTTCTCCTAAGTATGTTGATACTGGGATTTTCTGTTTTGCGCAAGAATTAAGTGATGTTGATCAGGGGAGGGAAAGAAGAAGAGGGAAGTTATGAAATACAGTCAGAGATTTCTGAACGCCATGTGAAAAGAGGGTGCTGAAAATGTAATAAAAGACAGGAACTGGGATCCAGGACAAAACTTTGTTGGAGACTACTGCAGGACCAGAACAAAACCCTGAAAAAATAATTAGAGGTTGGCCAGTTGGTGCAATTGAGATGGAAAGTGTAGAAAGCAGATTATCTCCTCGCATCCAGGAGATGATAGAGAATCCAAAACAGTTCAGTCGAAGAAACTTGAGTACATAGCGTGTTGTCGTGGTTGTCACAGCATATACAAACCAGAACAGTGGTCAGCCTCTGTAGGAAGCATGCACTGCTTTGAAAGTGCCAGAAGAGCGATCAGTGCCTTGGCAGATAGGGTGACAAGAGCACTATTAATTTAGGAAGGATGACAGGATCCCACATCAGCCAAGATTTTGAGATCTGTCTGCACCCTTGTTCAAAGCAAACATACCAAAAAAAAAAAAAAATTTTTTTTAATTCAGATTTGTTTGCATAATCTCTGGAACAAGGTAACTTATGAAACTTATGAAAATTCAAAAGAAAGCAAATGAAAATAAAAGGATCTGAACACAACCTTTGCCAGCCCTCTTTTTGAAAGAGAGGATGTGTTCCCTTTTCCCGCTCTCAGTCAAGAAACTTGCTATTGCTTTGTACTTTGCAGCAAATTTTACATAGTCCCCGAGGGGAAAAAGTTTCTTTTTATCCCCGCTGAGACCTTGCCATGGATCAGCGTCCTGCCTTTGCCGTGTGTCTCCTGACTTGCCCCAGCTGTGGGCTCCCTCTCTGCCCAGCCTGTGCTCAGATGCTGCCCCGTGGCTCTCGGGGTTGCCGGTAGCCGGTGGCAAGCAGCGAGCAGGCTGCACTCCCCTCCACACCTCTGGAGGGACCAGGATCCCTGGAACAGGAGTATCGGCAGGGATCAGTGGACACAAGAGCTACAGAGCGTGGTGGAATTGTCGTTCCAGAAGAAAACGGAAAGTTTCTTAATTTTAAACTGAACAGAGGCGCGCAACCCAAAGTGGTGTCAGCGATGCAGGGAACAATGAAAAGCAAGAGGACGACAACAATCAGAAAATAATCCGATACGGAGCGGGGGGTTGCAGCAGTGGAACAGAAGGGCTAGGGACTTTAAACAGGACCTGGTGAGCAATGGGCACCTGGCAAACAACGCTTTAAAAGATGGCTTTTTAGCCACAATTGTGAAAATTTCAAGTTGAATAAAAACACATGAGATATCTGATGGCTGAAGAAATACTTTTCCAGGTCTATGGCAAAGATGCACTGATGTGAAGAGCAAGAAACTACATGTTTCAACTTTATATGAAAAATATAAACCTGTCTAGACTCCAAAAGAGTATGATCG
This sequence comes from Sagittarius serpentarius, assembly GCA_034782735.1. Lineage (NCBI taxonomy): Eukaryota > Metazoa > Chordata > Aves > Accipitriformes > Sagittariidae > Sagittarius > Sagittarius serpentarius. Next base: position 18,177,201 of record JAVKLA010000001.1, read on the forward strand.
GCAATTTCTGGAACTCCCGTCAAGGATAAGACCCAGTAACATGGATTGAATTTATTAGAGTAGCATGGTCATTACAACACAATATTAGTCCTTAGCAGTCCTAGGTGGATTTTTTTGCCATCAACGGTATTCATTCTGAGAAAAATGTGTTTGAATTGACCTTAAGGGTCATTTAAGGATTGGAATATATAATAGATGGTTTACATTGGCCCTAAATAAACAGCAAACATCAAGGAAATTGTTAAGGCTTTTGCTTGTGCCAAAGATTATAAAAAATCTCAAAGGAGACTATGTCAGTAAAATAGAAAAATCAGCTCCTTGGAATAAGTACAGATAAGCTTAGGCTAGGAGTGGAGGGAAAAAAAAAAAGCTATTTGGCTTAATCTCAGACAGAGAGAATGCATTCGTGAGATCTTATTTAATCAAACCCACTTTTCCTCGATGTGATGTATTTCAAATGAGCGTCTGGCAATAGTTTAGTGAACACCTCAACAGTTTTCTGTGTAGTATGGGGTAAATTCAAAGTATTTTTACCTTCAATCTAGCAGGTTGGTAAGAAAAAGGTGTTGAAATAATTGTTTACCCAAAAAAAGATGGCAGGGCAATGTGGATATTTCGGTTAGTACTGACTCACAACAACAGTGCCAGCACTATTAAAAACCTCTGTACACTCCCCAGGGAGCGCAGCAGCGAGAGACAGATCAAGCAGAAGAAAACACGAGAGACGGAGGTCCGGGACCTATATTTTCTGTTTTATGCAAGTTGTAGTCTGCGTTGGCCGGGTGGGAAGCGGCTGTGCTTTGTCCCAGGGGCTAGCCTGCCCACTGTCAGGCTGCCAGTCGGCGTGGGCCCCTGAAGTGGTGATGCGTCCGAAGGGCTGCTGGGGCCGGCAGGCGAAGGGGCCCTGCGGAGGCTGCCTGCAGCCAAGCCGGAGGCACAGGGCGCTGCGGGGCGGTGGGACCAGGGCACGTGGCTCTCGAGGAGCTACGGGGGCTCCTTGCCCTCTGACAGCAATGACTTTTGGAGGTCTTGCGGGAAACGCATCGGGTAGTGCTTCATGCTGTCGAGTATTCCTAATTAATAATCTGTGTATGAGTGTTGAGGTGGTTTGCTGCGGTGACTACGGTACACTGGTAACCTGAATATTTATGGTGGTGTTTGGAGAGGACCGGGACATGTGGGATCTGGGCCTTTTGAATGGCACTGGAAAGAACCAGGTGGAAGCATCTCCCGGTTTTCAACACCTTCTGTGAGGTGGTGCAGGGTGACTGGATGCGTGAGAAAGCGCTGCAGGCTTCCCTGTGCAGGTGGCTGCTGGTGGAACCCGAGAGCTTAGAGGTGATGGAGGGGGAAGGGAGTGGAAGCGCAGTGAGAACAGAAAACGCTCAAGGTTCTGGCAAACTTCCTTCAGCCAAAAAAAAAAAAAAAAAAAGAAAAAAAAAAAAAAAAAAAAATCCATATATGAATGTGTATAACATTTCTTGAATGCACATTCTTCTAAGGTCTAATTTTTGTTATCTACAAAGTGTGTTTCTTCTGCATCTAACCTCCTTCCCTTCCTTCTAGTGCTTTCATGTCCCTCTCCCCTTGCCTGGGTTACCCTTGTCCCAGACGGTCCTGTTCCCACCTCGCTTTCTTCTCCCCTCCCAAACTATCTCCACTTCTCCAGGTCATTTCCTCAAAGCCTTCAGCTGTGCACCACGGTAGTGACTTTTAGTTCAGTGGTGACTTTTTAATGCTACTAACCTTTTTTTAAATAGGGCAGAGGAGAAGGGTAGAGCATTTAGGCCAATCTTCTTCTTTTCTTTCTGGGAAGAAAAATTGTGTGTTCACCCACAACGGTGTGTAAAGTTCATGGACACAGTACAAAATCAAACAGCTTAATGATTTCTCTGGCTGAATAATTCTTGGATCTTTTTTTGTTTGTATATGACCTGTTGATGCACTGCACATCCCTCTGTCCGAACGGAAAACAGCATAGTCACAGGCCAGATTTGCAGCTGATTCAAATTGGCATCGTTTTATTTTATTCAACTGAGTTTCGAACAGGGCCTAGCTGTGTGTCTAGAACTTAGTATCTCTACACCCTTCTTGCTATCAAAACATTAATCTGTAAAAATATAGATATATGTAATTGTATATTTTCCAGTTAATAGACCAAATAAGGTTAAGATGAAAGAGACCACATCATGTTTAATTCTATCATTTTTATTGTTAGTTATTAACATAGAATATATCATTTTAAGAATAGTTCAAGTCTTATTTAATAATCATATTTAAAGCACATATGATTAATTAATGCAAAATACTTCAAGAAATTCAGTTCTCAGAATTTTGTAACAAGTGATCTCTGCAACTGGGCAAAAAAAGGTATATAATTTTATCATGTTGAAGTAAATTCTACAGTCATGCAATTTGCTTAGCCAAAATCTAGACAAAGTGTTATACGGGGCTGTAGGAGAGGGTTGTGCCATTAGTGTAACTGACTGCCGGATCATCTAAACTTCAAAGTATCATGCAGTTTCCTCCTCCTTCTCAGGGAGGTGCTGATGCCTCAAAGAAGCAGCAGACAAAATTACATTGTTATGTTTTGTCAGGAGGCAGTTCTGTCCCTTTCAGATGCTCAGCAACCCTTATTTTTGTGTAAGAATAGGGTCTGCTTTTTGTAACTGAAGTTTCTGCATTTTCAATTCTTGTTTTCTATTTCAGTCCATAACGGTCCCTTTGTGACTTCAGAATCAGCAATCATCTGCATGTTAAGACATCAGTTGCTGAGTAAGAAGTGGGACCACTAGGACTGGAAGGCGAGTATTTAAATAACAGGGACAGAGCTCTCTTTATGTAATGTTTTTAGAGCTCGTTATTACCTTTAGACAATTCTTTAAAGCCGAGAAGGTGGATTCCAAACTGTAGTGAACAAAAATGAGAAGCCTTGGAACAACCTCCCCTCTTGCCTGTTGTTACAAACCATGACAGGCTAAGTTATGTCTGCCATGAAATACCAGCACATTTCATAGCCATAGCAGCTAGCCATGCAGAAAGAGGCGGGAAAAGAAGTCCTGGGTTACTGAATGCAGCTTGATTTTATTTTTTTTTTTTTTCTTCCCCTGCAGAACAGCCTACACAAAATAAAAGCAGTGTTTATCTGTTCAGATGCAAAAAAATTATCATTATTTGCCATGAGAAAGTCAATATACCCTGGAGACAAACTAAGCCAGCAAAGATTGTCTGCCGTCCTTCTTTCCCACCACCATGGGAAAGCCATCATTAACAATGTGGTTTTGTTACTTTCCTGTCAGGGAATCAAAGCATATACACTCACATTCATCTCTGGTAATACCAACCTCTTAGTGAACATCACAGAGTTAAAGTCCCCTTTCCAACCGTGCCTACTTAGGAAAAAAAGTCACAGTAAAGACACGTGGATTTTCTTGTACATGTCAGTACTTTAAGGGTCATTACATAAGCTGGCACCAATGTCTTGGCTTTTTAGTCTCCGAGAATTGTGGTGACCATCTGTAAGATCTGAGTTTTGCAGCTGTATTCAATAAGACACTGTTGGACTAAATCTTGGAAAAAAGTGGCTAATGCCAAACCGTCTATCACTGTCAATTTGGCTGCGCTTTAAACTTACAAATATAAATTTCCTTGAACAGTTGGGAAACAATAATAAAGTCAAATGGCTCATTAAGCAATAAATGCTTCATCCTAATGAACGTACCACATATGAGATAAAGGATGAAGCCTAATTAATGACATGCGTGATAGCACAGAGATTGTCTGGACCGTACTGGCCTATCTTTCAACTTTAACTCTTAGAAGAAAGTAGTTGCTTTACATAAAAAGGGCGAGTTCATCTGGGGCTTGTCCAAACCAGCATTGCCAAATAAACTTAATTATGACAGTGGTGTCATACAGATAGCAACTCACTGTAAACTGGCCTTATGGAAGGTCATTAGACATGAGAAAGTTTCTAACTTACTTTGCGAGGCAGATAGGGGAACTGTGGTCAAAATCAAATGCAGCAAGTGCGTGCCTTCGAATAATTCAGGCTTAAATCAGTTCTTGACTCTCTGAAAAGAAAACCAGCATATAGATAACAAATCTTTGTAAGCAGTCTTACTCAAGACCAATGAAATTTAAGGCTGTCAAATGTCTACAAGAAGGTATGAATGGCACTGATCCTAGATCATTCAATACCAGTGACACTTTTTCTATTGACTTTATGGCCTTGTATTTAGATGCAGCAGTTTTTGCTTTCTGATGGTTAAAGTTAAAGCAATCAATTATAACATTAAAACACAATCTAGTAAAACTCATCAGAGGAAAAAACCTGAGTGAAATGGTCTTGCTTAATATAAAAACTTGTGTTGGCAAGTATTTGCTATTGCACCATTTAAGTTGCAAATCTTACTGAAAATAGGGGAAAAATTAACGTGAGTAGATTTGAACATAAAAGCTAAGGACATATTGACATTATTATTTCAATAGGTGTTTACATTTTGTAGTATATTTTTTGAAAGTGTTACTACTACTGGAACTTAATTAGCAAGCTTAGCCTATAGTGTAATGTTAAATAAAATACAGAAATGCGAAGTAATTCACATTATATGTATTTGCAGCAGTAGATTTATTGATTCCATTACTGAAGCATCCTATTCTCATTATAAAACTGTTACAAAAAGCTTCCTTTGTAAATGTTGCAAGTTCACATAAAGCAAAAAGTTTAACTTCCAAAAAACAGAAGTATAAGCTTTTCTAGGAGGAACGGCAGCTTGCACTAATACGTGCTTTTGTATTGTTCCAAAATATGCAGCTTGAGGTACAGTGCTGACATTTCATAGTTTCATTTTATAGCAAAGGTCAAACAAAAAAACATTTTAAAAACATTTTGATATATATGTAATCACGCCTCAAATATGTAATGAGTGGAGATGATAGTTTCTAACTGAGTCAAAACCAAACCTGGCATTAACGACAGCAAAACTTGCAGTACAGGCAGTCTGACTCTGACTAATGCCATGAAGAAATCTTTCATTATTCTCCAGTTTTCTCATGACGGTCTTCATATCCCTGGAGTTTTGATTCTAAGCAGCAGCCCGATAGTCCCTGCAAGCCAACCTGTGATTTCCTCTCCCTTCTGTGTAAGATCTGCTAACCGTTAATTTAAAGAAGTAGTTTACTGGGGCTTTGATATATTCTCCTAGCTCACTCTCCCCTGCCCCCTTTTTTCCTTTTAGGCGTGTGTAGCCCAAAGCACCCTTCCAGGCAAAGACGTGACAGAGAAGCAGAAAGAGTCCGCACGGAGCATCTGTTTGGGAGCCTTCCGAAAAGCAGATCTCTGCCGACCGCTGATGGAAATCATCTGCGGGGAAAGCAGAGGGCGTGAGTCATGTGACCTCTTGGGGCTTAATTATCGAGAAGGAAATTGCCTGGGTCCCTCTCGCTCGCCGGCTGCTTTTCGAAAACAACAGGCAAAACGTGAACAAAGGAGGCAGTTCTCAGATACTCGAATATGAACAAGCAGCTCCTGCTTCAAGCCTGTGTGTCTCTAATTTGTATGGACCCATATGATGGCACACTTATGTCTGCGAACAAAGAGTATTTAAAAAAAAAAGGGGAACACCTGTGTTTCTACACAGGATGAAAGCAGGTAGCACAAAGGAGAATATTCACAGTTTCCAAACAAAAGCACAGGTATCGGATATAGTTGATAGACAAAAGTAGCTTTAATATATCAAATCTTGTGGAGGAAGCCAGCACAATTGTCTGCGCAAGAGTTTACCCCAACAGCGTAGTTATAAATAAGCATGCCTGTTTTCTAAATAAACCGAAATTCTGGTGGCTTAAGAGTCCATCAGCAGTGCTTTACAGCACCGGCATTGTACCAAAATAACCACAAAACCTGGTAAAGGAAAAACATATAACCAATATGAACATATTTGTCCCATGCAGGACAAAATGAAGCCTCACCAGGTATTGGGCTAGCCTTTCTGTCCGTGGCCCAGGGTGAATATGTAGGTATTGCTTTTGTTACATTACTGTTACACAAGAAAACTACAATTACCTTGCATAGCTGTGCTTCTGCATTTAGAAGCAGCATGTTTTAGCAAATAAGGAAACATGCCTTTCTGGTGGAGCAGGGAAGGTTTTTTTGTTCACATCTCAGTATCAATAGCAAGGACGCATTACAAAAAGACTGCATTTCTCTGCAGTTGCCACACAGCTGAGGTGTACTCTGTGCATAGTAATATATGAATACATTTAATCTGTTTCTGTTGCAAGACTTTTCTGAAGCAACATCAACACATACGAGCACAGTACGTATTTTCTGTCAGTCTTTCCTAAGGTCTTGCATATTGACAAGAAAACAGATGTACCAGACTAAGGGAATTTCTGTGGTTTGCTGCCAGGATGAATATAGCAACTTGGTGACTGTCCAAGAGTATTAAAAATTGAGAGCTTAGAAAAGACTTTTGTATGGCAATATTTGAGATACCACAGCATTTCCTGTTCCTAACACAGGGGTAGCTCTGTGGTAGCTGTTGACGAACAATCTTTTTGTACTGGAACCTCCTATATTATGTCTGGATTTTGAACTAAGTCCTTCCATGCTTTAGCAGAAAGATGTGCCGTGTGGCCATAAAGCAAGCACATCAGTAACTTACAGTTTCTGGGCTACACAGGATGACTATGAAGTATGTGATGGGGCTGGGACCCTGGCAGAGAGATGAAAGCTAAAAACAAGTGTGTTTGAGGAGTGATTCCAGAAAGGACAGGCTAGAAGTCAGGCTGGAGGAAGAAAAAATGTCTGCAGGAACCCCAAGGCAGGGGGCAAATAGGGAGAAGCTTCTTTTTTCAAAACACTGGAAGACAGTCTGAAAGAAAGGCTGAGAGCACAGAAGCTGGACAGTAGCCCAGGCTGACTCCCAGATCCTCAGGGGGCCCTAAAATAAACAGGCAACTTTTGGAGCATAGGCATAGGCAGCAGGTTGACGTTCTATGTGGCATTTGTGGAGTCACACCTGGAGTAGCGTGTCCTGTTTGGGGCATCCCAGGACAAGAGGGATGCTGACACATGGTGGCGGTCCACCAGAGGTCCACCAAGATGGTTGGGACTGGGCCGTGCCACATACAGAGGAGCTGAGGGAGTTCGGTTTGTTCAGCACAGAGAGCAGAAGGCAGAGAGCATCTCATTGCTGCTTTCAGCTCACTTGGGGGTGAATGTTACAGGGAGGACAGAGCCAGACTCTTCTCAGAGGTGCAAAGCAAAAAGATGAGATGTAGAAGTCAGGACCTGCAGCTAGGGAAACCCTGCTGGACATGAATCCACAGCTGAAGTGATGAAGCACCGTAGCAGGTAGCCCAGAGAGTTTGTGGGCTCTCCATCCTTGTTGGCATTCGGTGCTGTGTTAGACAAGGTCCTGGGCAGCCGGACCTAACTTTGAAGTTAGCTGTGCCCTGAGCACCTGACGGGACCATATGGCCTCCAGGGGACCTCCCAGCCTGAACTATTCTGGGTCTGATGTGCACCATCTGGAATGCAACAGAAGGTACCAACCAAGAAACACTCGGTAGAGAAAATCATGGAGCCCAGTGAAATAGAGCATTTACTAAACCCTTAGCCTGTACCATACTCCCCAGTCTGTAAACAGGGAATGAGCCTTACTACACGTGGGGTATCCAAGGGGGTAAGTGTCTCAGCAGGTGGGGTGAGGTTTGCATTTGTCCTGGGTTCAGAGAGGAGGCACGAGGAGTAAAGCACTTAGAAACTTGCCATATTTATTGAGAAGCCAGTCGTTATCTTATTTTTACACTTCAATACCAGAAATAAAACACCGTCATCTTCAACTCACAAAGTTAAATGCTACCTGGTTCTGTTTCTGGTTACATTTCAAATGGGGATCAGGCAGCTTTGAGGGGAGGGTCGCCAGCTCTAGTTTGGCAAAAATGAAGGGGGGGGAAAATTTTTTTTTTCAAATTCATAATGTTCAGATAATCTGAGTATTTGTATTGCAGGTTGCTTGTTGCAGTATCTCTGTGTTTGCTGATAGAAGGCCTAAATAGGGTCATGGCTCTACTCTGGACACAAGTACAGATGTAGAAATTGTCTACAAAGAAGTGTACACTGCATTTCTAATGTGTCCAAAGACTGCTAGCCACAAAAGTATTCAGTTATTTCATTGGTATTTAGTCTATTGTTTACCAAAAATAGGCAGATAAGAGTATTAGAAATTGTGTGTTCATAATTTGTGGCCCTATAGCTAAGTATTTTTTTAAGGAAAAATATCAAGAATCTGTAATGAGCCTCTTCCATTTTGTTTCTCAGTCAGGTTTTGTTTGGCTTATTTACTTGTTTTATTTATTTGTTTTATTTCCCCCTCAATTATACTTCTTTCTGGAAAATACTCATGAGACATATGTTTTGAATGCCTTTGATTAACCTTAGCTGACATGGCCAAGTACATATGCATACTTGCAAGTTTAGAGACCTGGTGTACATGCTTTGCAAGACACATGTATCACTTCCAGACTGTAATTCAAAAAGCTTTCTGAGCTCTGCAGTGCTTTGCTGACAGCCTGGCTTGGTGTCTTATTCTTTAATTGTGTTTTGTTTGAAGACTGATTTCCTTTCCTATGTTTTGTTTTTCTCATTTCATCAGCCAAAGTAGTTCTTCAGCTCAATTTATTTCCTTTCCTTGGTAATGGAACAGAAAAGTTTTTAAACATATATGTTCCTGTTTCTAAAATAAGCTAGTGTTTATTGTCTTCAGTTATAGTATGCCATGTAGTGAACTGTAGCCACTCACAGCTTTGTCTCCTGCTTAGTCCAAACCTTTATTACTGGCACAACTCATATCAACACCATTTGGACGACTGAGGCAAATGTTTTGGTCTTAGGGGCCACTTTGGAAACACATTCTTGGAAGTTTTGAGACTTTTCCATTGAAGACTAGAATAAGCAAAAGGACTGTTCACTCGCATGCATGCTACTCATGTGAGTAGAGGATTTTTGAAAGGTCTGTTTCTCATTTGTAAATCAGAATTATGTGACCAAAAAGGAACTGTGGATTTTATCCTTGTGCTGAACATAGTGATTCCCTGGTCTTAAGTCTGTAGCTTTAATTAACCTTTCTTAAAAACTTTAATTAACTTTATTAAGCTACCTGAGGACTTAGAGGTAGAAAGCATTGTTGGTCAGGAAAATCTTATCCTCAAAGTTTGGTAAAAGCAAGAATGTTGATAAAATGAAATGTCTTTCTGAGAAGCTGAATATATTCACAATAGCAATTATTTCTGTCAACCACAGCTAAGTAAAATAATGGTGTCTATTTTGTGAAAGACATCATTATCAAACAAAGCTATTATTTTCTGCTTCAGCATCCAACAGTGCTTGGACACATTAGAGGCTTGTACTGAATGCAGATCGTTTAACTCCAGATCCTTTTGGGTTTTATAGAAAACTGGCAATGGAGTAAATATAAAACACTTTTCTGGCAACTAAACCATGTTATGAGGAGCTATGCATAAACATCCAAGACATTTCTCTTGATGGAGTTCCTCCCTAAACATTCCAGCCTCGTGGAAGAGGGTCAGGTCCTATGGAAAATGGGCAAGAGTTTGAACCAATAAACCCCATAATTCTCCTCAATGCGTAGGAGGCCAGACCTGACGATGGGAAAGACAAGTTACTTGGTGCCATCTGGGGTTGCTGGCACCAAATGCAACATCGCCTGATAAGGAGAAAATCCTCTTCATCACCGGAAGCCTGCATATATTGCAGCTACCACTAAAGTGACTTTAAGGGTCACAATTCACTGCGGACCGCCTTCTAGAAAACGCTCCTATTGAAAGCTCAGGATATATACAGCTCACCTTTTAACAAAATGTCCTGAAGGAGTGAATCCCATCTTTTTCTTTTCCATCTATGCTCATTTTTATGCTTTACTTAATCCACATTTTAAGTGAATGCATTGAATTTGACAGATATAAACATACTCTCTTTTTTAAATGTAGTTTACTAATAAACTGAATACTTCAGCCTTGTTTTTTAACTTGAAAAACAAAAAACAAACCTGCCATCTGGGACATGATTATTATTGTTTATAAAATCTAAGTAGTTTAGTGCAGTAGGAGCCAATTAGGTTCTTCCTTTTGTTTAAATCCTGTACTACAGCTGAGAGAACTCTTGGCTACGCACTAAAACCTCTAAATCAGAATCTCCTTTAGTTAAATTCACTTATGCATAGGGGATGAAAAAATCTACACATTTGTGTTCCGTTCATGACAAAATCCACATGTTCCTCTCCTGTTCATTGTTTTGTTAAAAGCACAAAGAAATGTGAATGTCAAACTATAAAGATATAAAATGGATAATCCAGCTATTGCTTCTAACCCATGGTAGAGCAGGACATCAGGATTTGTTTTTGCTTTTGGTCATGAAAAACAACATTTTGTTAATCCTGTGCATTACTTGTGATTAAATCACACTGCAAAACATTGATGCGTACCAATACACTTACCAGCCTCCACACACACACACTTTTCCACTCAGAGAAGAGATTAAGAAGCATTACATACAGGAAAAGCTAACTGGATCATTGAGGGCACTTGTGGGACCTGCTCAAGCACTACGGTGAGAGAACAGGTTATTTTTTTCCTCCCCAGTTTCAGACTGAATCCTGTCACAGATTGGTGGCATGCAGCAGCAAAATCCAAAAAGCTTTAAGAGAGAGAGAGATATTATGAAAGATGAATCTGTAGATGCATCTGTGGCCTGCGATGGCCCACCTTTCAGGAAATCTTCCGTAACTTGTATCTAGCCCAAAGCTTTCAGGAGAGAAGGGGATCTGGAAAGGCAGAGTTTTTATAGCCACAATTACAAGCTGACCCAAGGGAGTTATCTCTCCTGGAATTGGTGAACATGGGATTAACGGACTGCATGAGTGAGCAGATTGCTGAGTGCTGAGTATGTAACAAATAACGTGTGATAAAGTCATCCGCTTCCCCAGATACTCTGTACCGACCCAAATGAATAATAGTATGAGAAAAGAACAATAGTTGGCATATTTATAGGAAATTTGGCTTATCGCTACTTCTAACTCTCTGTTGCGTGTGACAGATTTTGCATTTGGGGGCTACAAAAATAAGGCGTAAAAGTGCAATTCCCTTAAAGATGTGCATTGGAAGCCCCATGCGGATGCTGGCTTTGGCCAGCATGAGAGATGGAGCACGGGCTAGCAGAGCTGTCAGTGCCCCAGTGCTAGATGTCTACTCCTGGTCCCCACAGAAGTTGTTCGCCCAGTCACTCAGTGGGGCACTTGAATTTTCTGGATTGCAGCAGAGTGACTGCTAGTCTGAGGACATGGTTAAGTTCCTTGTGGTTTTAGGTTCCGTGTTTAGCGGTTAGATGTCTTGCTTTCACCTATGAAACTTATGCATGTTTTTCTGCTTGAACTGAGGCTTTAAAATGGACCATTTAGCCTCATGTACCATCTCTGCCACCTCTGAAGTCCCATGGGATGGACTGGTCACTGCACTGATCCCAAGTTTGTTCTGTATGCTACTTGTCCATTATGGCCACTGCATACTGAATTGCTGCCAGCAACATTTAACAACATTAAACTGTTATAAATCCCGTTCCAAAGGCTCCTTGGTAAAGCAGTGTTTCATCTGAGGTCTTCGACATCTTGCACGGCAAGGCTGCTAGTTGAAAAGTGAATCTGTTAATCATTTGGGTGACATTTTGCTGAAAGACATGCATAGGACAGCTAAATTCTGCATGACCCTTGAATTTTTCACAGCAGTTATGTTTCTATTAGGTGTCTGGCAGCCAAGAAGACGACCGTGGCTCAGCAGACTCTGTTGCCTCGTATAACTGAATAGGTCCTGAAGCTGGGAGTATCTTGCTTTCCCTAAAACAAGATGATCACCTGGAAGGCAGTTTCATTGTCCTGAATTTCTTGATTTAAATCAGTCAACAAAGCCTCACACAGGTATATGTGAAAGCATCTGGCAAACAGTTCTGTGGCAGACTGCTGGCAGCAATGGCTAAGTTATCCACTGGATACAGGGGCAGGAGCTATGGACAGCAGGCAGAGAAGTGCTTAGGATGGGAATCTTCTCTGTTCATTGGCAGAGCACTAATTAGACATGATAGATAGTGCGGGTTGTACCAGTTGCTGATTGTTCTTGAATTTTCTGTTTGGGACAGAAATGCGCTGCCTACTGCCCTGTACCTCTAACACAGCATCCTCTTGGCAGCATGTATTAGGTTTGCGTGGCAAGGTTTTGGTAGCTGGGAGCGGGGGGGTGGGGGCAGGGGGCTACACAGGTGGCTTCCATAAGAAGCTGCTAGAAGCTTCCCCTGTGTCCAGTGGAGCCAAAGCCAGCCGGCTCCAAGACGGACCCACTGCTAGCCAAGGCCGAGCCCATCAGCGACGGTGGTAGCGCCTCTGGGATAGCAGATTTAAGAAGGGAACAAAAGTTGCTGGGGCTCAGAACCTCCAGCCAGAGAGAGGAGGAGGAACATGTGAGAGAAACAGCCCTGCAGACACCAAGGTCGATGAAGAAGGAGGGGGAGGAGGTGCTCCAGGCACCAAAGCAGAGATTCCCCTGCAGGCCGTGGCGAAGACCATGGTGAGGCAGGCTGTCCCCCTGCAGCCCAGGGAGGTCCACAGTGGAGCAGATCTCCACCTGCAGCCCGGGGAGGACCCCACACCAGAGCGGGTGGATGCCCGAAGGAGGCTGTGACCCCATGGGAAGCCTGCGCCGGAGCAGGTTTGCTGGCAGGACTTGTGACCCCGCGGGGGACCCGCGCTGGAGCAGTCTGTGCCTGAGGGACTGCAGCCCATGGGAGGGACACACGCTGGAGCAGTTCATGAAGAACTGCAGCCTGTGGGAAGGACCAACATCAGAGAAGTTCATGGAGGACTGTCTCCTGTGGGAGAGACCCCACGCTGGAGCAGGGGAAGAGTGTGAGGAGTCCTGCCCCTGAGGAGGAAGGACCGGCAGAGACAATGTGTGAGGAACCAACTGTAATCCCCATTCCCCGTCCCCCTGCGCCGCTCGGGTTGCGGGGAGGGAGGATAGGTAGATAATTCAGGAGTGAAGCTGTTCCCGAGAAGAAGGGAGGGGTGGGGGGAAGGTGTTTTAAGATTTGGTTTTATTTCTCATTACCCTACCTCGGTTTGATTGGCAATAAACTAATTTTCCCCAAGTTGAGTCTGTTTTGCCCATGACAGTAATTGGTGAGTGATCTCTCCCTGTCCTTATCTCGACCCACGAGCTTTTCGTTATATTCCCTCTCCCCTGCACAGTCGAGGAGCGGGGATGATAGAACGTCTGTGGTGGGCACCTGGCGTCCAACCACGGTCAACCCACCACAGAGTGCTAGAGGAAAAACGCAAGGCGGCTTCTGTTGGTGAACTCCTTGTCCCAGGAATATGATCATGCTCTGTGGGAGCACCCATCACAACCGCCTACAGTCATTTTACTGAGTACATTTTGCTATTCGCGTGCCTAATTAGATGAGTGAAATTGCTTCATTCCGCTCCCTGGTGTAAATCTGTGATAGTTTTATCAGGATCGTGCTGTATTCTGTAATGCTGTAATCAGCACAGAACATATCTGCCTATTTCCAGAGCATTCGAAGGGCCAAAACATTACATTTTTATGTGCAGTTGGTTAGATGACTCTCGCAGTTTCCTCTCTAAAAAACGTTTTGTTGCAATTTTAGTTTCTCCAGACATCCTCCAGTTGCTAGTGAGTGCTAATTTCATTAAAATACAATTCTTCCCTGATAAGAATGAGACAGTCAGATCCATTATCTAATAGTGCCAGGGATACTATTTGTTGACAGTTCTATACTAGCCTTAATCCTGCGAACTGTGTACTCATTAAAGAATAAACAGTTTCAGTCTATGAGCTGTGGATTACGAGATCTGTTCATCCCCTGTGAACTTTTCACAGTTAGGGGAACACTTGCTCTCTCTTTTGTTCTGCCACCGCAGTAGAAAATTATTTCACAAAGCTCTTTAGCAGTAGATAATTGGGTTCTCCAGTCTATAATTTCCTCTTATAATGAACAGAGATCTTAGAGATCAGAGATTAATCTTGGAGATCAATTATATCTATATGAAAAAAATTATCCTATGAATTTCTCTTCATCATGTTGTTGAACTGTTTGAAGCAATTATGGTACCAAAACAGAATTCATGGCACTTGGCTTACGTCGTTTCTTCTCCTTCTCTTCTGTCATCTGAGTTAAAGCTAGTCTTCATTTTTACCTTTTATGGACAATTTTATTTATCTCACAGCTTTGTGAGATGAATAATAATTCTTGGACAATCAGAACAGTTCATCAGACAAGCTTCCCTTTAACCTTAACATCCCTGCATGTGCTTCCAAGCCCTGGGGATATTTCTGGCTAGGACAAGCACCTTTGGGCTTGCATTGAGCTGAGCTTCTGATGGTATGATAGCCCTCCACACAGGAAAAGAAAAATTTAATTTGTTTCAGTGTGACTGTTCTCATTTACTGGATTGTCTGGCAAGCTTCACATAAGCAGGGATTTGGCAAAGAAACACTTAGCTCTGCCTGAGCAGAGATGTCGAGATACGTCTATATTTTGAATTACAAAAATGTGATCTGAATATAAATGCTAAAAGACATGAATCCTTTCCCTGCGTACCTATGTGGCTTCCCATAAACTCTTATGACACAGCTTTTAGTAGTATGAACGTAGCCAAGACACAGTCTATCAAAACCATCCAAGAGGATAATATATAGGCAAGATAGGCATGATCTGGCTCTTTTGGGTTGCTTTGGTTGGTTGTTGGGGGTTTTTTTTGATGCAAGACCACGCACATGGTTTAAGTACTTTCACAGGCTATATATAGCACAGGAGCTTCCAACTCGAGAGGAAGTTTTAGTCATGCAAACAAGGGGAAAAATACTTTTCAGTCTGGATTGCTTTTAGCAAGCAAATTACTCCTAAGAGACACGACTACTTAAGCTCCAGCAACCTCAGAGCTGTCAGCTTTGACTGGTAGAGGTGTGAACCTACTTTCATCCGGGCCCAACACAGAGAACCTGTATGAGGAGTCAGGTACAGGGGTTGCTGTAGGAGCACTGGAGCTATATTCTGAGGTGCTACTAAGTGAGATCTTGGCTTATATGCTTTTGAGAAGGGTGAATCCTAATATAAGTAAGTAAGTGATGAAGAAAAAGCTTGGGAGGGTATCCTTAGCTCTACGTTTTAAGACAGAATAGAATAAAAATATATATGGTATATAAAATATATTTCAGGTCTGGACATGTACTGCTCCACTTGTGTCTCAGCTTTCCTGAAGATGTCTCTCTGCGTGTTAACCAGGCTGCCTCCATGAAAGTACAACCAGGTAAAATTCCATATCCACAAGAAATTGCTGCATGAACCTTTCAGTGAGAACTACATCAGTTAATTACATAAAAACATATAAATACTTCATAAATCACTTCCCCCTCTGAGTTAAGAAAAAAAATCCTTAAAGACATGCATTGTAAATTAATTTAATCCAGTAAAGTGGCCCGTGGCTGATGTGCAACTCCCAGCACTCTTTAAAAGTAAAGTCAAAGAGCACTTCTTTTTGAGGTGAATTAATTACTAACTCTGGGCATTTCATGAATGATGTGGCACAGATTTTGTCATTCCTGCTATAAAGTTTTTGAATGATGGATCGAAAGATCATAAATTCAAATATTCACGTTTTATTTTCAAGTATGTCGTATTTTTTTCTGTAGTCCTTCATTTATTTCCCCATTCTAAAATTTCTTATAAAGGATTTGAGTTATCCTGCAACTCCAAGCTTTTTTTTTCTTTAATATATTTTCTACCAACTCTCTATATTCAAGAGCTGCGAGGTCCAGGACTTTAATTCTCTTATCCCTTGCCTTATGCATACATAGAAACAAAACCTGTTAACTAGTAGAAAGAGAGTCAGAAAAAATGAAAACATACTTCATACTTGTGTCTGCTTAGTTTCTTTCCTCCCTACAAAATGAGAAATATGAGAGACTTGTTCTATGCATCTCTATTTGACTAAGGCAACTATTCCCTGATTAATATAATAAAACAGGCTTTCCCAGGGGACAAAGCATCAGGCTAACAAAATAAAAATACAAGAGATATGTGGGGAATGTGCACCTGGTGTCAGCACTATTCACCTATTTCAGTTCTGTGTTACAGTATTTAAAACACTACAGTAGTATCTTTAATTGCTTGGCGTTCTTATATGTTTCAAAAGAGCATATGCTCTCTGCACGCTAGCATAAAAGCATCCCTCATTAATTCTGACTTTTCTTACACAGTGTGTGGAGTACAAGCATGTCCAGCAAAACTATTCACATATTAATGTTAGTCGTGCACGCAGAGAAACTTAAATAAAAACCAAACAATTTTTCCATTATTACAGGTATAGAGAATGAGCTGCTAGTATGAAAAGTTAATACATTGATGTGGATGGTGTGAGCATACTATGTACAATAGATGGCCAAATGGAAGCAAGAGTAGATACTGAACGTCTGTGCACAAGAGAGTAACATTAATTACCTATTTGTACTGTAGAGCTAGAGATTAGTTTCCTGGTTGAATGATAGCTCATGAAGCTTCCAGGGCCTTTCCAAAACACTTACAGAATTAAATAACTGCTCATGATAATGAAGAAATTCCATACCTATTTGATAATATTATCATGCAATTAAATCTGTTTATAAAAGTTGTCAGTGCATATTAGGAATGCCACTGCATATTTGACCCCAAAATCATGCAAACAATGAAGAAGTATTTTTCTTTTTTCACTTATTTCCATGAAATCGCACATTGAACGTATTTTGCCATTTGTAGGCAGCTACAGCAAAAGGACTGGATAATGTATCTTGAAAATTACAAAACTTATTGATATAAAGAATGATAGCTAGTTCCTTCCAGCTCCTTTATCAAAAAGTCAGCAGCGCCGCCTCTGTTTCTGAGAGCAGAAGAAAGAAGACTGTCAGACTAAATTAGGTATAGCCATCAGATGTGCAAAACAGAAGAATAACTATGGTGCGAAAGTGGGAACCATCCATGTCCATGTCTGTGTCTATTTTCAACATTCAGAAATCATAAACATCCTTGTGCTGCAATTTTCTCTTCTAGTTCCATGAAATTTACTTTATTTCAGAAAAACATATGTGATCTTTAGATTAAAAAAAATATTGTTTGGTGTTAGGTTTGGTTTTTTTTTTAGTCACTTATTTGGTAGTCTCATATTTACAAGACGGCACTAAATACTTATCTAACACATCAATTTGTTAGCCAAAATGTCCTTTAAAGGAGAAAAATATGTAATGTGTGGCAATGCCAGAAATCTGGACATACACATACAGTTTGTGTGTATTTGTCAGGGAGTAACAGAAAACTATGGAGCACCTCCTCTCTAGAATATGGTCTAGCGTATGTCCAAGTTTTGGAAAACCTAAGTTCTTCCTACATATTACCAGGATTTTCATGAAAAGGACAGATTGAGTAGAGATGACTGGTTGAGGTGGAATTAGGGAAAAAAGGAACAGGATCATGTTCCAGGAAGATACTTTTAAAAATTGTACTCTGTTATCTTATTTTCTCTAATACTATTTCATATGGGCTATGGATGAAAAACCAGTGCAACCTACACATATATACCATGATTTGTAGATTAGTTTCTGTAAATGTCATAGGTCTTTAAAATAGCATTAAAATAATCTAATGTAATTTACAGAACAAACGCTATAGGCTTTATTAACTAATTTTTTGCATTTATTGAAACAATGCATGACTGAAAAATCAGATGCTATTTTGAACGACGTTCAGTCATGATACTGGTTTTAGTAGTCCTTTTATAATTAATCGCAGTACCTCATGGAGTAAGAAAAAAGGCAAGCATTGTCGGAAACCACCAATGGTAGTCATAGGGCTGACAGTCATTGCTAGTTTGCTAAATCAAGTTTCTGGCCATTTGGGTCTTTACTGTGCCTTCGTGTTTCCCCTGGTCTGATTACATATTTCCTTGGTAACTTCATGAAGGTGGGCTTGGGTTTTTTTTCTGTACTATGTACAGCTCATCCTTTGTTAACAATAGCAAATCAGTGGAGGAGGGTCACAAAGTATAGACAGTGTCTTCTCCACAGTGTTGCTGCAGAGGTGGCAGCTGTAAGATGGCTGGGTCCCAGGAGAAGCGTCTTGCATCCATCCACCCACACAGCAGGAGTGTCTGGGTGGATTACACTCTCCTGCTTGGGCAGCCATAACGTGCTTCTACATTTCCAGTGAAGAGAGATCACATTATGATGTTCAACAGATCAAGCAACTGCTCTGTCAGCATGCATGGTTACCTTCTGCTGTCTGCAGTATCTCCCAAACCCAAGCAATAGACCTGTCTTTTCTCCAACCTTAAAACATCGCTTAGACTCTTTAAAGCGACAAGTGAGCATGAAGCACCACTGGAGAGAATAAACTAATTCAATCTAAAAAGGTGGAGTGCTAGTAGAAAAATACTGGTTTGTGCTGAATAAGGCAGATCCTAATAGGATCATGAATGTCATTCCTTTTTCTGTTTTGAAGGGTGACTAGGATTGATGCTTCCTGGAAACCAGAAATCCCAACAGACAAGTTAAATTCCAACTCATCTTTATCTTATTAAATAACTAATATCGTCCAGCCATCCATATCAACACAAAAAGTGCTAAACGCAAGCAAAATAACTCTTTGTACTGTGAATGGGACTTTGTTTTGGACTTAATGGTATCTTTCTCTGCAATAGCCTATGGAGGATGTGAACTCCGATAGCCCCTGTTTTCTGAAAAAAAGTGAAACACACAGTCAACGTAAATGTTCTGCTTTCAGTTTGGGACTGTGCTACCCAGGCAGTGACAGATGACACTGTAATGGATACACTTATTCCTATCTCTCTTCTATTTGAAAAAAAATTAATAGATTTTGGTACGTAAGGCGTGCTCTGCCTGCAAAATAGGAAGCAAGGCAAAGGAGTGCAGAGGAGCCCAGTTCTGTAGTAAAAACAATGTTGCCCTGCCTCCCAAGTCTTCCTGTGGTAATACGGTTTAAAAGCTTCCACCTCAATCCAAATGAATGCTGAAGAACATTTCTAAGTGCTCTGAGCATAATAATCGTCACGCGACAGACACCTATCCTGGTCCCTAAATGCCTAGCATGTTTGCATTGAGAGGGTTTTTCAGAGGCCTTCAGAGACCCAGGATGCAGCTTCAGTGAGAACGCAGTGACCCGTGTGGTGGTTCCAGACAAGCAAATGAAGCGCAGGAGGACAAAGTACAGCTTTGTCCTCAGGCAGCCAAAAGGCAGAGTTTGGGCATAGCGCTGCATGACTTAAGCTGTACTGCTTCTGATCTGAGCTGGGACAGTTCTCAGGATGCAATAGCGTCGGATGTGCTAGCTTAAATCCAAAGAAGCTGTGAGCCTCGTGCTAGGCTTCAGGTGGGACATGTGGCTTGGCTTTGTCTGGGCTGCGCAACTTTTATGCACTTTTATGCTTGCTGCCGATCAGAGTTACTGTTGAGTCGAGGATGCTTTTAGCCTTTTAGCTTGAACTGCCCACTGCCAAGAATGAAAATGCAACAGACATGTTCACTCAGATTAACTTGTTCTAAGGTCACATTCTTTCCTCATTGGAAAGGTTATTTCAACATCTTGCTGATTTGTTGCATTTGCTTTCTCTTACTCGCTATGTCTGCTCTTCTAAGCACAGGGAGAGCCCATTGCTTTGCTTTGTTAAAACATTTACTGTAAGAAGGCTGAGATCATTTTCCCAATCTGTATTAGGTGGAAAGCACCGGCTGTGTGTTTTGTGTCCCAGTACTCATTCTCTGCTTTTATTTGAAGGACAACTTTAAGTGATGTAGTCTTATATAGAGTAATTGCTAGCCCTATAGCCTCTTGCTAACGACTTACACACTCTCTGCCAGTATGGTTAGAACACTTGTACTACAAAACCTTTTTTATTTACCCAGCTATTCATTAATCTGTTTGCCTTCTTTAACAAATTGCATTTTTTTCAGGTAATAAAGCTTCACCAAGATAACAATGCATTTTAATGACTGATTTGGTAGGCTAAATCCTAAGAAATAATCTCTGCAAGAATTTTATCATCACAGTTGCCAGTTTTTAAGGACTTTGCTTCTTTAAGAACTGAGACCAGATTGCACAATATTTGGTTTTAACTCTGAATCCGTATTTTCTTCGGTCCCACCTCCCAGGCTGCAACTGTAATGAACAGGTCTGATTTACAGATGGACAATGGGCAAGTAGGGAGATCTTGCTCCTGCTGCTGTCTGCTGGTCACTGACAATTCCACTTCAGTCTTCTGCCTCAAACAGAGCGAGCTGCAGAACGTAAGTGTTTCCATGAGAAACAGGCAGGGAAACACCTGTCATGGAAAACGAGAGACACCAGAAAATAAAGAAGCTTCAAAAATGAAGCTGGCTCTCCTCTTTTATCAGAGAAAGAAACAAAGAATGTTTGCATCTCTCTATAGTTAAGGTAAATTAAAGAATATGCTTTTATAAAAACTTATCTAGTCTTATTTCTTTAGTCTTCCTCTTTCTGATCAAGGAAATAATATCCTTTCTTAGTGTCCAGAAGTTTCAACTCTCATCCCACCATGATTAAACTCAGAAACAGTTATATATCATATGTGATATTCCACTCCAGTTTTACCTATCTGTTTTCTCCAGGATCATGTTTTTCACCCCAGAGAAGATGGACAGATGTGATCATGAAGAATCAGAGCAAATCAAATCTGTGTAGTGCATATGACATGTTGCAGAGTACAGGTAGCAAAGAACTGTCTGCTCCTTTTTGGTTGCAATTTGTGAGACTGCCAGAACAGGAAATCTCATCCTACAGTTACACTTGCTCCGTATGGAGGAGCTGTAGAGCAAAGGAAAGTTGTATGGAATCAGCAGGCAGTTCTCTAATGCTGTTATGTCTGCTCCTGGTTGGTTGGTTTTTTTTTTCAAGACAAGAGTTATAATTTATGCAAAAGGAGAGCAATCAGAAGTTCCTAGATTTGTAGAAGTAATGTGCTAAGGCACGTAAAGAAAGGTCTTAAGATCGCAGATACAAACTGATGTGTATTGATTCTTAATAAAGTAAACATTGGATGCAATGTTGTGTTTCCATTCTTTGTTACCCTGTCTTCCTAAGGAGATAAATTTGCATTTAAATGCAAAGATAATTCAAGTGGGGATTTCAGTTTGGTGTCCAGTAATCCAGTGTTTGGGGAACATGGTGCTCTGTCCTTTATTTGAAATTGAAGTGTTCTTCTTACCAAACACACAAGGTATTATTTCATCCTACAAGGCAATACCAAAGTTAGAGTGGATGTTTACATATTGGAAATGACCTGTTTTTTAAAGTGGAAACAATTATAGAAGAAACTGAGGTTTCCTCATAGGATTTTGTGATTCAGAACAACAATTCATGCCATATAAACAAAATTGCTTCCAGCCTGTGAGCATGTGTATCAGTTTTGTAGAATGATGATCCCAAAATGGCAAATGGAAATAAAGAGTCATAGTAGAAATGAATCTAAGATTTTATTTTCATGTTACTAATCAGAAATTGTATAGTATGTAAATGCCATCCATAACAAAATAGAATAGAATAGGTTTTAGTAGCTGCATTGTGTCAGAACAATACAACTTATATAAACAGTTTGTCTCAGCTAGAAAGAATTCAGCGGTGTTCTTAGAAGCATGTTTGTTCTATGCAAATTAAATTGGATATAGAGAACTATAGCATCGCTCGCTGCATCAATCTTACTTTCTAACACACTGAAGTCACTCAGCAATATACGTGTCTGAAGCAATGTTCAGGCATGCTGGATCACTGGCAGACAGTCAAGGTACTGAGTCTGACATGGAATTTCTCAGTGACTGCACCCACTGGCAAGCTATGTCTAGCTAGGCTCCTTCTCATCATCTTCTCCTACTAGGGTCACACGAGGCCAGAAGAAGCTGGCTTAGAACAGGCTTCTGCCTCACTTGACTGCAATGGGAAAAAAAGAGTGGAGAGGCCCTCTCATACCTTGCTTGCTTGCATAGGAAAAACCAGCTATCCTTCCACTGTGACCTTGTGGCTTCAGGGGAAATGTCTTGTTTACATCCTTTCTTTAGCTTCCTCTCACCATTTGGTTATACCCCCTGGCAAGAGGCATCTTTTCTTTACCACATCTCTTAATACCTCGGGCAGATAGGAGGGCAGGAATGGCCATACCTGCCCTGCTCCATCTTAATGCTGTTCTTCATGGTGTGACCTTATCCTTCCATATGTGTGTAGTGTCCCTTCTGGCTCATACGGTCCATCTGTTGGACTGCATCTTGCTGTTTATGTGGGATTTGCTGTCTATGCGTAGAGTAAGTTCAAAAGTGAATAATGGGATCATTCTGGCTTGTAGTCTGTCCTGACTGAGCTTAGTAGCAAGTCCGTGATTTTTGCTAGAGTTTTATCACCGCTAAGAGATATTGAGCCTTGTTGGAAAGTCTCCAAGGACCTGAACATACCTCATAAAATGAAAAATAGTTCTAATAGCTAATTCTTATTACTAATTTTTGTTCTATTTTGATTTTTTATGCTTTATCAATCACTTATTACATCTTATTTTGCATTTATCTGATAAATTAAGAATGCTTTGCTGCTTTCTTTCTTACAGACCATGATCAATCTCCTGCTAAGCATATTTTTGATATGTCAGCTCACTGGATCTCCATTAGTATCCTGTAAGGTAGGTTTTCCAGTTCTTGAAATAATGTTGTAATTCTCTTATGGATTGTTTTGGTAGGATGAACATCAGGACTGCATGCAAAGTCGTAATATCACAGTGGTGAACTATCATACCCAGCCACAGAAAGGGCTTCTCCTGATAGTCTGTATTTCCTTCTATGCCTCTGTTCCTGTTAACTTGATTACCATAAAAGCCTTTCTGAGTCATGTTTTTCCTAATGTAATTCCTAAACCATAGGAGTGTCTTGCCTATCCTGTTGATACTTAATTACGTAATTGGAGGCTAGTCTTCTGGAAATTATGTGCTGCATAACTTAGAACAAGTTGCCTTCTGTTCCTGTTATTTCAGTAGCCCGTGTATAGAGTGGAGGAGGGCAGGGGGAAGTGTTGGGGTGAAAGGGGGAAAGCACATGAGTGAGAAGCGCTTTAATAGAGAGATAAACACTAAAATGATCTTTAGGAGGACAGATTCCTGCAGGATGTCAGCAGGAGGAGGTATACTGTACGATCACTTTGGTTTTCACTTGGGTTCCTCCCAAGCATGCTCACTAAATAGTGTTTATACCACTAAAGAAATCTGTTGTCTATGAAATGGAAAACATAAGGACTATTATCTTTTAGAATAAGTTAACACTTTCTTAAGAGAAATTTGGAAAATTGTCGGATTTGTATGTCTTTTTCTTCTGTTCTTATGGCCTCCATTGCTGTTGTTTCTTTTTAGTTAGGTGAGTTGACTTTTGCTGATCCAGTTTGGGTGTGAGACATATATGCAATAAGTTCTTAAAAACGTTGACTTAATTACACCGTTCTCCCCAGAAGGTCACTAGAACTGACAGGGTACAATTTGTACAAAAAAAAATCCTTTTCAATTTATAATTACATTTTGTGAAAACACAGACCTTCATGGCTCAAGCATCCAACCATTCTGAATGAAATATAAAGTGAATAATTTACAAGATTTTATTTTCAGGGGGAAGCTGACATTCAAGCTGATGACAAAATACAGTTGTTTCAAAAGTTTGTTTTGAGTAACCACCACTAAATAAGGCAACTGCCTTCGGAAAAGGGGACATGTTTCCGAACATGCTCTTGCATCCCTCGATCACCCAAACCAGTGTACCTGGGCAGGCTGGGTGAGCAACGGCTGCTGCATCGGCCATGTAGTTCTGTAAATATCTAGTCCACACGACAGTGAAACCGCAGTATCTCCAGCTCTAGTGCAGATGTTTTCCATACAGGAAGCCTCTAATCCAAACTTTCCCTCCTCTCCTTTTGCTGGCCTCACATGACTTCATCGTGCTCTTTGCTCATTCTGAAACAATTATATACATTTGAATGGCAGCCAGACTGATTACAGCCTGTGTTTTTCAAAAATTAGCCAATCGTTCTGATGACTGCGTTTAGCAGAACATTCAAATCGACCAGGCTGCAGGTAGAAAAATAATTTCTTTTTTCTTCTTAATGAGCTTAAGTATGATGATCCACTGCACAAATCCTGTTTCTTCCTCAGCCATTTCCCATAGGTCCCGCACTCAGGCACAAACCATATATATGCACATGTCTTTATTCATACTAGAAAGTTTCCATGACCTTTTGAAGATACTGAGAATTGCATAAAGGAGGTATTTGCCAAAGCATTTCTTTGAAGCATTTTTACTTTTGAACAAAAATCAAGGTGAATCCTCAAAGATGCTGTACAGCACTTTGCTTGCGTTATACCTTGTAAAGCCCAATTCAACAAACCGTTTTTCCCGTGATGAAATGTTACATTCTTGCTTTGAAGTGACAGGAAGTCAGAATGACATAAATTGCTTAAAAAATTTCATAGCAGAGCTGAAGTAACTTGTTGTAAAGGACATGTATATTCTTCATGTTTTCAGAATTAAGAGGCAGCTTTGTATTTTTTTCTAGTGCCAAAACACACAGGAAAGCATGCATAATTTACTGGAATACAACAGGATAAGAGAACCTTCTGAAGTATTTTATTTAGATTTTTGTTCTGGTTTATATTTGCTGCTCTTTTTTTGGTGTGTTTTTCTGGCAACTGGAATGGATCTGAACTTGCGCTTTCCCAAAATTTATGGAGTCTGGGCTGTGTGTCTGTGAGCATATGAGTGGCATGAGTGGCTTAGTAACATTGTTTCGATCCAGGAAAGGAAACTTTTGTATATATAAGATGACAAATTTTAGAAATGCTTTGAAGATGACCAGGAACAAGCTTATCACTTGAATGACTGAAAAGACCTGTTTAATATCCACTATCAATCACGCTTTTTTCTTTGCAAATCTCTAACGTGCCCCTTGTGTGGCTTAGCTAGAACACGCTTCATGCAAACTAGTGTTTTACTAAAAAGCCCAAACCACCCACGTCTGTTCCTTCTTTTCCATGTTACACAAAGATAGAACATGGCTGTTATATTTTTAATTACTCCCATGTTGATTCCAGGACACCAGTAAGAGAAGATCTACATTAAATATGGGTCATAAACCACATCTCTAATGCACAGGGCCCCTTGAAATGCTGTTATACCTATAGGCTGTGTCTATACGAGTAAATCCAAGCATGCCTGGGAACATTTCCAAGCGCTGGGCTGTGTATGTCTGTGCTAGTAAACAGAAATTTACCTGGCATGAATCCATCCTTTTCCAAATGATGCTGTACCCCAACAATTCCTGGGCACATTTTGGTGTTTTGGCAGTTAAACGATGGTGGTGGCCGTTCTCTGTGGGCAGACCTCCTGGAACCTCTCGTTCTGGGGACTGAAACCATTGTCTAGCATTGATGTAGGCCATCCCAGTCCATTGGCCTCAGGACCCAAGCCCATTCTCAGGCAAAGTTGGTTTACTGGAGCAGGTGTAGCCAGAGTGACTACTATAACAACCAGTAGAAGCTGATACTTCCCTGGACCTTGTGTTGTCATGGAAGCATATTTTGGAAGAAAACCCCTACTCAGATCAGGAACATCTGCTCATTTGTGATTTTTAAGACATCAGGTATGACACTGACCTAACGGAGTGATACATCTCTAACTTGGTTACAACCGATCCTTCATTTTTGAGAGCAGATTTTCCATTGAAATATTCCCATCTCGGACTCTGTTTATTTCAGTTTCCCACAGACCTGCTGAGCTGCTTTGTTGTTGCAAATTAGTAATTGGAAAAACTACAATTATCCTGAAGTTTCAGTGCAAGATGTGTTTGAAAAAGAAACTCATCATGCTGGCTATGCGTTGGACCTCAAAGGGGTGCTTTTACAGGGTGCTAGAAAGCATGAAAATCACATAAGGTTTTTAGCAGAATTTTGCAGGTTGACAAAGTTATTACAAATCCTCAGGAAGAAGGAAAATGTTCACTGATAGTTGCTTTAGGACATCTTCTACTCCTATTAAAAAATAGTTGAAGAAACAGACTTGTCACAAATCTGTCATTAACAAACAAGAAAAAACGCTCTCAGAAATAAGCAAAGAATCTAGTCTTCGATATAATGAAGGAAAGTGGAGGTACATGATGGTGATTTAAGCTATACATTAATAATTCAAAGTGTTTGTTATATACAAAATTCCTAACTAAAATCCAGTGTAGTAATGTGGAATAATTTGTGCCTCAGAGGTTGATGCAATTAGCAAAGGCATTTTTGATAGTGGAAAAGCCAAAATATAAGCAGTGTAAGAGGAAGAATTGACAGAGCAAAAAGAGTAGGTTGCTCACGCCAGGCTTCCTCCTAGAAAAGACAGAGGGAGAAAGGTTTTTAATCAGCAGCAAAAATTTAAAAAAAAAAAGAAAAAAAAGTAGCAGTTCTGCAGTGCTGCTGGCTGGCATCCAGGCCAAGAGGCAGTCCGATGCCTTTTCCTCCCACTCCTTCACTTGGTTCTAGCAGGAGTCAGAAACTCTGGGGCCAATAGCAGTATTAACAGCGTAAAGGTGTTTTGGGGCCTTCTCAGCATAGTTGTATTTGATCCTTATTTTTTTTTTTTTACTTTGGGCAGCTTTCTGCCAATTTGCCATGTCTTATTTTCAGGATATGTCAGGATTGCTGATTTCTGCCTTTCACTGTTTTCTCTCCTTCATGTCTTTTATTACTCCTGTTAATTGTAACTCTCACTTTCTTCTCCCAGGAGAATGATTTCCTCCATTCCTGATTCCTCTTCCATAACTCCTTCCCCATCTTCCTCCTAATCTGGACCCATCATGTCTGCTCTTCCTCACAGAGCTCTTATCCAGGTTTCCTTTCTCAGAAGTAAAAGAAATTAAATAAATTTCAAACAATTTGTTCTTATATTTTGTAAATCATTTATTCTACTGTCTTCCATGTTACCTCTTCCCTCACACACACATTCTTTGTTGTTGTCTATTTAGTTTATAAGTGTTTTTGTATAATCTCTCTTAAAAAAAAATTCCTTATATGCAAAATCTCTTTTGAGGTCTTCACTAACAGAATCGTGATTAATAACATGCTGGAAGTGACTCCATGAGTTTTGAAAAGAAGCAATATTATGAATGTGTTCTCGGGCATGTAATATGACCTAGCATTATCTGTTGCCTCTTAAAACTGAAATGTGGCATTCATGGTACATAGCTTGCTCCAATGCAACAGAGAGATGATCTTTCCTTTGTCTAAGGGGTCTGTCACAACATTTATTGTGAACTGACTATTGCACGAGAGAAACCATTGCTTGGGGTTTGGCTTAATAGGTATCCTATAGATATTGTCCTATCCTATAAGTTTTGTTTTCAATAGAAAGGAGAAACTGAGGCAACTGAGCTTTTTGATGGCAGTTTTTCAAATGGGAGTTATTTATTAAAAGCAGCTCACATGTGTATTGCCTAATGCAAGCTAAAATGTGACCTTCTTGACTAGAAACCACAAACGGAAAAGTAGCCCTCTGTGAGTGAATATTGTTGGACTGTATTAAGTCCAGAGACACCAAGCACCTGGCATCTGGTATTTATCTGAGCATTTGGCTTTGGCTACTGATCTCAGCAATATCCAGGAAACTCTTGAGAGAATTCAGACAGTTGTGACACACATCATAGTTTGGATGACTACTGGCTTTTCATGTGGACAAAATTCTTCATCTAATTAAACCCTGTAGTTCTGCTGATGTTAGGTACGTATAATGAATGCCAGTAGCATTTTCCTTTTGATCCAAATGGGAAGTGTTTCCCCTTCCAAGATGAAAGAGGTACCAAAAAGGACACTCCCCATTAAATAGACTGGCTGTCCATAATGACCTAAAGTTCTACCAAGTCTTACGTAACTGTCAGGTTTATGCTCCCTACCACCTTTCTGTTGGATGGTCATAAACAGTACTGAGCTTTGTCCTTATGCATTTTTCAATAATGATACTAGGTTAAAGTAAACTTAGCATTGCTATCATAATAAACCATTTCACCATGTGTGTAACACTGTCTCCAGAAAATGATTATTATCTTTTGAGTCAATGGCTGGAGTAGTTAAAAATGAAAGAAAAGGAACTACACCAAAGGAAATACGGCACGAATGCCCAGCTCTTACCTTACCACAAGTAAAACCGTGATACGCCTCAAAAAAACAGCTGAGCATGAGATGCAGAGAGCAACAATCCCACCTATGAAAAGGTCATAGGTCTCATGTATTGACCAAATAGGGTACTGACACATTCCCTGTCTAGACGTTTCTATTCTGGCATCACTCAAACCTGCAATGCCATCAGTTCTGGGGTTTCCTACGACAATGCAGCTATCCAGGAGGTAGTCACTAACCAGGAATGTTCCTAGAGTAACAGAGAAAGAGCAAAATGTATCTGTACCTTGAGATATCCAAATGGGTCCTTAGGATTATGGGGAGCTGAGCAGTAGTTAAGGACACCTAAACGCTGTTGTAGTTTCTGCCAGGCCTCACATTACCCCTCTCTGGCAAAGACAGTAGTGCCATCTGTACAGCTTTGCTTCCCCCAGTCACCATGTTTCAAATTGAACTTGGCTTGACTGTTACTGTTTAAATTATTTTTTCTCTCTTTGTCGTGGTTTAACCCCAGCCAGCAACACAGCACCACGCAGCCGCTCACTCGCTCCCCCCCAGCCAGTGGGATGGGGGAGAGAATCGGAAAAAAAGTAAAGCTCGTGGGCTGAGATAAGAACAGTTTAATAGAACGGAAAGGAAGAAACTAACAATGACACTAATAACAAGAAGAAATGACAATAAT
>JAVKLA010000001.1:18206298-18262672 GCA_034782735.1 Sagittarius serpentarius
TTGGCCAATTTGGGTCTGCTGTTCCGGCTGTCTCCCCTCCCAGCTTCCCTGTGCCCCTCCAGCCTTCTTGCTGGCTGCGCAGGAGAAACTGAAAAGTCCTTGACTGAGTCTAAACACTGCTGAGCAACAGCCGAAAACACCAGGGTGTTATCGACATTCTTCTCATACCACACTGAAAACACAGCACTGTACCAGCTACCAGGAAGACAATTAACTCTATCCCAGCCGAAACCAGGACACTCTTGAATGCCGGTGATTTTACACTTCAAAGTGCTTGTATACTTGCCTGAAGTGGATACTGCTTTAGTGAGTGCAGCTGCCTGGAAGGTCTTATACCTAAACGCTTCCTGTTAAACATGGAAAATGGCACTGCATACGCTAGGATAGTTACTTTTAGCAGTAATGATTATATTTTGTGGTTCTCTTGTTTAATGATTCACTTGACCTTTTTTAACTTGGATTTTTACTTTGTATAAAAAATGAAGAAGTTGTATTTATATTTTACCAAAAAACACAGGCGCACATCTCTCAGCTGGTCTGTTTGGCACTAGCCAAATTGCCAGGAGTGGGAGAAAAAATTCCAATGAGAAATCACCTGTAGTCAGAAAGTCACCACAGCAAGCAAACTTGCCGTGTAGTTACCTACTTGACCCTGACCAGCTGGTATCGTGCATTCTTTGTAAGGCTGCACTGCCTAAGGCTCAAAGGCAAACCTGAACATTTCCCAGTGCTGGCTTAGCCAGGAGAAGCAATGAGCGTGTTGTCTCGGCAGGCTCAGATGCACAGGCAGAGCTTTATTCCAGCGGGACAACTCGTGTCTTTCAGTCAGAGGTGGAATATTGCTGGGGTAAGGGGAACTAGTAAGATAAATGCAAATTTTCTTTCGCTCCCTCTGCTTAGGTTGTTTATGATTTTAAGTCTGAAAGGCAGATTCTTCAAAACAAATAATTCTTGTGATTTGAGTCAATTTATTCGGCTGCTTTAATGAGGTGCCAAGAGTAAAGATGTTTAACACACATTGCTCAATGAACGCGAGTGAGATTTTGCTGAGGTTTTGGATTCAGATGACAGGAGACTATAAACTAAGGTTATTGTACAGGTTTAGAAATAGACAATTGTAGGGCTGTTTCTAGCTTGTGTCTTGTAAAGGACTAATGAAAAAAAGCTTCAGGTTAGGGCTATTGATCAAATCAGGGACAGTGCTTGAACTGACGGGGGTCTCAAAGCTAGATATTTTTTTTTCAGAATGAGATTATAGCTTTCATTTAGGACCCAATTTGTTTATTCTGTCTGTAGTGGCAGCAGTTGCTGGCCTGTGATTAAGGTTAAGGCTAAGATTAATGTTAGGGTTAAGTTTAATGCAGACAAGAGCCAATAAGTAGCTCCATGTGAAGATGTTTGCCTAGTTTTAACAGTCTCACAATGTTGGACTTTAAATTAGTTTCATTGCCCAGAGAGGATGCTCAGTTAGGATCAAATCTGTGTTTTAGCTGGCGGTGTTTAAGGAGCTTGAACTACATACAATCGAAATATGTTTCACCCTCGCAGAAAAAAAAACTAGTGCCAACAGAAACACCCTAATTAGGTTC
Organism: Sagittarius serpentarius; assembly: GCA_034782735.1. Classification (NCBI taxonomy): domain Eukaryota; kingdom Metazoa; phylum Chordata; class Aves; order Accipitriformes; family Sagittariidae; genus Sagittarius; species Sagittarius serpentarius. The sequence continues at coordinate 18,207,888 of JAVKLA010000001.1, forward strand.
TTCTAGTTGCCAAGAATTTCAGATCTGAGGAAAATCAGTTTATTGCTGGGTTGAAATTAGGGTTCAGACATGTCAAGTGCTGCAGAACTGTAACTTCATGCAAGAGAAAAGCTTTCCACGTAGAAAAATCAGGCAAGGACCTCTTGAGTGGATGTAGTCTCTCTAGCTTATGTTTAATGTGATGGTTAAAGACTCAGGACAGCAACGACCTAACTAGTGCTGCGAAAGACTCGGGGAGCCACTGGAGGTGGATTTGAGTCAGTGCTGAAACTGGGTCTCATGACAGACAGAGTAACTTGTTTATGGATAAATACTGGATAACAACTACGGGTCAGAATTTCACTTGATAGGGGAACTAAGAATCAAGTTTTGAATTAGCAACATTGTGTTGTAGCTAATGGGTTTTAAAGTGGTAATGGATGTGGGTCGACACACAGTGTCAGTAAGGGCTGATGCTATGGGGTTAGGCATGGGTGATAATGCTGGCTTAGTCATAGCTCCTTGGCTTTTTTATTTTTTGGTCATTTCTGGCTGATCAGAGATCTTAAGCTCAAGGCTAGAGGTAGCGGTGGCAGGTAGCCAAGAAGAGCTTATGAATCAATGTTGCATACTAGGCAGCTAGCACTGAGGATTTCATGCAAGAACGAGTTTCTGTGATTCACACTGGTCTCAGATATCCAGTCTAGTTTCAAGGGGAGAAAAAGGGATGATGGGGGCTAATGTTAGGCCATGGGCTAATGTTGTCCTAGCGAAAATGGAGATTTAGGAGTGGTGCTGAGAAGGCCAAGCATACTTGTGTCAGGCTGGGCTAGCAAAATTTGCTATTTTATGCATGTAGCCAACTTTTATAATTTCTTCAGTGAATCTAGAAGAAAGTACCTAGCGTTTTCACTCGAAATATTGCTGGTTTGGATATGTGAATTTCCCTTCACTAAGCAGCGATTTTAGTTTTTATCTAAATGTAACCGGTCTTCACAGGGTCAGTTGCAGAATTATGTGAACAATTTCTATGGTACTAAATAATTATTTATGACTTTTAGTATTACAGTTTTTACAGAGTTAAATCGTGTTCTAAAAGTAGATGCTGTAAGTAACACAGACCATTAAGGGCAGGTTTACACTGTGTAGTGCTAACCTGGGACAAAAGTTTCTCTTTTTTTTCCTAGAATCTCTGTCTGCGTTCTGTGTTTCTCTATGTGGATGTGTTAGAATTATTGTGCCAGATGGGTGATGGAGCACTCTCTTGCTTCCATATAAGAAGAATCATGGGCTCAGGAAGCAATTTTGACAAAGAAGTTTGGATGTATACCCTCTTCCTCTTCCTGGAATAGAGAGAAATAACATAATTTAAAAAGCAGCAGCAGAAGAGTTCTCTCCATAATCCCTTCTCACAATAAACAGAGTTATCTTGTTTCATGAGTTAAATTTGCACCAACAAACAGACTATGAGTTCCCACAAGAACATGCCTAAGGCAGTCCTCCACAGTCTAAAAATCATCCTAAAACTTATCTGAAAAATGCCCAGAGTACAGGGATTATCAGACCTGCAGTAGTGACCTCTGAGCTCTTTGTACTTGTCCTGCAGCCTAAATTCCTTTTGGAAAAAAACCCATGGTATGCCCAAATTGTCTTTACCAAAAGAGACCCTCAGGCATATAGGCATCCAGGAGCAGAGTAGCCCAGATACTGCTCCATTCTAATCAGTAGAAGGCCTGTCAGGAGGGAGAGGTGATAAAGATGATTTCTTTAATGCCACCTCTTTCTTGAAGTGTGTTAACTGAAGTGTTTACAGTAGGCCGTATTGAAACTAGGTATGGATCAAGTCTTTCAAGTCTACTAGTGAAAATAGATGTAGTTTGCAATCTGCCTTAGCATTCAGAATATTTCCTGTCTTTTTTTAAATGGATGGGATGAGACTAACCCAAGAAAGATCTGCTTTTCCACTTGCTACAAATACCAGCCTGTGCTTACTGTAAATTAATGATTCAGTAACCAGCACATGAACTTTATTTCTTAATAAATGCCAGCTTCTGTTATGTTGTTATTTTATGGGTCCTGGTTGAATCACAGCTACATTATTTTATCTGCTCTGTGTCAAGTTTGGAGCTAAAAGCAAATTTTGAAACGGAACTTTCAAAAAAGGTACCTGAGTGTCCCATCCCTACAGAGCGTCTCATTTTTGTTACTGAATATCAGGCAGATCTAAAGTTTGCATGGTTCAGTAAAAGTGAATGCAAGCAGAAGATGTCAAATCAAAAGCAAATTATATTCTTTTCTTCTATGATATGTTTCCAACTCTCTTTAAGTGCAGACTTTGTTCCTATCTATCTCAAATGAACAAAACTATAAATCATAATAATTCTCTTATACCACAGAAAATTTTCACTTAATTCTGCAACTGGCCCTGTGAAGAGCGGTCGAGTTTAGATGAAGGCTGCAGGTACTCTTAAGTAACTATTATGATTTCACACTTGGGAAACTGACATTTTATAGCCATTAAAAAGTTGAATTGGCAAAAAAAATGGTGAAAGTAAATTCATGAATGTTTTGTAAATAAATGACCCTTTTTTTTTTTCCTCTCTGCTTTTCCTTAAAACATATATTATGTGCAAATACACAGAAAAAGCAGGCATTTAAGACTCCAAATCATTCATGTTCCAGATCAAATGTATTCAGGGGACTTCAGAGAGCAACAGTTCATCCAAACTACCCTGACAGAGGTTTGTAACTGGCCCTATAAGTCTTTTATGGCAGGGTTAGACTATTGCCTCCCTGTGCTTATGCACCCTGGAAACCCTTAATCTATAAATTACTATGCCTTCATTTAAAGTACCAAATGAGGAGTAATTTTGGAGATCATTTAGATTCTAGATGATTCAGCATGAGTCTGGGAAGCAGGAGGCTTTCCTGTAGGTAAATAAATCACTCTTAGATGTCCTCAAAACGCTCACCAAACATTGATTAACTCTGGCTTTTTATTTCGGAAAAAAATAACACATCACTCTCTAAGGTTCACGTCTAACATGATGTTTCTAACCCTAAGGATGTCCAGAATACTCCTAACTATCCGTAGTCTCAGAGTTTATAAAAATTTGAAAGATGGGAAATATACTTTTTACCATATCTATTATAATTTTATTCTCTTTCATTTGGCATGAAACCTTTTATCATTTTGATGACACTACGGTAAAAACAAAAGTTGTGGAGAGTGAAATGCAGAAGTAAATGATAGGATTTTTAGACACGTGCATGAATAATGCTCCTGTTGACAACGGGAACTATTCATGCGTGTAAGATTTTGGTCATAAAGTATCAGTGTGGCTGATAATTAATTGTAATGTTGCAAAAATTCATTCAGATGATCATTACAAAATAGGTCCTAATACAGGCTAATTCCTCAAAATCAAACCATTTAGAATTTTCTGTATTTCATTCTTGTGCAAAAAGGTTCAGATGATGCTAAAATACTCTCGTATTCCTTAGGACCTGGCTTTTTTTTTCCCTTGCCTTACTCCCAACCATGTAAGCTCCCTGCATGCAGAGCTCCCTTCATTTCTGAGCAATTCTGTGGCATTTGGCCTGCCTTTTTTTATTTTAATTGTGTGTTAAGATGATGGCATTACTAATAGTAACGACTTCAATTTTTCCACAGCTGCACACAAAGCTGGTGTTTTCAGTAAAATGCAGAGGAATTAGACAGTCAAATCCCAATAAATTTCAGTGGATGCTGGACACAGAACCAGCTCAGCTGCTTTGAAAATCCTAAAAGGCATATAATTTTCTTTGCTTTTACTAAGTAAATATAGTAGTCTTTTAAAGAGAAATGTTTAGAAATGAACTGAAACACCTGTTCTGAATGGATCTAAATATTACAAAAATCTAGCAGTATAGCTCTTGAAATAGTGTACATCCTCTCTTTTCTATCTCTCCCCGCTTTGTAAACTAAGGACGTGAAGAGCCAGCAACTGAAGTCAGTGCAAAGTGAAGCTGCTGAGCAACTCTGTAAACAAACTCTCACAGCTTAGAGAGGTATTCACAGAAATACATCCACAAATGTGCTTTTTGTTTGTGTAGTGTCTAAATGCTTAATGACTGATACCAACTCTAAAGACAACTGCAGTGCACCATAGAATGAAAGGATATATGTTGGCGGAGGGTTTCTTACAGTCTCTCAAATCTCCCGGGTATACAGCAAAAGTAAATGTAATGTGGGAGCAGTGAGTCTTCAGCTTTAAAGGCAAAGGCACCAATAGCTGTGGGTGCTCATTTCTTCTAAAGCAAAATTACAACAGAACAGGACTCAATGTTCGTAGCAGTTTTCACTAGTTTTTTTACAATACTTACTGTATGCTGTAGGATATATTCATGTCGATTTGTGTGTTCTGTTCATTTTCAGAAGTGTTATATTATTTGTGTAGTCTCAGTGCGGAGCATTTCCATGGGTTAACTAATTAGAAAGTTTTTCAAATTAAGTACTAAACCAGTATTTTCCTACTTAATTGAAAGTGGATTTTTAAGATTGCTTTTATTTTTGAGAATGTATGTAGCACATTCAGCATGTTTTATCTATCCTCACCAAGCAGTTATATGATGTTCCACTTAGTAAGCAGTGATTTTAAAGGGTGATTTCAGTCATCTGTTACAGCTTCAAATGCTTAATTGCTTTAATGGAATAAAACTGGTTTCAAAATACTTCAGGATCTTAGCACTGCAGAAATTGGTTTCCCTGTTCTGATTGTCATAGAGTGACAAATCCATTTCCTCAGTTATTATCATATGGTGCATCTTTGAATGGACATGACCAAGTATCTGTGTGTGTGAAACTCTTATTATTTACCTCCTTTCGCCTGTTGTTGACTGATCTCCTTACATTCCTCCAAAGACTGAGGAGGCACAAAGCAACACCCATGAAAGCAGTCAATCCAGTGCAGCGCCAGGACTTGTCAGACACAGATGTGCACAGAAACAAAATCTGAAAATGGGAAAAATACTCTGATAAGAAAATGGATTATATATGTCTTTCTTCCCTTCTCAATTCCAGATTGTGTGAGGTACCAGACTATTCTGGGAGGACAATTTTAGGGCAAAGATGAGATGCAGTGTGGGTGGAAGAGCTACAAGACGCCAACTTCTCCCACCCTGTCTTGGCTTCCATAGCAAGCTAGTCAGCTGCAGATCCAACTCATGCAGAAAAAGAAAAGTACATTTATTTAGGCCCAAATCCATGACTTAAAATGTTATGTTGTTTTCTGTGTGTTCAGGGAAACCTGATGATTTAACTTTGATTTAATGGCCCTACTGGTCTGACCTCTCCACACCTGTTATGACTCAGCTAACTTAGAATACCAAAACCATTAAGATTATATAAGCATTTTATGTCCTATTTGACTGTTTAAATTGCCAAACATGTGCTCTGAAACTTTGATACAGTTTGGATGGCAAAACTTTTTCTATTAAATAAAATAGTAAGGAATCTGATATATCCATTTGAAAATTGTAGGTCTAACATTCATGCTTATATGGTTGTATAAGCTATGGTGTATATAGGCCCCCTTGAAAAGAAAACAGATTCTATTTAGGGCGTATGCAAATGGCAGGCAGACACAAGCCATCTGGGAAATAAAGCACTATGCCTGAAGCCGTTCCTTCTGGTATGAATAGTTTGGTCAGCAATGGTGAGAGAGCAATGTGCCTTTAGCGTGGTGCCCAAGGAATCGGAGACAGGGTGTAGGAGACACCAGTTGAATACCCTCCTAAGCCAGAGAGGGTAAAGCTCTTTGACCATTCTTGTTTCACAGTGACACCCCTTCAAGAAGGAATGCAAGATCTGGGGGAGCAAAGAGCAAGGCTGGCTAACCGTCTTTCTACAGCCCACAAGTGATGGCACTCATCATCACGGTGAGAGGGGCAGCCTTGGGCCGGCTTCAGCCTCAGGAATGTTTTCTGCACCTTCTTCAATGATTTGACTGCTAGTGGGTGTCATGGTTTAACCCCAGCCAGCATCTAAGCACCACTCACTTCCCACCCACCCAAGTGGATGGGGGAGAGAATCAGGGAAAAAAAAAACCAAACAACTTGTGAGTTGAGATATGAAGAGTTTAACAGAACAGAAAGGAAGAAAAAGGAAGAAAATAATCATGGATATTATTATTAATAATAATAACAATAATAATACAGTATGACAATAATAATAATGATGATAATATTAATAAAAGACATTAAATATTCAAAAAAAGTGATGCACAAAGCAATTGCTCACCACTCGCCAACCGATGCCCAGTTAGTTCCCGAGCAGCGATCCCCCGCCCCCAGCAAACTCCCCCCAGTTTATATACTGGGCTTGACATCACATTGTATGGAATACCCCTTTGGCCAGTTTGGATCAGCTGTGTCCCCTCTCAACTTTCTTGTGCCCCTCCAGCCTTCTTGCTGGCTGGGCATAAGAAGCTGAAAAGTCCTTAAATTAGTCTAAACACGACTTAGTAACAACTGAAACCATCAGGGTGTTATCAACATTCTTATACTAAATCCAAAACACAGCACTGTACCGGCTACTAGAAAGAAAATTAACTCTATCCCAGCTGAAACCAGGACAGTGGGACATGTGCAAGAGATTGGCACTGGAACCGAAGACTTTTCCTACTAGCAGACTCAGGGCTTCTGTCATGCTTTGCTTCTCCTCTTGCAACTCATCTCTCTCTAAAAAAATACATATCCATTGAATAAGAAAGTTAAGGTATCATTAGGCTTGCCTACCCCACAACTTGCCCACCCCACAGCTTGCCCATTTGAAAAGACGTTTTCTGCTATTGAATTTTTCCTATCACAGTTTTTACTTCTCACTATTTCTTCCAGATAGCTGGTTCTCATTAATTATGCAATGAGAGTATGACTCAAAATAAGGACAAGTGATACCCTCCAAAGAACTAATCTGAGGTTTCAACTAGATCATTCCTGTTTGAGGCTATATAGAACATTATTTTTAACATGCCCCAGCAAAAATAGCCATGTTGCAGAATGTCTAGGGAAATAAAGAAAATCTTGAGAATCTGGCTAACACATTCTGTACCGGAAAAATCACAGAAACTCATTGAGGACAAAGCTATACTAGGAAAAAAAAGGCACAGAACAAATCTAACAGCTGAGAAGATGAAGGAGTCGGCTTTCAGAAACCAATAGGGTGTAATTATTCAATTCTGTTCTGCAGGTCTCGGAATAAAATCTTGTCAACCTCTCTCTGGGAAGGTATAAGAGGAACAGAGGAGGAAGAAAAGGATGAATTTTACCTACAGCTGTCAGAAAGAAACATACTAATTCATTTGACATTAACCTTCCAGAGTTGGAGCTAAGAAGAAGAAAAAATGGTAATTTTACAGTTTACTTCACCCATTTATTATTTTAACGTTCCAAAATGCACAGTAAGGCTTTCGAAGAAGGCTGCATAAGTGCCATCTATACAGTAATCTGAGTATACCAAATTGAACTGGACCCTTGCTGTTCACAAATGCAGGTTTAGAAGTCCAAAAAAAACCCTAGAGTTAATTGCAGTGTGCTAAAAATCAGAGGAAAGCAACATATACATATCTCAAAGCAAAACATAATTCAAAGAATTTAGGTACCATTTTATACATTTAGTTTTTATTGCTCTTTTGATTTTCATGTCTGCAGAAGGATATTCTGTTCTGCCATTAAACTTTGCTAGTTAATCACTACTCTTCAACAGCTTTCTTTAATAACAGATACAGCACTCTTGTTTAACAGCTGATGCAGGAACCTTGGCCTGGGGAGCCATGAGCATTGCTCAATGAATACTTCCAGCATGGGTTTGACTCTGTTTCTCCATGCTGACTCAACAACCTATCAAACAAAACATTTCATTATTTAGGCTCTGTGGGACGTGTGGGATACAGGATAGAGAGCATGAAAGGGTAGGAACACTCCACTATTATTTTCTTATTATTTTGCAGTTACAGAACATTTGGCAAATGATGGTATGCACTGTCGCAAGGCAGATGCTATAAATTGGGTCAGTATGATATATGGCTGCCAAGGAGCTGTTTAAATCTATTTTCACTGTTTCCAGCAAAAAATAACACGAGAGAAGTAAAGACATCCTGAAGTAATTATATCATTTGGAAGGAAAATATGGCAGGGATTTTTAAAACATACATGCAAAACAAAGAACACATTGAACTCATACCACACTTGAAAACCTAATGGAGAAGGGTTAATTGATAAACACGAAACTAAAACTGTTCAGTTATCAGTCAGCTAATCAATTAAGCTATGAGCATAGGCCATTTCTTCAGTCTCTGAAATAGATTTTAAAATCATCAAAGCCTGCCATGATAAAATCAAATTGCACTTTAAAAAGCTATAGCCTTTTCCTAAAACAATAGATAATAATAGGCAGTTTGCTTGACTGGACCAATAGGTTACTCTTCACTGTGATTTCAGTTCTGAATGGATTAATTTTGGACTTTCATTCTCAGATCTATCAATAAAGACTTTGGGAGTTGCCAGAATATGCAACCAAGAGGCAAAAGAAGCAGACTGAAAGGCTCACGTGCCGTTCATAGTAAGCAGTTATCTTTAAAACTTCTTAAGTCTGTAAACATCACCAGTGTGGAGACAGATCTGGTATTGCTGCTCACTAGTACATTATACTGCTTTTTAGCACTAGCATTTCAGTGCTATCCCGATGACTCAGGGTCAAGTGCCAGTTGTAGCCCGCATTTTGGAAAACACGCACCAATCAGCAATAACTTGCAAACTGTCTGTTAATGAGTCTCTTTCCACACCACTGATTCCAGACCATTATATAACTGTAAGACTTTAATGCCCAGATTTTAAGGACTTGATCGCATTTTGCATGAAGGACTTGATGGCATTTTGCATTCCTTAAAGAGAAATGAAAAGAAAAACCATTGAGATCTCGGAATGCTTTCCTCTGATTTTACCTGTGTATATAAAAAGAAATTTTTCATATACAATACTGAAAGCCTCCATCTTCCCCGCTCCCTGTGAGACATAGGTATCGTCATTGCATAATAGAGTCTTAGGCGGCTTCACGAAAACTGTAACACCGGCGGGTACCATTCAGTATCACTTCCCAAACAGCAATCTGTCCATAGAGGGAAAGTGTTACACTGTTAAAACATCTATCAGGAAAAGCAGAAGTGGAGTACATAAAATAACACTTTTCAAAGATGAAACCATGAAGAAGAGAGTAAGGGACGACCCGTCAGTGTCAAAGGACAGAGGGGAAAAAGATGAGAAAGGACACTCCATAGTAAATCTCGGGAGAAATTCCTTATTATGAGCGCCAGGAGACAGCAACATGGGGAAATATAGCAAGAACCAAGGTCACTTGATAATGGGCTGGACTGCAAGACCATGCCTGTGACTAAGTCACACCTAAATGACTAAGTAAGTCCTTTCCATCTCCAGTGCCTCCAATAAAACCTCTGCCCTAAAATAATAAATAAATATCCGTAGACAAGCCAAAACAGAAAAAGATGTTTCCTCTAGAAAGGAACCAAGGGCCTTGAGGGAAATGGAAATTAAATGATTTTGGTTTGGAAGAAATTAATATTGTTATGGGCTGTGGAGACAATCAAAATCCCATAAAGGAATCTAGTAATAGTAAATGCCTATTTGCCTTAAAATGGCCTTAAAATGGAAGGAGGTTAGTTAGCTGCATGATTTGGAAACACTTCTGAGGCATCTCTTTAAAGACTTGTGTATCTTAAGAATGCAATGCTTTGTTATCAGGCCCAATGCTGCAAGTCATTGAGGAGACTTCACACCTTTTTTTCTTTTTAACAAAGCAGCTGACATTTTTAAGGATCTGCCAGAAGGTTTTTGTTACAAAGTTCCTAAGCATATTTTCTAACTCGCTATATTTGCCATGCCGCTTTCCAGAGGCCCATCTAGCTTGTTATTTTATAGTGAGGACAGTGTTTTGGAGCTGATTGAAGTGTTCGGTGTTAAAACGTATGTGGCTAGCTAGCACTGTCTCCTCCACAAAGGAAGAATATTTCCTATTTGACTCTCTTTGCATTCCTATTTCCTTTATGCAACTACTTCTGAGAGTTTTATGGCCAACTATCTACAACATGCCACTTTTCGTGCGGTTCCTTTTTTGGTCTGGAAAACTTTTTTTTTATATTATACTCTGTAATGCTGTATTACTCACAGTGATCTTTCACATTTAACCATTTTATGATGCTGTTTAATGGCCTGACATGCGTAGAACTTGCAAAGTCACGGGTTATCAGTGTCAAATGATCCAGTTTCTTGCAGTCATACTGGGATCACATTCTGCTCAGGATCTTTCCACTTATTTTAAGCCATGTAGTTCTTTGAAAACCAGCACGTCTCATAATATGGGCTCTTCTTCCTTGAGCTTTGTTTTGAACATCTCTTCCCCCCACGGCATTGTTTGAAGCAAATCTGGGCAAATGTAGAAAGAAAACGTCAAGAATGCCTAGCAAATAGGAAAAACCTGACAGAAAGGTTTCATAGATTAGCAGATCTCTCCGAAGTTGGAAGTTTGAGCCATTAGTAAGGGCAGCAGAAGGAAGCAGGAGTTTGGAAGCAAAACATAAATGTATTTTTTTCCATAGGCTTTGCCCCCAGCTCTGCTTTTTTGTATATACAGAGCATGATGAGAAATGGTTTTGCTCAGGACTTGCATGCTCGTTATTTATTACATCCCGGCAACACGATGCGATGTGCCAAGATCTCGGCTGGATCTGGCACAGTACTCCAAAATTAAGCAAGTAAGTGGATGCAAGTCAAGTTAAGATTTTTCACAGAGTTCAAAAGTGAATTAAGTTGTCCTGTAGATATTCGCTCAGTCCATGTTGTCCTGCTTTCAGCAATTACTGAAATGAAATACAGTGTGCCACTGCAGACTTTGGCCCTGATCCCACACATCAGTTCTCCTCTGTTCTCTTTATTCACGCTTCTGAGCTCCAAAGGGGATTCTCTTGTTGAACTTGCCCCTGTTTCACACCAAGAACAGCCTTTTGGCTCAGTGGGCCTAATAAAGCACTAAAAATATTCTGTGGTAAGGTTTACACAGGTGATAAAATTAAAAAGATATTTCTAGTAGCTCTGCTGACAAAAAGAGCAAGCAGCATGACTGTCAGAGCAAACATGCACCCTGATCAGCTCTGAAGTTACAAGTAAACAAGTACTAAACTATGCAAGGCATATGATGAATAACAACTGGCATTTATTTTCTCCTTCCTATTCCATGTGGGTAAGAAAAACTGGCATAGAGTATGCAGCTACAGTTGAGTAAATTTTTTGAATTTCATCTGGTTTAAATAACTGAAAGTTTTTCTCTCATCCCGAGACTATCTTATGAAGCTATTCATAAATTCTCCTCCCAATACGGGGATTTGAAATGATGCTTCCTATTACCCAGTAAGGAGGCTTAATGTCAGGCCTTGAGTCTTGGGTGTGGTTTGGGAGATTCTTTCTTCTTTCTTTTGATGCTGTACTTGTGTTTATAAATAAAGATTTCAAAAAAGAAAGGACAAGAATTCAATGGGACTCAGTTCTTAAATGCAGAAGGTAGCCCACTGCTACATTATCGGTCCATCCTAATGACTTCTTCACTACAGGAGACAGGACAGACAGAGAAAATGAGGAATATTCATCCCCGAACAGCATGCAGCAGGTCAGTTATATTGTGCTACCAGGTCTTGAATACTTGACTCACTGTATCAAAGACTGTAAGTTATAAGTAGCCATAAAAGTAACTTTTCCATGAGCAGAAATATTTGCTTACTCATGTCTGCTAGCTGTCCAAAACGGACGGAAAGGAAGGCAACTTTAAGAAAAACATGATCAAGTAAAGTTAGATTAACCTTTCAGACAACATTCATATCTGGCATTCATACAATGCAGAACAACAATTAAAAAAAAAGAAAAAGAAAAAGAAAAAGTGGAGTAAATTGTTCTAAATCCGGAAGAGAAGAATGGATTTGCCAGACTATTTCCAAAACAGGCTGGCGGCCTTTCGCAGTGCTGAGCTTACCACAAGGAACATGCACTACATAGCTTTACGCCAGGACATTATCTCAGTATAACCAGGAGCTCTGAGATTCCCAGCTAGAAAACCTCTCATAAGCTTTATTCCCTGACTAAAATTTTTTAAATGGGGTTATAATTGTGATGGGCTTTATTAACGAATATATACCCTTCTACTGTATGTAAGGTCAGTGATTAAAATAAATTTACTTTGTCCTGCTTTTTAAGAAAGAATATTAAGCCTGGAATAGAAAATAAATGCAAGATTTTGTTAGGGTTTGGATCGTATGCAGTTCCTTCAAGTCAGGGTAAATTAAGAAATGATTGAGGCTAGTACTCCTTTTGTTTGTATCATTTCTATTTTCTCTACCATTTATAACATATCTAGGCCCTTGTGATTGTTTAGATGAGGTGATTTCAAGCTGCATTTACTGTTTGGATTTGATGTCAACAACTATTGGAGGAGGAATCCCAAATTCCTCAGAAATTAAGATGCAGGTGAGGAATAATTTTCACACAAGCTATGGCTTGAAGCTTTTATGCATTTCAGCTATGCAGAACTGCACAGGTGGAAGATATGTAAAGTTCATTACAGAGATTAAAAATATATCTCTGACTTTATGAAGGTAAAACTGTTACAGGAAAAAAGGAAAAGCAGTTTTAATACAGTGGAAATACTGAGATTTTGAAAATGACACGGCTTGAATTGATAGGATGGGCAGAAATGGTGTTTATTCTCTTTGCTATACCTTTACCTTCCTCCATAAAAGAGCTGGAAAAAACAGAAAGGCAACAACAGGGCAGGAATGGTGTCTGTCCTAAGCGGCACGAGCTCTACAGTCACCATAAAATGCTTTATAAAATGACCCACTGTTGATGCGATGAACATACTGTCAGATAAAAAGGCAATGTTATGTTTCACAAAGTAATAAATTGTTCTTTGTTGCATCATACAAAATTGCAGCACCTCTCACTGACGCTATTTTCTTCTATGGTATGTCATAAAAGAAATCCCAAACCAACAGCTATTTGCCCAGCTTTTACCGGGGATATTCCCAGGGCCCTTGGAGTTTTTTTCTGCTCTTGGAAAGTAAACGCTACTGCCGGTGTGTCCTCTGCAACAGGTAAAGCCTGAATCTTCAGGGATTTCGGTACGAGTTACCGCAGAGGGCTCTGCCAGGGGCTGGCAGCGGGGGGAGCCGGGGCACGGGGCAACAGCAGCAGCTCCAGCCGGAGGCAGCGCGGTCCCTGCTGCCTGTGGGCTGCCCTCCTGGGTGTGCATTGCTGCAGCTTGAAGGAGGCAAGCTGTCCCAAGCCTGTGAGTGTTGTGTTCATGCTCTTTTGTTAATGACCCCTCCGAATTTGAGCTCAGCCGTTGTTGCTGCCTGGTGCAGGGGTTGCTCACAGGAGGTGAACAGGATCCTCTTTTTTTTCTTGTGAATTAATCTCATTGTTTCGTTGCCTGAATAACTGAGGACAACCGACCTTTGGTTTAAATCTGCATAGAGTAATTATGTGGCCAAAACAGATGAAGGAGGAAAAAACCCTGCAAAAACAGTAGATGAGAGTGATAGTCAGATAATAAGTCTTAAAAAATGAGCATCTGGTGTCCTAAAATGACATGCTGCTTTGTGCTGACCACTGCAGAGCGGGAAGCTGCTCCCATGCATGAAGGCTACTGCCTTTCATCCAGTGTCTGGCCTGGGCGGGAGGCACTGGTGCTGGCTGCACTACCACCTTACAGCTTTCCCTGCGTGACCCAGGCTCTTCGACGAAAAAATGGAGCTGCCCAGGAAGGCTGGATACCCCTGCCCAGCTCCGAGGCTGCACAGCATCTCCGCAGAGCTTAAAGAGGCTGCTCTGTTGGAGGGTACAGGCAAAATAAACCTATGGGAAGTGGCTTGGGATGCTGGGGATAAGCGACGATTTTCTTATCTGGGTAAGCTGGTGAGAAGCCTTGCTAGTTGGAGGCTCACTTCAAAAGGAGGGAGACAACGTTTATTCTCTCCAGACTGTCCTGAGAGCGCTGTGCTAATCAGAGATACTCCAGTACAAGTTCTGAGTAAGAGGAGGTAAGAGAGTACAGGGAGAAATCTAGGTAGCCACAGCAATCCGTGGTGCAGGAGCACAACACCTTGGCTCCTGCACTCCTCTCTCCGCTGTGGCCAAAGCGTTTTTATCTTTAGTGCTTTTCACGAAAGATACAGGGGCCATCTTCCCTGAAAACAGGTGGCTATTTTTTTTCGCTTGTTTGCAGGGAGGAAGATGGGGGAGAGATCTGGGAACGAGTAGGTAGGAGTAGCATTATGTCCCTGCCCCTAGAATCTCTTGGCATCCGGTACTGTTGCACAGAAAGCATGCGCTAGGAACAGCTGGAAATTCAGATACATACGTGAAGTGTATATACTCCTGTTATTAGAGGTGAAACAGGATTTCAGGGAGGAATGGGGGAGCCAGAGAGGCAGGGAAATCAAACAATTTATAGCGCTGGCATGCTTGGAGGCATTTTGCAGCTTGCTCCATTTCTGAACCAGTACTTGCAGAAATCACACTACTAGCCAGCAGTGTGGTGTCTCTCCCAGCGGTGCTTTTAAGTGTAATGCAAAAACCATCACAGCCTAGTGGCACCAAAGAGTGCTACTTGGCAACTTGCAGCATCAATTTGAGCCCTCAGTCTATTGTTATCAGTGACCAATACCCAAAAATAGACTGCAGGCCTAAATATTGCTACTCACAGTCCATCCCATTCAACAATACTTCTAATTCCAGCCTCCAAATGTAATATTTGGGAGGATGCTGTTTGGGTCATTTTCTTAAGACAGGAAAAACATATTTCCTAACATTTTTAGCCCAGCTTGTTCAGTCTGCCCTGAATAGATTTCCAGAAAAGCTGCATCATGACGTTTCCTCCTGGACTCAAAGCAAAAGCCATGCACTCGTAATGTTTCCTCTCTCAGAAGGAAATGCTATGGAAGGGGGACAGGTGCAAGATGAACTGCATAGCAGAATTTTGCTTTTGCTTTCTTGAATAATACCCACAATGGTGGCAAGGAGGGAAAAAATAAATCAGTCCTAACAGCCATGTGATATTTGGCTTGGATTATCAGCATGAAAAATGTGGAAAACTACTTTCAGAACTATATGCACTGAAATGCTTCTGTTATACTTAGCCCTCATTTGTGGGATATGCAGAGGAATCCCTCACATTTGTGCATGATTTGAAAACAGTGAATAGCTAGTAAATTATCTTTCCTTGACACTAATACTAATCCAGAACAAGGCAGGGTTTTTCACAAGCATTAAATTAAAAGGGAACAAGATCATTATTATTTTATCAGATTAATTAGTGGATTTTGTATCAACTGCCTCAGATATCAGTGAAAACACCTGGCTTCAGGGGCAAGGGGGATATGCAGGCAACTTGCTCCTCTGCTGAAATACAGATATTTCTTCTGTGCCCTGCCACTGCTGCGTGATGGAAGTATGTGGATGCCTCGTTTTCTAAAGGTCTGAGGCCCTGGAGAAAGAGAGGTGGGAAGACTGGAATTTGGAGGAAACACTTTATTCTGTTTTCAGTAAAAGTACACCAGAATAGGAACCTTTGGGAAACACAGTGAAAAGGGTGATATATTACTGGGCAAAACAGGCTGAAGTCCAATCGCCAATACTTATTTCACAGGAATTCATAGTGGATAAGTCAGTGTTAGTCATGCTAGAAAGAAATATTTTGATTGTTTTGTTTTGTTTTGTTTTATAAAAAGGTGCCCATGCTTTTGTTGCTTCCTAAATAACATGAAATATATCCAGTTAAGTATGTGGAAATAACCTATGCTTTCTTGTACTCTCTTCAATTTAGCAACTATAGCAGCTTAAGATGCTAGGTCATGGTCTTGGGCACTGCAACAGGAAAAACACAGGGATTAAAGTTGTGGAGGAGAAGAAAAGGCCAAGCCAATAATGTCACACTTCTTCTAAAAAATAAAAAATGATAATCAATCTATTCTTAAAAGCAAGATGTACCTGTAGAGATATTCTATTGGGCAAGAACATTAATATTTTAGTGAAGTAATGAAATGTCACATTAGTTTGGTTGTCCCTACTCAGGGGTCTCTGTATCATGTTCCACTGTATGGGTACACCTATTAATTTGCACTCTAGTCTAGTCATATCACTGATAGTTTTTAAGCCTCTTGATAACTGATTTACTCTACAGTATTTTGTCTTAACATGGAAAAGAAAATAGAAAAACATTAGGGAAGCTGTTTAAGTAATCTGTGATTTATATTAGGTCCTTTCTTGATTATCACTCTGTATATAACCACTGTTGCAGCAGAAATAAAGAAAGAAAATCCACTTTCCAGTAATTAATTTCATAGTTATATATAGTCATACTGCATCTAGGATGTCATTCATCTAGGATATCCTTCAGTCTCTATGCTCAACACTATAATCTCTTCCAATCTGTCAACCCATAGCAAGAGGCAATGCCTGGAAAGGACATTTAGAGAGAAAACTGCAGAGGAAATAGCATTGGCAGTTCAGTATATATCAATCGCCTTTCCAAGTCAGCGCTAAAATGTTACCCTTTAGAATGGTATTAGGGGAAGCAGTGCTATTAGAGTGGCTGAGTAATATCCCAAGTCCGTTCCAGTATCTTTATGCCAAGTAGAAGGCTGAAGATGCATAAGGTACTCTCAAAGCCTGCTTCCTGTTGAAAGAAAATTGCCTTGGCCTAGGATCTCTGTAAGACAGCTGCAGACTGCTCCCTGGAGAACCCCTTCTAGGCTCCAGCACACCAACGGAGAGCGGAGCCAAGGATGAAGGCTGGAGGAACATGCTAAGAGCACAGCTTTTGCATTACTACAGTGCAGATGTTTGGAGTGGCACTATAATTCGCTTGCACAGGCTGAAATATGGCCCAGGCTTTTGAACTCTTTAAATACATTGCAGTTGTGAGACGTAATCAGGTGGACATGAGAACATTTTAATGTTAGCTTTAGCTACTGCTTTTTTTTCTTCCCCTCCCCTGACACCCTGACTCCATGGACTCCATGCTGAATCTGCACGCTGTGTATTCATGGGCGCTTCTCACAAGAGAAAGCTGGGCAGAGATCTCCAGGTTGAAGATGGCTATAAATGGTCAAGATGCATGGTTGTGATGCTGCTTGCAAGCTACTTATCTTTGCTGAAAAACACCTATTTTTAGTTTTGGCATCACTTTTCTTGAAAGAAGCCATGTTTGGGAACCTACATAGGTACCTCTGTATTCATGCTATGCAACATGGTTGATACTAGCTGGTTTTGGATGGTGTTAGTTTAAAGGCCTATGAATCCTCTCAGTAGGGATCTAATTCTAAGAGAGTATTCCCAGTTCTCATGCTTAATCTTCTGTGCGTAACCCCTCTCACATCATGATTCCTGTGCTGTCCAGCATCAGGCATTGAATTGCACTTCTGCACCAGGGCATCAGGATCCTGAAAGTTACCACCAATTCAATAGAGACTTGAACAGGCACGTGTAGACTTCCGATCTGTTGTCTCAAGAACTGGACAGATCCTGGATTCCTCTGGAGTGCTCAAGGAGAAAAAAGGTATAAAGTTTGTGTGTGATTCTTAAGGTAAGCAGAAGGGTCATGGGTAACTGAAGTTAAAGAAGTTCTCTGTAACAACATCACAGTGTTTCCAAAAAGACAAAGAACTGTAAAAATGGATAATTCTCTCACTGAGAGGATAGTCTCACTGTACTGTCAAATCAAAACCTTTCTAAGTGACACAGACTAACTTCATTTTTGTTGTTAAATCAACTTTATTTTTATTGCAAGATGATATATTCAGCAAGTTAAAGAGCATAGTGTGCATGACTTGGCAGACTGGAAAGGAAATTTTTTTTAATTGATGAATATCAGGAAAATCAAGCATAGATTAATCATCACTGATGGATCATTAAAGAATTTCCATCACTAAAATAAATTTGTATTTCATTTTGGTCCTGTTGCTATGGCAGCTAACTTCTTTCATTATAAGATTTTTCAACTAGCTATCTCCCTCCATAAATAACGCTTACAATATTAAAACCGAGATTTTTCTGGATTTTAGAAAGGTAACACTCTATGTAGAACCAGTGTTTTCTTTGCTCCGTCAATTTTCTGTTCTGTAGTGTAACCATCTTAATTGTAAGTTTAAGGCTGCCTTCATATTTAAATTTCTGGGTTTAATTCCTGATCTTTTTTTTTGCCTTGATACAACTACCCTGACACAGACAGCTCTGTGTATTAGACACACATATAGGTGAGATTCTTCAAAAGCAATGTGCAGACAGTAGTTATCTTTGGTCTAAGGGGAGAAAATCTATTCCTTTTTCTTACAGAATTCTGGTATCTGTTCTCTTCCTTCCCCTGAACTGTTTCTGATGCTACTGTAGTTTTGTGCTCAGGGTGATAGGAAATCAAAGGTCAATACCGTGTTCACTCCTTACCTTTTTATTATTATTATTATTATTATTATTATTATTATTATTATTATTGTTGTTGTTGTTGTTGTTGTTGTTGTTGTTGTTGTTATTGTTATTAATGTTATTATTGTTATTATTGTTATTGTTACAGGACAGATGGCGGGTTTTGTGTAGACCAGAAATACCCAGGTCTAGACTTCCAGAAAATCTAATCAAGCACAGCAGTTTTAGCAGCTTGATTCATAGTACAGTTTGTTCAACAGAATGATCAGGTAAGCCTAGATGTCAATTTAGGCACAAAAAAACTTCTGTGCATGTTCATATTCAAATAATTTTTATTACTTTAAACTGCATCTTTATGGTTAGGCTAGTATAAAGCCCTTGGATATCAAAAAAATCCTGATGAATGAAAATTAGTGGTATTTAAAGTATCATTTTAAAAGCCTGTTAGGCCCAAGAAGTTTGTGAAACATGACTGGAATATATATAGCGTTGGCCTACAAGAAGCTAAACAGATTTTATTTGCTTTTTCATATTTAAGACATGGTGTATACATAATCACTGGAGTAAGTGTAATTTACCTATCTAATCCTAAATTCAAACTTTTTAATAGAAAATTTTTAGAGTTAATCTGTGTATGATATTTAACTAAACTGTCAGCTTTTCAGTTATTGAGAATACAAAGATAAGTGTAAACATTTCAAAGAATGCCTATGGAAAGTTTTAATTTACATATCATTTTCCATTCAGCAACTAAAAAAAATCATATTTACTTTTTTTTGTTATTCTTGCTCAGGCTTTCTAATAAAGCCAAATGAAAATGTTCTTTTCTGCAGAATGCGTCAGAATGTGCTGAGTTAATATGTCAAAAAAATGTCAGAATAACTGTTCTGAAGTATCAGTCAAAAATTGTTGATATGAATTAAAACTGGTGGATTTTATACATTATCAAGTACACCTCAAAGTTAATTTTCATAAAGCCCTCCTTCCTTTTATGAATCAGAAGCAGTTCTTTGGCATGTCCTTGAAAGCTTTGTTCTCAGCTGCTAAAGTACAGACTTTCTTGTTCACCTAAAACGAGGCAAAACCTGATTTATGACAACTAACTGGCATGCATTGACAAAAACTTCAACTAACTGGAAGGAATCCAAAGATTGTCCAGCCGTGAAGTCACTTTAAAAATAGTAAGTTTGTCACACATATTTGGACAGACAGCAATAGTACCAATTTATTTGAATATGCTCATTCAAATGCATATTCAAATACAAAGCAGGGAAACTGGAACAATTGTGCATCATTTCCGCAGGCATTTTGCATCATTTCTGTTAAATTGAGTTGGGAGTGGGCAGCTCTGGATTAGGTTTGAATAGCTCATAATCAGGTACAAGAGGGAAGGGGAGAAAAGCATAAATGTGCCTATTAGGAATGTGGAGGAATTACTTATTCTAGTTGCTTACTATGAAATTATGCATAAATGCGGTCATTCTATTGCCTACAGCTGACGATTGTGTACATCAAGAAGGTAAAGAGGGGAGAGCTACAGAAAGTTATTTCTAGGTTTGAGCTTCCTGAATGAGTAGTTTACTGTAAATTAGTTTTGGGGAACCCACTGAATCCACATGTGGGTAGTGAATGAAGACGAAGCATGAAAGTAGGAATGGAAGTTACATTTTGGGTAGTTTGGAGGCTAAGAGATACTCTACAGTTTGGAATTTAAATTCAGAGAAGCAAGGTAGGGCAAATGAATGTCCAATCTAAGTTGCTCTAAAGAAATTTTATTGTATATTTTATTTACTTTGAGGAAGACATCAGTGCTCAGCATGTGATTGCTATCTCTCTAATTAACTCATAAAATAAATATTTTTTTGGCTGTAAACCTTATGACAGCCATACATCTGATGGAAAAGATAAAAATTTCATTGACAAATTTACTCAGTTTCAAAGAAAACGTAGAATAAGTTGGAGTGTTCACCTGAGACAAAAGTAAAGACTGGAAAGCTTTACAACTTATTTGCAAAATGTGGAAAAAATACTGGAAACGCTGGAAAGACAAGTCTTTAACAGATCAATTCTAGAATTAGAGACTCTATGTAGAATAAACAGACCAGATCAGATCCTGCTCTAAGGATGAGGTTTTGTTGCAAATCTGTGGGTAAAGTGAAAAGTTGTCCTCATTCAGGCAAGTAGTTTGATAGCAAAGGTAGATGACAACAGATTTGCCCTTCTTTTGATCTGAAGATGTTCATTTTTGACACTCGTAACAAACAGTCTGTGGACTCCTCATTTTGTGACTATCTGCTTGGGAATTAATCAGCTTCTTTTATCCTCTAATGAGAGGACTGAGCCTTGACTCGGAGACAGTGGAAAGAGTAAAAACCAGACTGTACTACATGGTATTTCAAAGCAGAATTCAAGCTTAAAAGAAATGGCAAACAGATAATGTTCACTTAGAGGAAAAATCAGAAAAGAAGATTAAGTTTGCGGCTGAAAAATTACCAAGTCTTCATATTCAAAGAAATGAAATGGCCTTTGTCCTAAATACGTCTCTGTATGTCATATCCTATAGAATAGAATCTTTATGCCTGAATGCGGGTTTTTCCTCCCAGAAAAAAACACAACATGACATCCAATGAATTAGACACACAGAGAATTTCTCAGAAACCTGTGCTCAGCCAACCAAGAAGACTGGTGTTGCTTGAGTAAATCCCCAGAACAAAAATGGGTATAATCCTTGAACAACTGAGTGCCTGGCCAAGTTCAAATATGTGTGACTGCTGAACATAGAGGGTTTATGTCACAAAAGCCAAAAATACTGTGTGAAAAGGAGTGCTATAATGTACCACTTTGTGCTTTCCTTCTGTGAAATTGTGAGTACAGTACTCCTGAAAGTGTGAACACATTTTGGAAGTAAGGGTCTTTTTCATTACTGGATGCAGAAGTGTTTAATTGTTTGGAAATCCATCCACTCAACTCCAAAGACTAGTAATAGCGACATCAAGCTTTCCACAAGGAAAACCTCCTTTCCCATTCCAAAAGCCCATAGTCCTTTGAAGCAGGGAGACATGCCAGAAGTCAATAATCTGAAGGTGAAGAAATCCACAGAGAAAGATTCAGCTTTAATTTTCATGTTCTCAGAGGAAGAAGAGACATGAGATTTGCTTAAAGATCTCATTAACCGTTACTGTTGCTTGATAAAGCTGAAATCTTCATGTAGTATTCCATGCTGAGTTATCCTAGTAAGTCTTGACTAATCCCAGTCACTAGAAAGTAAAACCTTTATGTCAAGTATTAAATAATGTCAATTACTTATGATAGTTTAGGAAAAGGAAAGGGTTTATGCATTGTTCCTTTTTATTGGGAAGTCACTGCTTAACTCTTTTGCATCACTACAACTCTGTATTAGCTTAATCTGAAATCTGGCAGATGCAGAGAGGAATCAGAGCAGTTGTGGCGTAGAAGTAAGGTTCCTGACATAAGAAGAGCTTCTGGTTTACAGAAGAGACAAAATATGTAAGTACATGGCTCTCACACAGAAAAGGTTAATATTCATGGACTTAGTTTATATTTTTGAGCTTCAGTGGAACTAATGATAAACTCATCAACTTAGTAATGGAGAGTTTATAACTTGTATCATTTTGGGAGAAGCACCAGGAGAAACATGTGACTTGAGCACAACTCTCTTGCTGTTTCTTAGTTGTTGGAACGACAGAGTAATTTATTCCAGCTCTCTTGCAAGTTTAGCACACTTTCCATCACAAATCTGGCCACATCTGTTGGCTGACACACAGGGACTTAGTGCAACCTGAAAAATGTCAGCTTCTTTTATGCAGGTATATGGAGCGTGTGGTCTGTTCTCTCTACTACTGTGCCCGGAGTCACAACCCAGAGGGGCCAGCAAAATGGACTATATTTCCTGCTCCTTTTATGCGTGGACGCATATGCCTTGAAGAAATAATCAAACCTTCACAATACCTTTCTAGCAAAATACCCTGGTGTGTTTTCATGTCTTTAAACGCTGTGATTTGGGCAACAACACTGTCATCTTTCTTCCCTAATTTAAGAGAAATCACTTTTGTAACTATAAAATGATATTTGAAAAGAGGAAAGGTTCTGTGTAGCAGCCAGCTACAGTGCTCATCCCTTTGCTTAAAGGGGGAGAAGAGCTATTCTCCAAGTTGTGACTGAATCTCTGTTCCTATCACCAGTGATTTCAGCTTCTGAAACATGATCTTTGTCAGAAGACTTCATTTGCTGAATCAATTTGTACTGCTATACATCTGTATTGAATATTGTCCAAATGGCCAGCATTATTATATACATTCCTGTGCATTTAGCAGACACATAGAGGCTATCACATTTAAAAGGAAAAAAGTACACTAATTTTTCCTTAATAAATTAACAGATTAATTAAAACTAATTTTTTAGTTTTCTAGATAATGAAGGAGCATCATGATCATGATGTTTCTTTGGTTTTTATCATCTACCCTTGTACCCACAGATGTTCTTTAGATGAGAATAATGATGTATCATATAGGAAAGAAGTAATTTTAAAATTACACACTGTATGTTAAAAGTGTATTGGAGTGAGGCTGTGAGATGGCAAAGTCAAGGGCTAAAATCACAGGTGAAGTAGTTGCCTTTCCAACTCTCATTTAGGGTTTTTTGCATATACTTTTTAGTACAGTCTCCGATTACAACATCACATACTTCATTTCTGTTTCATTCTGTTTAGAGGATTGAGCTTGCCCATTAAAAAGCGATTTCCTGTGTGTGACCTGTACTGTATTTACTGTGATCTTGTCAGATGCTGCCTAAAATACAGAATTATTAAGCTATTTGTGGACTGCCTCCTGTGAAGCCAATGGAATGCAGAAGTATTACCCAGACTTCCACAAACGAACTAAACAGCTCAACACCAGAGCACCTAGTTGTCTCAGATGGTGCAGGTTTTTTCCAAAGTATTTGCATTTTCAAAGTATGGCTTTCAGCAACATTGGGTTCAGCTGTGGCTTGCCTGCAGTTCTGTGCAGTTGATTTTGGACTCAATGGTCTTAAAGGTCTTTTCCAACCTAAATGATTTTATGATATGCTCATGCCCTAATTGGACACCTGGGATAAGATGACTAGAGGATCAGCCACAGATGCTATACCTTTGGTGACAGTGAGTTTTATATTATTTCTCAGGGCAGCATTGTAGCACCTTAACTGACACCACCCTTTCTGTTTTTTATCCAGGAGGTAGGTAATCTTATGCTTCATTCACTAGATGCCATACAGCTTCTGCCAGAGGTGAGGCAAGCGCAAACAAACAAATCACATTTTCCCTATGGATTTCACAGAACACAAAATGATGCAAGAGTCCTCGGGGGTGTGAGAGGGAACTGTGCCATATCAATAAGTGCTTTGTATTGCAATATAGGAATGAAAAGTAGGCTAGCACCAGCAGAATGAATTATTAGATTTCTAACCTCTTGAAGTTTGATTCTGAAACTGTAATAAAAAAGACAGCCTTTATACCTCTCACTGGAAAAGAAAGGTTTCTTGAGCAGCTGTCTATTACAGGAACAGAATATAACATGAAACATCAACATATTTTTTACGTACCAACAAAGGGGTTATTTAAGGGGTTTTTTTGCATTAATTTTTGTAAAGACACAAGAGAAAATGACATCCTTGATTACACAGACCAGTTTTGACACCCTGTCTTCAACTACATTGTCAATTAAGCTGATTTCTGCAGGCAGTAACTAAAATAACATTGGTGTTTCTATCTAAGGCAGATAGCATCTGCAGTGTAAGACAAATGTTTTCTCAAACAATGCAAATGTATGCAGCAGTGTTTTTACTATTTGTATTTTAAATGTTCATGAGAGCTCAGTTCTGCCAGCTGATTAACGTTGACTGGTCCTTTTCTCTCAAACGTTCCTGCTGAGCTCCTCTGGAATATATAGCTAAGGTCTCTCCCATACAGTAAGGGAAGAGTCCTTCCGTGCAACTTCATATTCCTGGGGACATCCTAGAATTTCCTGAACTGCACGGGCACAATGGCTTATAATAGATTTCTAGAGTGCAAGTACTCAGTTCATATGCTGAGAATCACATGTGACAGGATTTTCTGCAGCCTGCCAAGTTCCTTTTGCACAGAAAAGCAGCCAGCCATGATGACCCTGAAGGATCCCTGGTCTTCAAGGCAGACTGGTCATTCTGCATTTCATAAGGTGTACACAGCTATCCAGCCAAAATATATATTGGGAGCACAACAAGCTTCAGTAGTTTGGCTTTATGTTCCATTTTAATATCCAACACATATCCGAGATGTCTTTGGCCAAAATACCAACTCTGCCTATGAAAATCTGAATTCTCAGGAGAAGATTTGGTATGGAGCAAAAGGAAATTTTTTTTTTTTTTTTTTTGTGATTAGGAGCAAAAACGGGTAAATGTAGTTTCAGCCCGTACAGATTTAGTATTTTCAAATGCCTCAGAAATTGATTGTCTTCCCCCTCCACCCATATCTGGACCACTGGGTCCAGGTTCTGGGTCCTGAATGAGAAAATAATTCCCTGTTGCTCATGGGACAGTGATGTTCTATAGGATGGCAGAGTAAAAGGAAATAGGAACAGGTGAAGAAACAACTCCTTGTGGAAGAAGAGAATAGGTCATCCTGGGAAAACAAATCTGCACAATAGCTTACAAATGAATATGTATTTTGGTGTCATTGCAAGATTTAAGCCAAAACCCAATGAAGTTAGTGGAAGACTCCTGTTTCTTTCTCTGTTTAAACAGAGATTTCCAAAAGGAAGCACAGTGACTCCTTTAAATCAACTAATACACCCTCTCAACAGCAAAGGGTTAATCACGCATCTGCACATTCCAGCGCTTTGCTCAATCTGACTTTGAAAGTAGTATGGCATGTGGCTTCTTTTCACCTGCTGAAATGGGGCAGATGTTAGAGGGACTGAGGTGGAGGGGTAGGAGGAATTTCTATGCCTTCACAGAATCACAAGATCTGGTGCAGTAAATCATACACTAGGTTTAAATTAAGCTGTGCTGGAATAACTTGATTGCTTTTAAAAAAAAATAAATTACAGTATTACTAGATGAAGAAACATGAAATAAATGAGCTGATTACATGCCCACTTACCTCTGTGCTAAGCACGATACATCAAAATGAATTTATGTATGCTTGTTATAGGCATAGTATAGCTCTATGGAATACATCACAGAGTTAATTATTTTGCAGTCTATTTGATATTGTACCTTTTAAATTCTACTACCATTCTAAATTGTCTGGATTGTAAAAATCACAAGGACAAGGCATAATAATAAACAGGACTAAACTAGAATGTATGTGGGAGGTAGTAGAGTGAATATTCAGAAACAAAAGCGGTTAATATTATGCCTCCATTAACAACTTCATACATTATCTGAAACTGGAAGTAAACAGCATCTTAACAACGAGGTGCAAAAATGATACTGACTTAAAAAATCTGGTGTGCCCCAGACAGTAACACACTGTAAACCATAGGAATATGAGAACAAAATAACAGGTAGTTTGTGATAGCTCCCTATGTGACATACTGGTACATACATTTTTAAATGACCACATTCTGAATGTGGCATGTAATGAAATGACTAGTCATAAGATATTTCTCGGGTGTCTAGTTATCATTCCATCCCTTAGAAATCAGGCAGCATCACTGATTAGTCCTGGCAGGGGCTCTGCCTCCCTCCCACGGACTTTGGTAATTTCTCAAGCTGGATTTCAGGTTTGAAAAGGTTTGAAAGCAAGCCTAGCTCTCACACCTATAGGAAATACCAGTTTCTGTGTCCCAGTGACACGGTGTTTCCCTTCATGACTGCAGTACTCTTAATGACACCATGTACAAAGAGTTCTTCAATCATTGCTCTTGGTAGTGAAGACTATGTTGAGCTGGGATTTTCATTTCACTGATTCCTTGTTAATGTACAGAATGTTGATAAAAAGTTTAAAAAAACTTGTTATGTATGACTTAAGTCCTTAAACTGATGGATTCCCTTCCTTTCTTCTGATTGTTATAGCAACTGCATTCATCTGAAGTGCTTAAACTGAGTTACTAAGCATGATCATCTCACAATTTGTGGGAAATACTATATTATGAAAAGCAGAGATATATTAAGTTCTACAGTTACACTGAGAAAACCTCCTTTAAGCAAACTTAACATTTCCACTTGTCATTTTTTCCAGTGATACGAAATAGTACACTGAAACCCTGTAAAGTCCTGCCAGAGAGAGAACTTCTGGATTTCTGCAGTGCTGTGGGCTTCCACTGTATGCTCTGTCTATCCCATTGACAGAGCAATTGGACCATGTACCACATTTTGTTTCAAACCAACAGAAAAATTAATGAAAGAGATGGTAGCCTTTAATTTTCAGGAGTCTGGTGTCGTTTTTGGAATATCCCTGGATCACCATGTGCATATCCATACAGTGTGTAAACAAGGTTTTATGTTGCAAAGCCCTGTGATACAGCTGTTTCTCATTTTCATCATGCAGATGCTATCTTACTTACAGGGCAGCTTAGTTAAAAAGCTGTGTTGACTCGTAAGACCAAGATGTACAATATTCAGTTTTGATTGAAAAGTACAAACTCCTTTATCATCCATATGGCAAAAAGCTTGATGTAAACCCATGTTTTACTAAGAGGAGAAGACTGTAGGTCCAGAAGTAGTGTCAAAGCTCCCTTTTTCTGTGAAGCATAGTTGACTATAAAAGCCTAAAAAATATGCTTATTCATCTTATTATTTTGGAAAGTCCTGGTGACTCACTGCATTGGTGAGAGAAGATGGTTTAGTTTAGTTATTACTGTCTGTAATTGAGTTTTCTGTTAAGATGGAAACAAAACAGAAACACTGTGGAAGATTCCCTGAGCATATGTGAACATGCCTCCTGCCTTCTGATGTTCACATGCCCTCTAAGTTAAGGAGCAGGGGAGTGTTCTACAGGCACATCACTGAACCAGTCAGGTCTTAACAGTGAATAAATGTGCCTAAGACAAGATGGAGGGAAAAAAAAAGAAGAAAAAAGAGGAAGTCTTAGTCTTCCCCCATCCTCCCCAGAGCCAGGACTTGGAGTGATGGCATTTCCCTCATGGGGAAACAGGACATAAAGACTCAGAGGGACAGTGCACAGTGGCCAGAAGTGCGGAAGAGCACTGACCCCAAAGGTCAGAAAGATAGAGAGAAAAATAAACTCAGTTCAGAGTATGTGCAAAAAGTTCAAGTACCCAACCACAGCCAAAAGAAGGCTCGGAAGTATTGAGGCAAAGGAAGCGGAGACATAGACATTAGTCTGGTTTTTTATGCATTTGTCTATCTGAAGGCATACACATACACAGAGATATTCTCCAAGTAACTAATGAAAGACAAAATTCATGAATCTAATTTCCTTTTGTGTTCAATCAATATGTACTCTTATAAATACTGCAGCCAATGAGATCCGAAAGCAGATTTGCTCAGGCTTCTGGGGGAATGGGTAGAACTAGGCTGGGTAATGCAAATCTAGGACAGGGGATGCAATTCCAATGACTGTAACAAATAGGGAACTCGTTCCCCTCGGTGCATGCTACAGTAAAAGCAGGAGCTGAAAGCTATTATGAAGAAAGCACTTGGCTGTTGTACTGGCTTCTATACATAGCAGACACACATGTCCAGCCAGTGGGAACTCTACCGAGGTTTTGAAAGAGAACAGCATTTGTACTAGGAGATAAGAAAAGGAGTTAGTCTCAGTAAAGAACTCTGCAACTCAGCTTTTTCTGTTATTACCAAACCTGACTTCTTCTGAAACTTGAGAGCTATTGATTCAAGACAATAATCTCTAAATCAGTTGCCAGTTCCTTCCCAGAGGAACGCAAGCCAGTTCTCAAGGAGTCAAAAACCTCATGCTATCAGCATTTTCACTTCGTATCACTCAATCCAAGTTTCTTTTCTCCTCGATAAATGCCGGTTGTGCACATGATTCAAGTGCAGATTCTTTTTTTTTCCAACTGAACACCCTGATATGCAGACTTCAGCATTTGAAGGACTAATGCAGGTTCTCACCTTTATTTTCAGTTTTTACAGGGCAGTATACAATATAGCATGGAGAATACCAAACCTCAGAGAAAGCAGAGGACTGAAAGTACTCAGTAAAGCAACAATATACGTCTTCCAGAAATGTTAACAACTAAGTCCTTGAGTTAGGAGGACTCACAAGGATGCAGGTGGTGTACAGAATCAAACAAATCATACAGATTTTTAATGAGGAAGTAATTATATGTTTTTTCCAGAGTGCTTTATAAACACTAATTATGACTTGTTCCTTAATTTTCCAGGTGAATAAACAGAACTAGGAGTAGATTAAGCAGCTTGCTAACCTCCCTGAGTGAGTCAGCAGCAAGCTTAGCAGCAGGTCTTTTG
The DNA here is from genome assembly GCA_034782735.1 of Sagittarius serpentarius. NCBI lineage: Eukaryota > Metazoa > Chordata > Aves > Accipitriformes > Sagittariidae > Sagittarius > Sagittarius serpentarius. The sequence continues at coordinate 18,236,817 of JAVKLA010000001.1, forward strand.
AGTTTTGAATCTTTATTGATTATTACCCTGCTTAAAACCTCAGTCTGTGTGGACAAGACTGAATACCTGTGTTCACATGAAATGGGGCAAAGGAAAGTTACATAAAAAGATTTATTGGAAAGGTACTGAACAGTTTAGATAAGAGTGCAAACCTTCTATAGGTCTAGGTTTTTTTAATTTCCCCTTCACTCTGTTGAAGCAAAAATGATGTTGGACTCAGTTTTATTGGAAAAGAGGAGATCTCTTTGATATGTTTACACATCATTAGTCATTGCATCTGGGAGGTAAGTTGCCCTTGGCTTTCTGCATGTGGCCCCAGTGTAAGTAGATAAAGACAAATGCTTTCCCAATGCCAGGATTCCACAAGCACACAGTCCAGCCCTCCACTCCTCTTACATTTCTCCCTTGCAATGTCTTCAAAAGATCCTGTGCGTTAAAGGAGCCAAGTTAGTTATTTTAAAGGTTCCAATAGTTTATTTTTCAGTAAGATTCTCAGACATATGAATCACCAGGAATAACTGTAGTTCAGGAAAAACTTCTGGGAGTTGGACATAACTGCTAACACTTGGTCAGAATCAGTTATATGGGACCTGGAGGCAAAGGGAAAAGCAAAGCTTTGCAGTGCTCTTTGAGCACACAGGGAAGCCAAGGAGGCATTTTAGCTCAGTTTGGTGTCACAAATGAAAAAAAAAAAAAAGAAAAAAACCAAGGTAAAAGTTTTTGACCCTGGTTTCATTAATCCCTTTGTATTAAAACAGAGCACTGACATGCACTTATGCTGAACTCTGCTTTGAACAATAAGAGCTTCGCTGAAAGGAGAAAAAAGCTTGCTTACTTTGTTGCATTTTAATCTTTCTACTCAATATTCCTCAGATATCTTCCAAATTAATGGATACACCCTCAAATGAGAAGTATCTTAGAGACAGTTTCTTGAAAAGTGGCGGTCAGTTCAGAAAACCGAGTTCACATTTCTTTTTCAAACTAAAGAAAAACTGGGCAGATAAAAATGACAAGGGAGCTGCAGTGATTTTCTCAGGCTTTTATAGTGGTACAAGCTAAGCCTTCATCTTAGTCATAGAAACCCTATGCCTCTAATAAAGTTTAAGCAACAAAGGGTAGTTTTAATATTGAGTAGAACCAGCAAAACTACAACACAGAATATGTGTGCCAGCAAAGTATGTTTCTGCACAGAACAGAGTATTCACAGGATTGCGGTAACAGTATATGGAATCAATTTATGCCTGGCAAGGAAAATAAAGTATAACATTTCTTGTGCAAAGTTTTTTCCACATTCACTCCAACAGTGTGTGTCATTAGTTACATCTGTGACAAAAACATCACTTAAAGCAGGCTAGAAAAGAGAAACCTTGGCTCACTTACCCTATTACTTCATCTCTAGGGTTTGCCCTGGTGCACTTTTCCAGTAACACAATATTTGGTTAGGCTTTGTATTGTCTTATATAAAAGAAGTTACTATAATAGCCATCTCCCTATACTCTATGAAGTATCTGTAATGCTTTCATTTGGCTTAAAAAATTATATCCGGTAATTTTATAATAATATGGAGTTTAGGCCATGTAAAGTCAGTCATACTTATTTATATATCAGATTAATTAGCAACTTTCCTTGCTTTAGGCTGTAAACTGTGATCCATCACTGTCTTTGTGGATGGAAGATTCTGTGTTGGGAGCTGTCATTTGTGGCTTTATGGTAAATTATAAATTAATTCTTAGTGTGGCTATATAATTTCATCTATAATTGTTTATGAAAACTCCAATTGCAACTATAATGCGACTGCAAGAATTTTACCTGCTATAATGTTATTTCATATTCATGTCAACCTTAAGGTTTTAAAACCAAAAATAAGTCTATTTTGTGTATTTCACAAAATGCAAAACTGATTCGTCCTTAAAACCCCATCCACCCATTGTTTTCTCCCAAAGACTCAGCAGCAGCCAGTGCCACACCTTGTTGAAATACGTTATATATATACCGTTATTTGCTGTTGTATTTAATTCAGTAAGGAGGAAATGCAGAATCAAATTTGAGAGAGATCCAAGTATTTTCTACAGAAATACTTAATCTCATGTTAGATGTCACTCTTGAGAGGTCTCTCAGCTGTGAATCTTTAGTGAACTGGAGGAGGAACTTTGAAAAGAGTAGGATTTAAGACATTTAGTGTTTCCTGTGCTTAATTTTATGTAACCCTCTGCTCTGTCCTGTTCTTACGTGCCTTTCTTGATCTCGGTTGTATTTCTGAATTCTGTAGAGTTACTGTGTAATGGAGGAGAAAATACCAAAGTGTGCAGGACCCTCAAGCTGCAGTGAGGCCAGGCTCTTGCAGCAGTCATTACTCAAGTTCATCTGGGGAAGAGTTAAACTGTCTCTAAACAGCAGACTTGTACACTGGCAAAGTGTGAAGGTCATTTTAGCTTATTTCATGTATAGTAAGTTGGCTATCTTTTTTTCCACCCACTCCTTGTTCTTGTTTATATTCTGTGGTGAGAGATGATTTTTTTTTTCCCTGAGAATTCCTACTGCAGGAAATAATTTATTGTCCTGCAGATCTCCTTACTTTCAAATGAAACCTTACAGTTCAAGATGTCGCTTTTCAGCTGACACCGATGCTTCCTGTAGTAAGCTGTATAACAAGAAGTTCATAATACTATAATGTTATAAGAGCTGCTCCAATAAATCTGACTACTCTGAAACTTCCTTGCCCTACAGTATGTAAGCCAAGATGTAAGATAATGTGTTTGCAATCCCTGTTGAAAAAAAAAGGTCTGTTGGCCTTGGGTGAGGGTGAAATTAGACATTTTGATTCCATATGCCAGTGTAACTTGCTACCAGAACCAAAGGGGGGGGGAAATCATAATTTTAATCCAACTTCTATAACAACAGATAACATAGTATTACGGCATACTAATAGTAAAGAAAACAAACCACAGATGAAACCCAGTAGAATCTAAAGATAATTAAATTAATAGTTTTGTAGTAGGCAGTTGAACTTCTAAGCCTGTCCTACTGCAAAGTATGTAATCGTCCATAAATACATTATACTGTGTTAGAGAGAAGAATTGATCTACCAGATTCCTTATTCGTAAGCGCAAATGCTTATACATCATATATTGAGGGAACATTAGAATTATGCTACTAAGCATCTGATCTTTGAGATATCATGATCATTTACATGCAAAATTTATCATCTTTAACAATCTTGTAGTTTCCTGATAACTATCCTTCACAGCAAAAATATTCACCTCTCTGGTGCTGCCTCCAGAAATGAACACTTGCTGTAAATGGAAGTGCATGTACTGATGTATTGTCTCTGGTCCTGCTGAGAGTTCTGCTGATGCTATTGATGATCTTCTGTGTATGTACAGACTTGCTTCTGGAATTCACTGTTTCTTACGCCAGACATGATGACACAGTCAAAGTGAAAGGTGAGTTCAGTTTTCACCAACTGTTTCTTTTTCTCCATTTCTACACTTCTAAGCAGGCCTCTAGTCCTTTCAAGAACACTTTCCATGATATTCCAAGGTCTCTTTAAATAATTGAAGAAATCTTGGAGAAATGTTGTAGCTTTTGTGCATAGGCAGGTCTAATTCATCCACTGCCCTGAATGGTCCACTTCAGAGCTCACAGGAGGACACTAGTGTAATACCAGTCTCAGACTACTGGAAGTACTTGTTACTGATGGGCATTGCATGTGTCATATGCATTTCAAATCTTACTGATGATCTGGTTCCCATGACTTGAGTTCTGGATTTAAGAGGCAATATGACACATGCTTTTTAATAACTACACAACAGGGTATGACTTCCAGGAATTCAGTATACTTGCCATTTTTAATCCAGGTTTTCAGAAGAAAATTAAGTCTCATGGTAAAAAAATACTGGAGCTCTTGGAAATTTCAACTTGGAAAGGAATTTGCAAAAATAGTTTCTGTTATTTCAAATTTTGAAGGAAAAAAATGTCATAGAAGAAAATTTGGAGAGACATAAAGCCATGTATTTCTGCATGGATTGTCCAGCACCGAGCACCTACTCAGTGATTTATGTAATAATGAGGTTTTTTCAAATTGTTCTTCCCACGCAGCAGCAGAACTAGAGCTGCCAAAAGCTGGTGTAATTAATACCATGCTTGTGCCCAAATTGCTGTCTTTCAACTCCATGTAACCCCACTGTAGTCAGTAGGACTGTACAGCACATAGTTATGCAGTAAATAGGAAATGTTGACTGTGATATAGACTTATTCATCCCTAGGACAATTATACACTGGTGTATCCAAACCAGCTAGAAGGTAACTTGCATCATGTTCTGCCTCTCCACATGACACGTACTGCAGCAACTCTCAATTCCAGAGTCTAAATTCGTTTGTATGCGTAATTTGTTCTTGGTTTTTGCCTGTTTATGTTGCTCTGAATCTCAAATTACCCGTTAAGCCGTGAAAACAGAAACAAGAAAATCTTCCCCCTGCCTTTTGCCTCTCTCTGTGTCTCTCACAATTGCTATAAGAGGGACAGTGGAGTAAGGAGTGGGCTAGACAAGCCATCCCTGCTATTAATAATAATGCTGGCGGTGGCGGGGGGAGCTGGGGAAAAAAAAAGGGAAAGCAGCTGCTCTAGAAACTTCTGACTGCTGGATTAAGCCAGCTCCCTCTGGCTCCAGATTTATGTAAAATGCTGCTTCTCAGAGATTTTGACCTCTCGGAGTTTAGAAGGGTTCAATTATACCAAAATATTCTGGAAGTTTTCCTGTATTCTTTTGCTATGACATATATTTATCTTCTGCTTATAGAAAAGATACTTGGAACCAGTTTTGTCAGATGTGTGAATAACAAATCCTCCCCATTTGTGTCATTACTGCTGCAGTGCTGGGGAGGAATGAGTTAAGAGGAGATGAGATCAAAGCAGCTGGGATCTATCAAGCAATCAGGGCCCACTGCCAAGTGAAGAGAAGGAACTGGGGCTAAGACAATGGCTTTGATCCCAGGAAGAGAGGGCTGTGGGTCAGGAAGCATGAAGTAAGGCTAAATCTGTTTACTCTGGCCCTGTTTTTGAGTGGGCTTCTCACCCTTAGAGGTAATGTTTTTCTTTTAATTGATTTTATAACTTGAAATGTGTTTTTGCTGTGGTCTTCCTTCAAGTTTACCTGTGTAACAGCAATTGTGAAAATTGCTAAGAGAAGCTGTGATGCAAAGTGGTGTCTGAGCTGTGTAGAGTGATGTTATGTGGAGTGCAGGCTCGTGGTAGGCTGAGTCCTGATCTACGTCAGTGAGAGGCTGGCCAGTTTGAGTTAAAAGTCAAGGGTTAAGGATGTCTGTGTGGGCTGCAAGATGTCTGAAATGCGACCGGTTAACCCTCAGTAAAGATGAGCACCTAAATGCTAACACTTTCCTTTGGATTCTCTAGGTTTAAATCCTTGTAGCTTCAATCTACCATCATTAAGCTCTTAAAATGTGGTGATTTTCTGCTTTTGTATGCGAGCAAGCAAGTTAGTTTGGCTAGCAGAAGCTTTTCCTGGGTTTTTTTTCACGTCTGTTCCAGGATAGCATTGTTGGGGTTTTCTTTATGGCAAGCTACTTAATGGGTGAGACATCAGCATCAGTTGTCTTCAGTGACGTAACTCTAGTTCAGTATATGGTACCTGATGTATTTTTAGGTAGACAAAGCTCCAATAGGCAGGATACAGTATTTTTTTATACTTGTGTAGGATTCTGGCTCCCTAGTGTTACTGTTCATCTTGGTTCTTCCACAGCTGAACGAGGTCTGAGTAATAGGCTTCATGAACAGTTGCAATTAACTTTTCTTTATAGGCTATATGTAACTCATCTGTGCTCGTGGTATGGGAACTCAGTCCTTAGTAATGTAAGAAGTTGTCGTGCTGTAGGGCAAAAGATCCAACTGTGCTGTGATTTTAGAGAAGGGTCTACCTTCTCAGATGACAAACACTGTACTTCTTTAATTTGCTGTCTTTCACCTTGTTAAAGACAGGTTTTACTTCTGAAGTAATATCTCCAAACATTATGCAGTTTTATTATTTCTTGTATCTCTGATTAAACGTAATGCAAGTTTACTGTTAAACTATGATGATTCAATTAAAATAACTAAATTGCTTGTTAAGTAACTCTTTTCCTCACAAGTAATTCAAAGCCACCTCTTTCTCTCCAGAGTCTGTATTTCTAGTCTGTCTCGATCCCATGTTTCACTCATATTTTTCTACTGACTAGTTTTCTTCTGGATAACTTGAGGAGAAAAAAAAAATACGAAGGAATTTTGTTCAATGAAATGGAGGTGTAATTGTCCTGACACTAGTGCAGATATTTCCACCAATGGAGCTGCAGAGAGGAGTTTTGCTCCATCAGAATAAATATAAGGTGGAATTTACAGTCCTCTTGGAATGAAGAGTCAGATTCTTGTAACAGAGGATTCACTTTTTCATAGTTTTCCTTTGTTTTTATTATCTTCATGTGAAAACAAAATGATCAAGTTCATTCATGTATGGCAGTGTTATTGCTGTTAATGTATCTGGAGCAAGAGTTTTCCCCTGGAGAGCAGTGTATGTTCTGGTGAGATAAAATGAGATATTATCTTGACCTTTGCCTTGAATTAATCCTATTCTGCATCACAGCTTTCACAGAGATTAAGAAACACAAGTGATTTCTTCCTCTAGCACTTCTCACTTCAGGCTTCTGCTGCATTGCTGCTTGATAGAGTTGGAAATCAGATTCGTTCCTACAACACTTCTACGTACAAATTGCATGCAGCAACCATTAGCATGATGTTTCTGGCATAGCCTGCGTTCTGCAAGCTTCTCAGCTTTTTAAGAGGCTTCCATAAAAAACTTCATCCCCTGTAATTAGGAAGTTTTCCCTATGCACAACCAAGTCTTTGCATTCTATCAGGTTACGCAATGTCCTCCTATGCAGTAAAAATGTAACTTTAGCTGTTAAATCATATTTCTTATTCCTATTTATGGCCATACAACAATCCTGTAATGCTTACTGTAGTCTCTCTATAGATTTTGGTATGTATGTTGATGCTCTGAGGGAAGCAGTTTGAACCAGAGCACAAGAATGCTACGTGCGAGGTGGAGGCATTCTGGGAGTGTGCATGCATGACAGTAAGTTAGTGCAGAAGTTAGTGTTGTAGCATATACCACAATCCCCAGTAGATTGTTTTGGCATAGGGGTGACTATTCATCTGTTGAACATAACACTGGGACACTCGAGAATGAGAATCAGAGTTGAAGGCATGAAGTCAAAGGCAAAATGATGAACTTTGCACTTAAGGCTCTGAGCTCTGGAAAGGCTTTCTGTTTCTTTGTAAGAACACGCTGGAATCAGTCATGTATGACTTTTTCCCTTGAGTTATTGACTTTCTAATATTTTCTGAATTATCTTACTGTATATAAAGAGAAAAGCAGCTTTGTGGTGGTTTTTTTTCTTGATATCAAGTCAGATAAGGCTTTAAGCCAGAAACAGTGCATATGATGCTTATTGCATAGCTGTTAACAGCTTTCAACCCTTCATGCAATGACAAAAAAAATTAACGGATAAGAGTCTTGCACACAAAATTAAAAAGGACTTTAAGCATAACAAGAGCTTTAAAAATGTTTGGATTTCTCAGGCAATTAAAAATGAGTGGCTTTTTATGTCAATGGAAAAAATGTTTTCTGGTTTTGTCCCAACCATTTTCTCTGTACGCTCAGTAGTGTCTGTAAAATGGACATCTGAGACTGCAAATGGAAGACTGAGTCCACATTGCAAACCCAATCTGTTTAAAGACCTCATGGGGAGGGGGAGGGGGAAAGAAATTTGCTTCATCAATAAGTAAGGAGGCAGCTAATGCCTTGCCTAGAGTCAGAGACTTACTTATCACAAATATTTGAGAATACGTGGAAATTGCAGCTGACGTTGGAAGTCGACTTCCACTCTGCACTATCAAATGCAAGAATACACCATCTTCAAATTGTGCAGTTGGCACTAACTCATCCTGGTGTGAATTAGGATTTACTCAGAGTCAACTTTGAAATAACATTTTTTTAATCAATAGAGGATCAGAGATCAAAATATGAGGGAAGGACTAAACTACCCGGAATATATTTTGTTACAGATCTAGGAGGTTTCTAAAGTGAAGTCAGCCTTAGTAGCTAAGGAGATTTCCTCAAAGGGGAAAATCATACTTTATCTGTACAGTCATACGATTCAAAAAACATTCCCTAATTCCAACAAAGATAGAAATCCTTTGCAAGATTCCAGGGGGTGATAGATGATGTAGTCTACGTAACACTTCACCAGTACAAAAATGAACTGAGGGGAAAAAAAAAAAGTTTCCTTTGTATCATTGTATATCCCCTGTAAAAGTAATGTAGCAATTTTCTTTCACTCTCATTGTTGTGATGTTGAGGTCCACTGTTAAGAATTACAGAAGAAATAATTTCTCTTTCTGAAAACAATAGAAAATTGAATGCTGCTTATGTTTATTATTGCAGCCAAAATACATGCAGTGGAGTCTGAAATGGATATAAAATCAACTATTTTGCTCTTCCAAGATAATGAAAGAATAGCATTGTATAATGCTGACATTAAAATAGCCTGAGATTTTTTTGTTTTTCTATGATGCCAGCTTAAGGATTTCCTTCTCCAATTACCTTGGGCCAGCTGCAGCACTGGGAGGTTAACATTACAGGCTAAAGCACTTTCTGCTGCAAGGAGATAAAATACCAGAATGGTATTTGAGTCATCAGAAGTTTAAATTTGTTGCAGTCTTGACGTATTGACTTTTCTTACCTCTCTCCCATAAGATTGCACCTGCATTGGGCTGCCTGTGTAACTCGTGTTGCAAAAATCTAATAGTTCTTTCTTGATACTCATCGGGGTAAAAATGACTGACGCACTGTAATAGAAGGAAGGGAAATACAGATAAGTAGCTTTATCAGACATAGGTTTTCACTAAAAATTCTAGACACTGTGCACTGTTTACATTAAAAATCCTAAATTTTAGGTTGAAATGTGTTCTTTTTATCCATTATTTCCATTTTTCCTACTGGTGTGTGGGGTGAATTTTGTGCTTTACCTCCTTTTAGGACTTAGAGGGCAAAGAGCATCTCTGCTTCAAGAAAAGACAGCAGCTTAATGTCAATGTCTCTGCTACTCGTATGATGTGTAGCTCCAGATTTTTATCAGACCTCCTGCTTAGAAGTTCAGTATTTTTGTTTTCTTGGGCACAGTATTTGCACTCCTATGTCCTCATCACAGACATTTATACTAAAATTAAGTTTTGACATATTTATAAGAGAACTAAACCCAGTAAGTACGAGTTAGCCTAAATATGTACCAAAGAAATCCTCATCTGGTATCAAAGCAAACTGGCTGTTTCTAAACCGTCTCCATAGTTTATTTAGAAGCCAGAATTTAATGATTTTTGAAAACGCTTAATGGCTTTCAAATTTAAAAGTCAGCATGATTTTTCTTCTAGAGTTCATTCTTAAAAACACATGGAATTGCTTGTGGCCTCTGTTAATCCAAAAGCAGTATTTTTCTTGCACAACACTTTAAAACAGTGCCTGTATCACAGGAGTGCTATGAGACCTTCGTGCTCTTCCATAATCCCCTTAATGTCCTTTGGTGATAGGTAATTCTCTTTCTCGGTGCAGCCAAATCCCACCACCTGATTCCATTTTGACATTCAGTGTTGTCAGTGTGATATTTTTAGCTTTCAGCACAATTGAGGAGAACTGGCTAGACAAAGAGTGAAAGAGAAGGAAGGAGGTTCCCAGGTCCTCACTAAAAAAAGATTTTTTTTCCAGGGCCTTTCTCCAAAATGGGGCTGGATCCAAACAGTGTTGAAGAGACTACAGGAAATATTTAGCTCTTGATATCCTGCAGGACCAACCAGTTTATGGTTGGAAGACTCTAGCTCTAAGGAATTAGAGTAGAAGTCTGTCTATATGTCAAGTGAATACAATTTATTGTAAAGTAACTTACTGGTGTGCTTTTAGAATCTGCTTACAGTTTGCTAGCATTTGACGTATTTTTCAACACATTTAAAGGGGAAAAAGAAAACCCTTGCAGGTTTGTTGGCATGTATATACTTCTAAAACACTGAGGTTTGGTCGTTGTTATGATGTTTCTGTTGGCTCTGTTTTAGTAGCTAAATAAATCTAATTGGAAAGTTACTTTTAATTCTGAAGTACTTCTGGTATTAGAGGATTATGTTCTCATCCAGCTTAATTAACTTATAAAGTGTGATTAGGTAGTCCCTAACACACCTTTCTCAGAATCCCAGAAAAAGAAATGAAAGACACTTTACAGATCGCCTAACTTTCCTGAGCCAAAGCATATCTATGTCATTCTGGACATAGAATCATAGAATTGCTTAGATTGGAAAAGACCTGTAAGATCATCTAGTCCAATTATTTAACCTAGCACTGACAAGTCGCCACTAAACCACGTCCCTAAGCACTTACATCTACATGACTCTTAAAAACACCCAGGGATGGGGGCCTCCACCACTGCCTTAGGCAACCCGTTCCAAATCCTAATGACCCTTTCAGTAAAGAAATTCTTCCTAATAGCCAATCTAAATCTCCCCTGGATCAACTTGAGGCCGTTTCCTCTTGTCCTATCGCTTGTTACGTGGCAGAAGAGACCGACGCCCACCTCTCTACAACTACCTACCTGAAAGGAGGTTGTAGACACGTTTGCTTTCGGTTTTCCCAGCCACTTTGCAAAGACTTCCATTGTTGAAGACTATACCATTTTTCCAAGCAATCTGTTCCATGACTTTGCTACCTTTATTGTTAGGAAATGTTGTCTAGTCCAAATTTTTCCCCCCTTTTTCTACTTTAGGCCTGCCATTTCTTGCTCTATCCACAGTGAACACGGAGAATACATTCTACTCTGTCTTCACGCATTTGAAGATCATTTCTGTATGTTCCACCCTTTAAACAAATTTTCTTTCCTTTAAACATCTCATTTTCTTTCAGCTTTATTTTCTAAGTTGTGGAGTACTGCATAAAGTACAGTTCCTGTCCTGATGCTCTTAAGCCATTGATTAAAAATCTACTTATATTTAATCTCAAATCATTTATACTGCTTCCCTTTGAACTTTTTCCAAAAGATCTACAAATTTCCTGAAGTACAGTGCCAAGAATTTGAATAATGCTCTCTGTCTTAGGTGAAATAATTCTTCCATTGTGTTTTATAAGCTAGCCTTTTGTTTCTCTGCAAGTATAGTGCTTGTCTTTTCCTAGTAGTACCATCAATGAGTCACATTCTGAGTGTGATGCAAAGTAACACCCATACATCCCTTCTTCAGGGGACAGAGCTCACACATGACTGTCTAGAAGAAGTGTGACTTCCTGGGTGCAGTACTTAGCACTTCTTCCTGCTGAACAGGATTCTGCTTTTCCAGTCCTTATCTCCATTTCGCAGGTAATTTTTAATTCTTACCTTGTCCTCCAACAAAGCAGACTCCTGAAAATCTGATAAGCACTGTCTCAGTTCTGTCATCTAGATTGCTAACTGAAATACAGAGAAGTACTGGCCCCAGAGCAGACAGAAGAACCTGGTGCCCTACATACAGGCCTACTCTCATCTTGACAGAGGATGAGTTTTCCACCTACCATTTACTGGTTTTGTCAAAGACTTTTTTTCCCAGTTTGTCATACTGTCATGTCAAATAAAGACAAATCTCATTAAAATCAAGATTTCTCTGTTATCCACAAGGCTTATAATGCTGTTCTGAAAAGATATTGGATTGGCTATAACCCATTTGTCATCAACAAATCCAGATGGGATATTACTTGGATCCTTTTGTCCTTATAGACTTAAACTCCCCTGTTTTTCCTGGAACTACATTCTTACATGCATCATGTTAAATGTTTAGCACTGTATTTTCCCTTTTGTGGTCTTCCATAATTTCTACCAGTTCTCAAAGGTAATTGTTAATGGCTTTGAGATAACAAAAGCCAATTTGCTACATACATGAGATTTCCATTCTGAAAATACCTATTGTAGCTAAGTAGTTTTTAAACTGTTTATTCCTTGCTTAGCTCAAAATAGTAGCTCCTCACCACCAGGATTTTCAGCTACCTGGTTTTTGTTTTGTTTTTTTCTTTTTGTTTTTTTGTTGGTTTTTTTTTTGAGAAGATTGACCGAGCGAGGTGAAGCATTGGACCAGGCTTGAATAGTCTTCCTGTAACTGACTCCTGGGAGATTTTATCCCAGTTTGTTACTTGGCTTCTCAATTATCTCAAGCGCCTGTTTTATTATCTGCCTTGCCATTAAGAAATACGCAGTTCTGTTTCCTTCTGGTTTTGTATTTATTTTCTATGAAAGCCAGTTCTCTGGGCTTACTGAAACCTGCCTCCTAGAGATCTGTGATGCTTGTTTTGGTGCTTCTCTTTTCCCTTTTTGACCTTTGCACCTTGTAGCCATTATTGCCCAAGATGCCATCCATTAACATTCTTTAAAAAATCACCAAGATGTTCTGAGAATGTGTAGTTGCTACTCAGATTTTTGGGTCTGATTACCTTTAATTTCTGGATGTTTGGACAAGTGTATATGGTTTTGTAGCATATGAAAAGACTGCTTTTTCATTCATCTTCTCTACTCTGAACAAGGCTCTGTACTTGAAATTAAATATCAGATAGGAATATGGTACAAATTAGAAGTTCAGCAGGCTCCTTAATGAGCCTCCCTCCTTTGGAGAACAGTGAAGCATGCGAACAGGGAGTATTGTTCTTGAATACCTCCTGGAAACAATTCTGTACAATGCAAAACATTATTGTCAGGTTTCTTTGCTCATGTGGAGTCCTACACCCCTGCCTTCTTGCAACTCAAGTCCCTGAAACCTTTACTGACCTTGGCTTTCCAGCAGGCAGATGTCCAAAGCACCCCTGAGATGTCCTTTTCTGTCAAAGAATTGAAATGGGAGGCATCAATTTGCAGAGAAAGGACAGGCTCAAACTTTTTAGTGCTTTTTAAGTTTTGTACTAGTTTGGGAAGCAGAAAAATGTTTGAATCCTGCTTAATTCTGCTTTTGGCCTCAGACTCAGAACATCAACAAAATTCTAACTGAACAGTTTTGCCAAATGCAGAAAAGCCCTGACATACACAGTAAAGGAGAAGTTTTTCTTCATAACCATGTTAGATAAAATTTGAAAAAAAAATGTAAGAAATTTCCCACCAAAATGCTGTTTTGAATTTTAGATATCTTTTCAATTCAGCATTTTATCATGGTTTTAGTTATAGTAAAAGGAGAGCTATAAAATCCTTTAGAAACACATTTTGTCTGCTGGAATATCAGTTCTGAAAAGCAGTTGATTCAAACCATCTCAGTTCTGGAAGGAAAAAAGTGCCAAATCTTGTTCTTTACACGAACGGATTTGACACATTTTTATTTTTGAGAAACAAATGTCTTACCAGGTTGTTTAGGGTAATCTGTTGAATCAAGAGTCTGTTCTAAATTACGGCTAAGCAGACATCTCAAGAGATGGATCTTTTTTTGGAAATAAGTACTTCCCCCCCCCCCCTTTCCTTTTACTTCCAAACACATGGCCCATGACCAAAACTACGTGCTGACTTAAATTTGCTGTAGCTCAACATCCTTCAGCTAGTAGAAACTAAAGGCTGCTTACCTTCTGAACAAGTGTCTCCACAGTAGTGTTAAACAGACTTAAACCACACTTAACTTTGTCCACTTAGCAGTTCACCTAAAGTGTACAAGTGCTCCTATTTAGGTAAGGTCTGAATGTAAGAGACAGGACACTGGTAATGGTTATTTAGAAGTATCCATAGCATGCTATGTTTGTGCTAGGGAGTGTCCACCTTTTCAAATACTTTTATAGAGGGGTATGATTCAGTGCAGACTTTTTGATGAAATCCATGCTTAAAGATGCAGTCTCCAGACTCACTGAAGTCCATAATAAAACTTCCACTGAACTGAAATGAAAACATGATTTCACACATGCACTTTGTTGGTACTTTAAAGGTCTCGTTTATCCCTTTGAGGAACTCGTGTGACAGTATGTACAGAACTCAGTGCCAAGATTCAAAGCTCGGTTGTTGCCATACTAATGTGGCTTTAAGGAACAACTGCTTTCATTTATCATCTATCCTGCCTATGCGCTTTTGTCTAGAATGTAGAGTAAGGGGAATTAGTAGCATAAGATTAGTACGAGTGCCGTTTGGTTGGAAAGCAGGAAGTTGATACTAGAGTACCTGCACATAAATTATAGTCCTTCTATAGCTGTAATGCGAGATTAAGAAGATGTAACAGGAATGCCTTGCCTACAGTTTTTTCTTAAAAACAAAACAAAAATACCCCACCCCTTCATCTTTAAAGAAGGTGCATATACTACCACACCTGTCTTCCTTTTGAAGAACATCAGCTAGTGTGCATAAGATTTTTTGTTCGCTTTGTTTTTTTTTTTTAAACTTTATTTTATCTTTTATATTTATCTTCAGTATAAAGAATGAGTAAAGGAAAAGAATCTCAGAAACCTATGTACGTTATTAGTGCTTGTGATTTCTTTGTTATTTCATAGTGGCACATAAAATGATTTTACAGTCATACAAGTGAAATTGTATTAGCTCCAAAGTATTAAAGCTGTCTCTAGATTCACACAATAACAAGAAACTAAAGACACATTTAATTCCTCATGCCACACAAGCTATTTTGTATGAAATCCCTACTGTCTTGCTATATGCATTAAGCAAAACTTCTTTATTTCTACCTGATTGAGTTGTTTCACGTAGAATTATTGTATGTTGCCTTGCCCCTCTCTGAAAGATTTTTTTGTTCAGGACTTTTTGGTTTACAACTGTGGGAGGCTTATGGCAGACATCAGGGTACACGCATCTCATGCTGTATAATTCCTGTTCCAGACGGAGTATGACCATACTGAGAAATGAGCATTTGGTATCCTGGGCAAGCAAAAAAAGGCTTTGGGAATGAAACAGGGTGTGCTATTAAGAGTTGCTATTAAGAGTTGAAGAAGTGGATGATCTTTGAGACCAGTGTAAATAGAAGCAGAAATGTAAAAGGATAAAGCACAATGTCACAAATTTGAGGAACCGTGCAAGAAATTCCTGCTGAAAGAGTAGTTCAGAAGGACTT
The DNA here is from genome assembly GCA_034782735.1 of Sagittarius serpentarius. Taxonomy (NCBI): domain Eukaryota; kingdom Metazoa; phylum Chordata; class Aves; order Accipitriformes; family Sagittariidae; genus Sagittarius; species Sagittarius serpentarius. Next base: position 18,251,944 of record JAVKLA010000001.1, read on the forward strand.
GGTTTACTAATTATTCCTGTGATATCTGTAAGCTACTGACACAGAAATCTTCTCAGAATAATTGTTCTCTCTGATGACAGGCCATTCATGTGTTATGGTGCTGACATCATGGTGTTCAGTGTGCCCTGCAGGCACTGTGACTTCTTGTGCCAGGTCTTGGCTGTGCCAAGTTCTCTTCACGGTACATGTGTTAACTCCAGCCTCAAGATACTGTTATTCATAGAATCATAGAGTTATCTCAAGTTGGAAATGACCCATAAGGATCATTGAGTCCAACACCCTGCTCCTCGCAGGACTACCAAAAGTAAGAGTGTTGTCATATGACTAAGAGTGTCATCTGGATGCTCCTTGAACTCTGAAAGGCTTGGTGCTGTGACCACTTCCCTGGCGAGCCTGTTCCAGTGACCGACCACCCTCTCAGTGAAGAACCTTTTCCTAATGTCCAGTCTGAACTTCCCCTGATGCAGCTTCATTTCATTTCCTTGCGTCCTATCGCTGGTCACCAGAGAGAGGAGATCAGCACTGTCCCCTCCGCTGCCCCCCTTGTGGAAGTTGTAGGCTGCAATGAGGTCACCCCTCAGCCTTCTCTTCTCTAAGCTGAGTAAGCCAAGTGACCTCAGCTACTCCTCCTATGTCTTGCCCTTGAGGCCTTTCACCATCTTGGTCACCCTCCTCTGGACACACTCTAACAGTTTGCTGTCCTTACATTAAGGTGCCCAAAACTGCACACGGTACTCGAGGTAGGTCCGCACCAGTGCAGTGTAGAGTGGGACAGTCGCCTCCCTCGACTGGCTACGCTGTGCTTAATGCACCCCAGGGCACGTTTGGTCCTTTTGGCTGCCTGGGGCACACTGTTAACTCCTATTCAACTTGCCATCAACCCAAATGCACAGATGTCTTTCTGTGGGGACAAGGGGCTGGAGAGCAGTCCCCAGTTTCTACGTATAACCAGGATTACCCCATCCCAGGTGCAGAATCCAGCACTTGCTTGTTAAATTTCATACAGTTGGTGATCGCTCAGCTCTCTAGCCTATCCCGATCTCTCTGTAAGGCCTCTCTACCCTCGAGGGAGTCCACAGCTCCTCCTAGTTTAGTATCATCGGCAAACTTAATGTACATTCAATTCCTCTGTCTAGGTCATTTCTAAAAACACTGAAGAGCACTAGCCCTAAAACTGAGCCCTGGGGAACCCCACTGCTGACTGCTGCCAGCCTGATGTAACCCCATTTACTATAACCCTTTGAGCCTGACCCATCAGCCAGTTGCTCACCCAGTGTATTACGGACTTGTCCACCTGTGAGCTGGACAATTTATCCAGAGGATACTGTGAGAAACAGTATCGGAAGCTTTGCTATAATCCAAAAACCATCACATCTACCGGCTTCTTTGGACAACTAGATGGGTCACCTTGTCATAAAAGGAAATTAAGCTGATTAAGCAGGACTTTTGCCTCGTGAACCTATGCTATGACCAACAACTGTGTTCTCTCTCAAGTGTTTTTTTAATAACTCCCAGAATAACCTTCTCATAATTTTACCAGGCACTAAAAGTGAGACTGACAGGCCTGTAATTACCAGGGTCTTTCTTCTTACCCTTCTTGAAAACTGGGACATTTGCCAGCTTCCAGTCGGCTGGGAGGGACCTCTCCAGACTCCTAAATGGTTGAGGAAAAAAAAAAATAAAAAAAAAAAAATGGAGAGAGGTCCTGTGATGATGTTGCCAGCTCTTTCAGTACCTTGGGACGAATCCCATCAGGCCCCATAGATTAATGTGCATCCAGCTGGAGCAGCAAGTCTTGAACACGTTCAGTGTCAGCTGGGAGTCTGTCATCCCCCCAGTCACGGTCTGCTTGACAGACCTGTCCCAGGGAAGGTAGGGTGCAGTTCCAATAATCTCTCTCAGACTTCCTGATACTCCTCAACCTACTCGCCTCCTCCCACAGCTATGCTACTAAGCTGAGGAGCTCCTCTCCCTGGGCACACCTCTCGCAGGTGTGCTCACTACTGCCGTCCCATACTGGCGTGAGAGCAGGGCACAACCCGCGGCCTGGCAGCGGGGGTGCAGCCTGTTCCCACCGGAGCTCTGTCTGGGCGGCCGCGTCAGTGGCGCCGGGTGCAGAGTTGAGAGAGGCCGTGGCTTTCTGCAGGGCGGATACCATTGCTCCCTGGTCGAGCTGGCAGAGCTACACCACCCTTCCTCCGCAAACTGCCGCGCCGCTCCACGTTTGCCCGCCCTGGTCGCTAGCGCACCCCAGGGGCTGCCTCTGTACGTGGGCGGGGGGCTTGCCCGCCGTTGCTCCTGGGCCCCCCCCCCCGGGTCTCTCCAGTCTCCTCAGCCGCTGTGGCGCGAGCTGCGGGCGGGCGGCGGGTCTCTCCGCTCCTCAGCCGCTGTGGCGCGAGCTGCGGGCGGGCGGGCGGCGGGTCTCTCCGCTCCCGTGAGGTTCCTCCCTGCCGTTCGGGAAACCTCCGCTGTGTACCGCGGCCGAGCGCTCCGCCGCGGATCCTGCCGGCCCCGCAGCTGCTCGCCTCGGCGGTTCACAGGACACTAATGTCCCAGATGAATTTGGAGCGCTCGGGTGGGGAGGTAAGGGAGGGGAAGAGCAAGGGCTGAAAGAGGAGGTTACTCTTTCCCGCCTCAGCTAAAGCTTCTGTTCTGACTCGAAGTGGAGCTGAGGTACCGTGCTTCCTCCTCCCCCTCCTGCTCTTCGTGTCAGGCGCAACTGCTGCAGTCGTACGATGAGGCTGTGAACGCTGGGGCTTGACGGAGGGGTACAAGCGGTCGTGTACAAAGTACCTTTTGGAAATGACCTAGAACATAGGTGCCCTAATACCGTTTTGACACAGACCTTAAAGAAAGATGAAGTAAATGCAGTGAACGATTACCAAGATCTTCAGGGGGGCTGGGAGAGGCTACAAGTCCTTGGTTAGTTTCAGCTACAAAGTTGAAGACTGAGGAGGTCTCCGCTGTTGTTGCGAGCTATTTGTTAGAGGACTTTTTTCCCTTCAGTGAAGGTTGGCACATGAACGGATGTGTATTAAACGGATCACAGTTGCTTTAACCTGAAGAGCAGGAGGGAACTTTGAAACCTCTCTGGAGTAGCCTTCCAATAAGAGTACTAGAAGTCTAAGCATAAAACCTGGTAATTTTTACAGTAAAAAAATAATCTGAGTTTGCAGACTTCTATTGCCAAAAGCACAAACTCGGGAACAAAGGCGATCTTGTCCTTAAAATCCTAAGAGTACTGAGTCTGAGGAATGCCTCTGTAGCATTGGGAGTTATATGAATCCTCTGATGTATACACCCAAACAATTTTTTGGGGTATAATTGACATAACTGCCATTTAATTCCAATAATTATGAGAAAAAGGTCAACAAATTAATTATATGTGTAAACTGTTGGCCATAAATTTATCTAAAAGAAACTTTGGCATTGCTTTTGTTCAAGAATGCACCTGACCATTTCTGTTCCTTTGTCCAGTGCGAGCATGAGTGTCAGCAGGAGTTTCACGAGGCCCAGACAGTAGAATTGTTGCCAAATTCTCCTTATGGTGTATGTATTTACTCCAGCCTTAAGATCCCTTTTCTTTTCATAGGACACTAACTGTTGAAAAATATCTGCTTTCCAGATAAATTTGGAAGGCTTGGGTGGAGAGGGAAGGAGGGAGTTTGGAAGTCCAGGAACATGAAGTGGTTCACACCCTGCTTTTAACTTGTGAGCCCAAACTGGAAGAGCCTCACTTGAACTGTGTGGTTTTATGGGAATACTGCTATGTAATCTATATTCATGTTAACACTTATGCTTCAAGTCTTTGCAAATGTTTCTTTAAGCTTTTCTATATTTCTCCAGAGCTTACCTGCTTCTGGTCTATTCACAGTGGCTTAAAAATGAAGGCAACAAATCCGTATGCGTTGAAGCAGACATTCAAGGTAATACATTATTTACTTTGGAAACCCCTGGAGAGAATAAACTGGCATAGCTGAGCGCTAGAGAAGTATTATCCTGTAAATCAGAGAAGACATAGATGGGACATTCCTAGGAAGTCTTGTTCAGTGGATTTCTCTTTCCTCACGTCAGCCACTGGGCTCGTGTGGTGTGCTGGAAATAATCTTACTTGCATCCTCAATGTCAGTTTCAGGAGTCATTTGGGCATATGTTCTTTGGTGGAATTGAGGGCCTTTGCACTATGGTCTGCTGTATTTGCAAAGAGGAATTCAATTCATTTTTCATGTTTCAGCCATAAGGGATTTGGTTCTGGCTTATCTGAATCACCACTCTTTGCACAGGGCTCTTTGCTCTTTCATTCAAAGCAACATGACAGTCATCTGGTTTTGTATACAGGACAACAGGCCTTTCAAGGGACTCTCCACCCAGGGTCCTTGACAGAGGAATATGTTTCCCATCCAGGTATGCTATAGCACTGACTTGTTAACATTATGGACATGCTGCAAATTACACCCACTTATGGAAGCCTTTGAATCTAGGGTTTTAGTTTGTGTCTTCGTTACAGGAGAGTTTGACCATACAGTGATATTTACTGTTCTCTTGTATACAAACCACTCTGCTGCAGCAGTTCTCTCCCTAACAGACAGCAGAAGTTTAGTTTGTTTTGGGTTTTAAATATAACAAATATCAGACAAATTCAGTCAGTCTAATCTGAAGAAGAGAAGCCCATGAAAGAAGCATTTCAAAGAAGTTTTTGTAGAGTTGTATGTGGAATTCAAAAGACAAGCTCCTTAGAGAGTTTTGCAGCAAAATCTTCTTGCTTGAGATTTCTATGGCTAGCTTTTTACAAGTCAGCCAAGCTACCAGTTGCTGTTGAAGTTTGGAAGATCTTTACCTGGTAATTCGTTTCTAGGAAATTCCCCTTTTCTTACTGCATCCTTCACTAACAGTGACATAAGCCTGCAGGAGCAATGACCAATTTTACCTGTAACTCAAGCCATTGTTTAACCCAGCAAGTGGCATTGCTGTATTTGTCAGTTTAAGTATCTTGTATTTGTTTCCCAGCACAGTTACGAAACAGTGTGAGGCTAGCTCCCAGCTGGTTTTGTCTGTTAGGCTACGTTAAATATGGCTCATTTTAAGCGACAATATTTTGAAATGAAATTTTTAATGTAGCCTTAAGATGGTGTTTAGGTGATCCTCTTCAGTGCCTAAAGCTTGCTGCTATGGGCAGTTCTGTATTTCAGGGTTTCTTCTTCTACTTAAAGTTTCCTGGGTAAATAAATTCTTCAACTGAGTCTAAACCTAATGTCGATCTTTTACATAACCTTGCAACAAGCCAGGTTGAAAACCCTGTACTGTCCTTGACCTCAAGCATGCTGTGGATCTCTGAGAAGTGAGGTAATTCAATTTCTAGGCCAGATGAGAGTAGATTAATGTATGAATTGGTCCAGATGCATGAATTATCTTCTCTTGCGTTAAGTACTCTAGGAGTTTGGGTAATTTGATATTGGTAGATGACACTGAACTTATTTTCCTGCAATATTCTTTTAACAAAGTACCAAATTAATTAGACTTCCATTTTCTGTGAATTATTTATGTTTCACAGCACTAGTATAATCTGTATTTTTAAATAAAATCTTCCTCCTCTTTATTATACAATAATACATGCTCTTACAATAATAAGGAGTGATATGTAAGTACACTGCACTTTTTCTGTATCATGCTAAGTCTGTTTTACATAATTCTTTATGAATTGGCCATATTTAATGAACATCCTTACCCACACTGTCATTTGCTGTGTACCTTTTAGCGAAAAACTTTGTCACTTGAGAAACTGTCACTGCCATACTATTAACTAAAAGCATACTGTATCCATTTGCATTTATTTCATGCAACACTTAAAAAAAAAAAAAAAATGGGAGGAGGACACAATGTGAATTTTTTTTTTTTTTTTTAAGTGACTTTGAGCAAAATTTTACTCCAGACATGCATTTGTGCTCAAGTAAGGTGGAGACATGCTCTGTGTGGCAACACCATGACTGTAGCTCTGCCTGTGTTTCTTCAGCAGGGGAAAAGCTCTAAGGTGTATGTTACATCCTGATCATGGTAGACTCTGTTGCAAAAACTGTTTTCAACTGTTGGTGTTTAGTCATCAGTTAAACATCACGCTGAGAACTGTCTTGCTGGCATAGTAAATTTTGAGTGTTAATCTGTTCTGCTTTACAAAGAAAGATTTCCAGTTTCCGCACTGCAGAAATACAGCAATGGAAAATACCGAGGAATGAAAACTAGACTTATTTTCCATTTAAAACTGTTCTGCATTCACATCTTCAGGAGCTGCGTTTCTTCTGTCTCCTGGTTGCAATGCTAAAAGAATAACACTTAATTGTCTGCTGCAATAAAGAAAAAAAATAAGGATAGGGCTCTTATCCTCAGCCATTAAGAAGTTACAAAATCTGAATTTATCCGTATGGATCAGATGGCTAAAGCAACTGCAATGAGCCCAGATGTCTTAGAAAGGTATTTCCAAGCAAGGGAAATAGCCAAGGGACAGAAGGTTATATGTAGGCAATCCAAGTAATGAAGTATTCTTAGGTATAGGGTGAATAATGCAGCCAAAAAAAAGAGCTTGCACAAAAAGACATAGTTTCTTTAGTTAAGAGAAATTAAATTTAAAATACTGTGTTCACATAACATTCTGGCTGAGTTAGTTGCATGAAAAAGAGGAGAATGCCAAATTAAGTCATAGATTGCATATATCACTCAGAAAAACTAGAGTAAAAAAATGCCAGTTCTGTTTTAATATGCCTAAGGCTATATTGCTGTAAACTTAAGAAGATAATCTGTGGCAAAATTCTGGGATGCAATTTTCATCTCTTTGAAAGGTAAGGTTCAAAAATGACTTGAACTACAAGAGAGTAACCATGCTGTTTACTTGCTAGATGGATGGCTTTTTAGAGGGGTCTGATTTTTGGTTGCTGATAAAACTTGAATCCTAACTATAGTTGTAAATGTTTTTTGCTTTATAGTCTGATTTTCTGTGATGTTCTAGACTCAGAAATGTAGTGGCTGTTTTAGACCTAATCATGTGTGCATGTTAATAATAAACATGAATGGCATCTCTTATGTCAGTAGAACAGCATGCCAGGGGGTTACTGAATATGCAAAAAAAGTCAAATTATATCCGAACAGAAGTCAGAATTGTACTGTAAGATAAAGAAAGATAAAGTGCTGTAGTGCTGACCTATTCATGAAACATCAGATCATCAGAATATAAGAAAAATAATTTGGGAATCTGCTATGACATTTTGGGAAGAGACTGATAAAAGATTGAAGGAAAACAAAGGGGAGACTACTGAACTCTAACAGTAAATTACTAGAATTTGCCATTTGTTGTGTGGAGTATGGCTTTTACTGCTTTTGGTTTTTTGCAAGGTGTAAGAGCTGGAGCAAAATACAACCTCATTGTAGTATTATGCATCGCTTTGGTTTGGAGTGTTGTTTTTAAATTGGGAAAAGTAAAGCAAATATATGCTGCAGTGCAATTCTTCCAACGTAACTTCCTCTGCTCTTGGTTTGACTGACAGACTGGTACCATATGACACTTGGATTTTAAGATAAACAAGTTCTGTGCTCCACATGAATGTGGTTTAGTGTCTTAGAAACACAGAGTATTTGACTGAACCATTCTGAAGAATAAAATTATGGTCGACAGATAAGAGAGAATGTGAAGAGAGAGTGACCATTTTAAAAATTAATCGATCAATTAAAATGTAAAATCCAAAGTGAATCAGATGCGAAAATAAATATTTAGTAGTCATCTCTTGATTCCCCCGACTATTAATATTTTCTTAAAGCGAACCTCCCCTGTCCCTTTCTTATGTTCTGTCTCCTTAGTTCGCTGTATGCCAAATCCGAAGTCTGGTGTTAGGATGATTAAGGAAGAAATGGTCTAAGAGGTCCCTACTTCATTCTTCTGTGTTGTTGTGTTTATTTTAATACTGGTACCTTATTTTTCCTTATAAAACTTTGTTCTCAGTGAATGGATTAGCTATGGAAGAGAACTGGGCACACAGACTCATCGGGAACTCTTTTTATGTGTGCAGTCATTCAAATGCAAACATCTTCTGGGTCTGGCCCGAGTGCGTAGCCTGGATAATGGAATAAGTGATTTTTGCTTCTAAGAATGAGACCAACTTGTTTTCCAGTTGCAAACCTTTTTACAGTCAAAAGATCTATTGACCAAGTAAAAAGGCTCTGAACACTGTGACATTTTATAAAAGGCCTATAGATAATAATCTACACTATTTAAAAGTGTTCATTTTTAATCAAGATTAACTATTTTCACTGCAGAAGTGTTGTTGCATCTGTCATTAAAAGGTGGGTTTAATTCAGACTTTTACAACACTAAAATACTGCGCTGACAACTTGTCTCACTCACATACTAACTTGGGTGTACTATGGGTAGTTTCCTATACAAGAAACTTCTAAGGCTGCTGTTTCCATGACCAAGGTACACTTATACAAACTTAATCTTTTTCTTACTGTAACTTTAAGCAGTGAATGTGATTTTTTATTTATTTTTTTTTCTTTCAGAAGTGTTCTTTATTGTCAGTGGTGCAGGTTTTTTAGGTTTGCCATACTCTGAGCTTTGCTCAGTTATGTATTCAAGTGAAGGTCCTCCTCAGTCTATGTAACTGAAAAAGCAGTTGAAAAACAGGTACCAGGGCTGGCATCTTGGCAGCAGCAAATACTCGGTTATTCTAGAGAAAATTGGAGAGGAAACTTTGAGGAGTCACTGCCAGTTGCTAGAGCTGGGCCTAGCTGAGCTCTGCTCTTACTTCCATATACATTAATATGACTTTGCGTTGGCTCTAGCATGTGTAGCAGGGAATGTTCCCCCCAAACCATCCGGTAGTTTCAGACAGTCTGAAAGCAGTGTACTAAGCCTTTCTTTGTCCCAGGGGCTGTGGCATGGCACTGGCATATTGTAAGAATTTTCTGGAGGCGGCATCAAGAAATCGTTGTTAGAGAAGATGGTTGTGGTGCCCCAAAGTGGTACAAAAGCTGGGGGACAGAAAGACACCCTTACGTTTTCAAAACAGACCACTCTTTGCATTGTGGGCACAGCATATTGTCTGTGTCGAGTTTGCAGTGCTGTTTCTATGGTGCAATATTTCAGGCTTGCAAAACATTTCTGGATGCTGTCAGCCGAAGTTTGGATTCTGTAATGCCTTTGGCCAGGGCTTGTATACACAGGGAAGATGTTTTTGGAACTCACAACACATGCGTGGAGCTCCACCAAGATGAATCAGCAGCTCAGGAAACTTAGTACATCTTTCTGGAGCCAGTTTTTTTTCTTTTTTACATTTTATTTCTTTTTAACAAGTGAAGGCTTAGTGCTGAACTTTTTTCCGAAGATCAAATTCTTGCCCTGCCAAAACTTTGACCACCTCGGAACAAATGTCTGGGATGGTCAGAATAGTGGTGACGCCAAGTGTCTGTTCTTACCAAAATGCAATATTGAACCCAGTCTCACCATAATAAAAGTATACTGAACTTCATAACATTACAGCACCTTAAGGAAGTGGTGTGAATGTTCTCTACACTGTAGAGGACCATTGTAGGAGAAGCCTGCAGTCGTTATACTCTTAAAGATATCTTTCTACCAGCTTGTCATCTGGCTTACTAATGGATTTTAAACTGTAGATAAATCTTGTTCAATATATTTGCTTTTTAGAGTATGCAGAGTTACGGTATGAATATGTTTCATTGTACCACCAGCAGTGAATTCTGTATATATTTCAGCTAAACTGTCCCAGGTTTTCACTAAGGGTAATGGTCGGGGCAGGGTGTCTATGTGCATTAATTTCACAGGAATGAGTGGTCCACATAACCAACACCTGATTATTAAACTACTTTAGTGTGTTCATTATCCCCTGAAGACAGAAATCTCCCTGACTGATGCTGCAGTATATTCTGCAGTTATGTTTCCCTCTCATTTGCAAATCCAGAGATCCATTTCTTATCTTATACATTTGGGTTTTAATATAGAATATTTGCAGGATATGAAATAGTGTATTCCTCTTCTGATGATATTTCACTTCAAGAAAAATATACAAGTGTGTTTAGGTGTGGAAAAAATACAGTATTCACACTTTGGTAACCTTTGCTGGATGAGGATGGCATTCTTCCAGGGAAAGGGAGCAGCAATGCCAAAAACTTTACAAAACTTCATGGTTGAGCAGATTCTGCTACCTGGACCTAATGAATAAATGGAAATAAGTTAATGGGAATAAATGAATAGATAGCAAAAGATCAGTATTTCTGTGATAACAGTGCCCTTACCTTGCAACACAGTTGTAGGTGTTCTCTGAAATTTTTTGTAAGCAGTTAAGCTTTATTTCAGTTTTCCTTCTTGCAGTAGTCATTTCCAGGTACCGTAGTCGTCTTCACTGGTTTCTGTTTCTAATGCTACCTTTTCCCCCTGTTTGTGTCACCTTAGTTGCTGTAGTAATGCATTAATAAAATACGGTAACTGTAGTCTAAAAGAAATAAGGCATATGATCAGTGGAATACTGCCCCTCCCCCATCTTCCTTGTCCCATAGTTTTGGTGTTTTTAATATCTTTGATCATCCCACACAATTTCAGACTAAATGTCCTTCAGTTCTGCAACATCTGGACAGCCATTTGTTTGTTCTTATGACAACACATAGAATCTTTTCGGTCTGGAGACCTGTGCACTCAATGCAGGCACGGTTGCTTTCCTGGGGGGGGGGGGGG
>JAVKLA010000001.1:18262772-18280343 GCA_034782735.1 Sagittarius serpentarius
CCGGCAAGGTTGATTTCCGGCCCCCCCCCCCCCCCAAAAAAAAAAAAAAAGGTTTCCATGATAACAAAGTAGATGTGAAAGAGGAGAAGTAAAAAAGTGAAGACTTCAGAGGGAAGGAGGAGTTGTGTTATTCTCTCCTCTCTTGCTTATGGAATTCTCTTGTCTATGGAATCAAATCAGTAAGAAAAAAATCCTATCCAAAGTAAGCAAAGATGATAGAATAGGGCAAAAAAATATTGGTTTTAGATAGCAAATGCCTCAGTGCTATTTGTCTTGCTTTCATTAAATATTTCCTGCCCAAGAAAGGAAAAATTAAAATCTGTCAAAATCAGCAGTTTTACTAAAAATGCACTGTTTTCCCCTTCTGTCCTGCATGCCCTAATGTCACTGCCAAATGACACATACCGGTACATTAAAAAGGATCTGAAAGTAAAGACCATCAGAGAAATCACTGTTTTACTCCAGGGAATTCTTGCTAACCTTCAAATGACACGTTTCAAATGTGGAAATTAATAATCAATCCCAACAATGCCAGGAGAAAGCATTCTTACGAGACAAGCAACCCTTGGTGTTTTGCAGTCATTGCTAGAATGGGTGAGTATTCAACTAAACCCTCCCTCAAAACCTAATGGTCCTTAGAGGAAATTGAGCCGTACATCCTTGCAAAATCAGTAGGTGAGTGAGCAATGGGAGTGGCGTGATGCAAGCTGGTGCTTGCCTGTATTTGCATTCACAGAAGAGAAAACCCACTCATAAAAAGATGATTTACTTCTCCAGAAATCACAGAAGTGAATGAACTCTTTTCTTCTACCCACCTCTGACTGAATAATCCAGCATGCTGAATTCAAATGGGAACTTGTGCATCTTTTGCCAGAAGTGAAGTAAAAAAAAATAAATTTTATGCTGCTAGCAAAACATTCCAGATGAATATAGAATACCCACATGCTTTGTGGAGAACACTCGGCCAAGCAGTTGAGGTTCTTACCAAGTACTTTCCATGTTACTGCCTGCCATTTACCATTCTCTCCTTATCCCATCATTTGAAAGGGAATTATCTGAGGATAAAGCAGTTCAGCTTTAACTAATCAATAGCAACAAGGTAAAAGCAAATTGACATGTGCTCAAGTTTTCAAAATGGTCCATGGTGATTCAATTTTAGGTGGCAAGTTCCAAAAAAAGGTAGCGTGTAACTTTAAGAATAAAATTAGTGCTAAGTTCTCCCAGGAAGTTTCCACCAACCTACAGTTTTCAGTTGCCTTCCATGTTCTAAAATCTTGGGAAGAATTACTTCATGTTACAGACACTTAAGGGATTCGCGTGGTAGAAGATACCCATTTTCTTGTGATAGGAGGCAATTTTTTTCAGTGCTGACTGGCAATATTCTTCACTTCTGTGCTCAAGTCTTTCCTGCAATATTCTCATATTCTTTTGTTTTCTTTCTGTGTATTCTTACATTCATGGGTATCTTAGAACTGTCCAGGAAAAGGACCAATATTTTATGAGAATGCAAAAGTGTAGCTATGCTGGAAGAAAATGTTTTATTAACTCATAGTCCATGATTAAAACACTTAACATGGCAAATAGAAGTGTTTGCTTCACCTGGACTTGTATGTCTGGTGTGGGTCCTCACTACAGCTCTCTAGGTTTAGTCTCAATTTTTAGCGTTGCATCTAATTGAAAATACATTGTACCGTGGTCTGTGGTTTTGGGCTAATACAGAATATTGCAGAATCTGCTTACTCTTCTTCTAGACTAGGAGTCTGCAATATCCCACAATGAGTGGGGGAATCCACCCTTCTGTTCCAAAGCAATATTCCTTGACTCAGGAGTGTCCTCCATAAAGTTCTTTGTAACTAAGCTTTTTAATGAAATGATTTTATATAGTGACTTGAAGTTTGGGGGTTTTTTGGCTTTTTTAAATCAAAATTTAAAAAAACTTCTAGCTGTGTCAAAGGAAAAAAACGTGTTTGCTCTAGTAAATGTTGCACCAGTACTTGTATAAGTAGAATGGAAAAGTAGATGAAATACCTGTGGAAATCACTGTAGAGGACAAAATACATAGTTTTAATAGAGGCTTCCTGCTATCCTGATTTAATTCAGTCTCTCAGAGACATCAAAATATAGCTTGCAATGCTAAAATAACTGAAAAACTCACACTGCACTCAGAAGCTCCTACTTCAGGCTATACGGTTTAGCATCCCGAGTAAAAATAGTTGAGATCAACAGGAAGAATGCCGTTAGCGCCTAGAAACTCCAAGAAACAGCAGGGAGAAAACAGACTCAGCTTTCTAAGGACTACCTCCCTCCTCCTGTTCCTTGCCTTCTAGGATACGAAATGTTCTGGTAACAGTCATGCAATATCTTCCTGGAAAGATATATCAACGTACAAATACATGTAGTAAATGTGATGGGGGGGGAAAAAAGGAAGACACAAACAGGAATCATAGTCAAGACAGCATGGTCCTTTGAGGTTTGTTTTTTTTTTTTTTTTTGTTACAGAAAATTATTTTTACCCAGAATTGCGAAGCTCAGAGAACCTTGACTGAGAGCAGCCCAAGTACGTTAATAAAGCAGCACTGCAAAGTGCCTACTATCAAAGTGCCTACTGTCACGTCTTCGTGCCATGCCTCCCAGTCCTTTTGGAGTAGTAATCTGTTTTGGGGCTGATCATAGTTTGCCACAGGCTCACGTAGTTCTCTCTGAGGGAGATGTACAAAGTTCCCACATCAGCTTCCGCAGCCTAACCTTGGTATTCAGTGAGGGTTATTAAACATGAAAATGCTTTAGATTTTCTTGTGGATTCGCATGACCATAGTAGCACTGGACTTGGTAAAAAGTTATGAGGAAGGGCAACTGAACACGAACTGACTGAGGTTGAAAAGAATCTGGGGATACGTGTCTTCTTCTTCAGATTATTTCAGTTCAAAAGATGTAGAAATGAGTGAAGGGATGGTCTGTAGTTTTAGAACAGACATGCACCTAATAACAGGCCATTCTAAACCTCTGTAGGACCTTTTCCAAAGGCAGCTTATATAAAAGCCCTACCTTAAGACCAGGCCTGCAGGTCCTAATGGGAGGCTTGAATAGACGTGCATCTCTTTTGGGATTTTCCTATGAGGGTAGCTTATCCTCTATTGTCATAGTCCTTAGCCCTTAATCTTGATTTAGGAAGTAATTTGCAATAGCTAAGTAGACCACGTGCTCTTCTGCTTGAGTTAGTGTTTATGTGAAACCAATTGGGGTTTTCTCAGCTGTTTAATTTGTCTGGTACAGTGCCTGTAAAAATATTATCAAAACAGGCTTGTATTAGTGCCCTTAGCCAAAGCCTTTCCAAAGAAAATGTTATTAGCCTGTCTGCTAACTAAGGAGGGTAAGCTGTGAGGTGGAATCTCTCTTTCCAAGGCATTTGCTGCCTCTGAGCAGCAAATTCAAGCCCTGGCTGCTGGCTGTTGTGCCCTGTCAGGTGCAGAGGTAGACCTGCATATCATGCTGTCAGCCTAGAGATCTAGACTGCAGCTCACTTTTTCTTTCTCCACACCCCTTTCTTACGAAGCAGTCATGCGTAGCAGTTCAAGGGAGGCAATGCTGTTTATGTAAGCGGAGTTTCATGTGGTGTAAGTTCTGCAAGGACTTGTGGGGATGGTGTAAGGGTGGATGGGATAACCAGAATACATCTAGTTGCCCATGGGAAAAAATGGGATGCTTTGAAGGCTGCTAGGATGCCTTCCATGTACATGTGGATAAGGTAATTGTAGCAGGACAGTATATATTTAGCTACGAAGAGTAAGGCACCATCAATGTTGAAAAGGTGTCTTGTTTATGATGATGGAAGATTTCTTTTGGATTTCCCCCATGCAAGTAATTATATGAAAGTGGAAATTACTGTATGTTCAAGCGCTTTTGCCAGTCTAGCTACATAAGAGGTTTTGTGGTTTGGTTTTTTTTTTTTTCCCCATGTCTCTGGTGCATTTATGGTTTGTTTGGTTTTTTTTTCCCCATGTCTCTGGTGCATTTAAGTCAGTACAACTTTGCTTATGTGACATGTTCCACTACGTATTTCTTTTTATGATTTCAAACATGTCACTGAATGCAGCTTGCGCGCATCCAAAAGAATTTGTCTCAGCACCACGCAAGTGAAACTCACTGACAGCAACAGTTACTTTGGAAAGACCTTTCTCCCTCTCACATCCAAGTGTTATTGCTGAGCATGAAGTGATATGGTATGGAATATCTCTTCGGTTGGTTGGGGTCAGCTGTCCTGGCTGCATCCCCTCCCAACCTCTTGCCCACCCTCAGCCTACTTGCTGGTGGGGCAGAGTGAGAAAAGGAGAAATTATTGATGCTGTGCAAGCACTGTTCAGCAACAACTAAAACACTGGTGTGCTGTCAACACTGTTTTGGTCACACAACTAAAACACAGCACCCTACAGGCTGTTATGAAGAAGATTAGCTCCAACCCAACCAGACCCAGTACAGCAAGGCAGCAAAAATGTCTGTGCCATATGTAAACTTGGTAGTGGTTTTCAGGTTCAACGCTTGGTAAGTAAACCTGGGTACTTAAGACTCTAGGCATCCGTAGCTCTTGTTCAATAAGGGTGCTTTTTGAAGGACTGAGTAGCCAGGGTAGGCTTTTTATTGTTGCTTTTAGAGAAAGAAGAGGGACTATTTTCTTTTAGTCTCTCACAATTAATGCTTCTCCTTGATTGCCAGAACTGTGCCTGTATTGTTGCAAATGGTGTTCCTTTGTGCCCTGGTTTGAGGACTCTGTAACACTCAAACCTCCACTGCAATCACAGTTTTTGTTTATTAGGCATTGCAAACTGTTTTCAGACGAGTCTTCCCCAAAGGCCTTTGCATATATTGATAAACATATTTTTTTTATGAGTTTGGACAGTCTTACTGGAATATAGCTACTTTCTGACAGCCTCACAACTGAAAATGATAAAAACAAGTGAAACCAAATTGAAACTTCAGGCAAAATTGGAAATAACAAAGGCATAGTTTCTCACACTGGGATGTAGCGAGAAGCCAGACACTAATGTTCCAGTGGTCACAGTCACACTACCTTCAGCTTCTAAAAAAGCTGCCCTCTTCTATTTAACACTGTTCTCTACATTAGGGACCAGCTGTAAACCAACTGTTGATCTCTTTCACTATTTCAACAGCTGAAATTTGTGGAAGTGATTTTTCTCAGGGCAGTTGCAATAAAATTACTCCAAGGCAGTATATGGAACGAGTTAGTCTGAGGAAAATCTAGAAATATCACTGACAGTTTATAATTATGCAGCTTGCCCTTTTACTTCTGATGCTGAAATACATTTCTTGTTGCTTGCTTTCTGCCTTTTGGCATCTTCCGTCTTGCTTGGGCATTTGTTACTGCTGTAAAATACAGGCGTGCTATAAACTGTACCTAATAAGGAAAAAAATAAATCTGTTTTGCAAACTACTGGAACTTGAATGACATGGTGAAAGACCTGTTTAATGAGGTATTGTGCATCCTGGATAGTCCCTATGCAAAGCACAGCATAGGTTACCTGCTTTAGTAGGTCAGTGGCCAAGAAAAAATACTTTCAGGTCTGTGGTGACATGATGATGACCAACTTTCTTTATCCTGACTGCTCAAAGAAAATGGAAAAAAATGGAACCTATGACTTCAGCAGTTCACAGAGAAATGTTTACATGTTTGGGAAATCTTAATTTTGTTACCAAGTGCAGCAGTCTTGTAAATCACTTCCAGGTGACAATGAACTTTTTTTTTCCCCTTGTTTCTTCCACCCGGCATGCATTTTCAATCAATCTCGGTGGATTTATAAATGTATCACAATGTGATTTCGTCAGAGGCGCCTCTCATATGTTCCACTGTGGAGACGCTGCTACTTCCCAAAGTTTGTGGTTCACTTTTGGGGACACAAATAGAATCTCTCTTAGGATGTGGCGGAAGTCAGGCTTGGAGCTGCCGGGTGGATGTAGACCAAGTATGGCCAGAGTCTTCTGGCAACAGGAGAGGCACTTAGAGGGTACAGGCATAGCAGATTTGCCAGGTTTTTGTGAGACCCAGCCTTGCTAGAAGGGGTGCCCTTGTCCAGCCTTTTACATTTGGGCTTGTAGCAAGTGTCTCTTTCATATCCACGTGTCACTGCAAAGTTAGGCCCCCAGTTAATACACACTTTGTTAAGCTTCGAGGAAGACTGACATAAACATTAAGCTGTACTGTTTTCATCAGTCCCAAGACTGAAAACATATTATGTCTTCATTAGCATTTTTAGAATGATAAAAGTAATTTGTTGTTTTCTGGAGTTATTTTTATTTTAAAATTGACTTTGAGTCAGCTGATAGTGTATCATTATTTCTGTTGCAATATCCGCTAACGACATCACCCCTTAGTCACTGTCCTACTGTAGTGGATTCTGTAACACAAAAGGCTCTTACTCACAGTGAAAGGAATTAGGCCAGTGTGTCTAATATTAAATTATCCTTCTAGAAATGTTTGGTTTTTAGAAGATTCATAATATAATTTTCTTTAGTCAATGGAAAAATAATTGGTGACTAAGAGGCTCATCATCAGAAAGAAGTTAAACCACCTATTGTTTCCAAAAAGTAAATAAGCCACAATGAATAAGCTGAAGTTTCTCTCTTGTCAAGGTCAGTTTTTATAAGACAAAATGAGACATTATATGCAATTTAACATGGACCTTCACCATTCCATTTAGAACCTAAGTGTTTAAAATAGATTAAAAGAATGTTTTGATGTGAATTATAACTAAGAATCTGGAAAGAAAAGAAATAGCTTTGTCACAGTACGGTAAAAAATGTTATTGTACTTACAGAGATTACAAATTTGTGTGTATGGTATAAAAGAACCGTCATCTGGATGTATGTCTAAAATCCTTCAAAATCTTTTGCCATGAAGTCTGGATAAGGATGATGACACCACGTTGTTGTTTTAGAAGTGTTCTGGTGTGCATCTATTAATGCCACGTCAGTCCTTTTTTAAGTATTTTTTCCTTTTCTTCTCAGTTTTTTTTTTTTTTTAGTGCCCGTTCCTCCCATTGGCTTCTGTGGGACTGCATGTGCAATACAGAAAAAGATACCTGGAGGATTTGGATAAAGTCCTTCAGGTCCTTTCTTGAGGCAATAGTAGCATTCAGTTAGAAATGACAAGACTGTTTCATCAGAGATTTCGCTATATTTACTGAAAACCGCCTCATTAGACACCCCGATGCCTGATTAACCCCGAGTACTGGGCTGCTTTAATGGGTGCATAAGAGCTGGAGTTGTCACCTAGCCTTGCGAGGGAGCCAGCATTTGTTTACTGGTGGGAATCCCTTATGCTTTGAAGTCTTCCTTATATGCATGATCAAATCCCTATTTAAAAAAAAAATAAATCCTTTTTGCAGTTTTTATATCAGTAGGATGACTGTACAGCTTGAGTGGGAGTTTGTTTTATAAAATTTGACTGCTTACCTCACTTGAACCCAGTTGTGCTGATGTCTTCCATGGTGTTAGTATTGACTGATACAGCTGTGAGATCACAATTTGTCCCTTTGTCAAAACAAACTGTTTTGAAGCACAACAGTGAAATGCCATGGCCACAAGATGGCCTTCAAAACTGCCAGAAAAACAATTCCATTCAGAAAGCTAACATCTGTGTGCAAATATTGTTTTTAGGAAAAAAAAAAAAAACAAAACCAAATAATCATATACAGTGTTACATTGTAAAGTCTGATATGTTTATGTTTACCTCAGAGAGCTGGAGGCCTTCCACAAGGTCGCCTTTTGTTTCTTCTTCCTCTATTTTTTTGTGAAGGACCACCCTATTCATGATGAGCAATAGTGAGTCCTGGTACAAATGCTTTTTTGGAAGGACTCTTTGGACCATAAAGTGCTATTTATCCTGAATAAATCCATATGAGCTGGGCCCACAGAGATGAAAAATGAAGATGTCCTGATAAACATCTGATGCATTTCTATTGCATTTGAAAAGTGTCTCTTCAGTAACTCCAAAGAATAAGAAGTCAGATAGTATGAGTCATTACGTTGCCAGGTGCCAATCTACCCTCATATTCAATGCCATCTTTGTGCCACCTTCCGCGGTTGTATTCAGCTCTGATTTGCACTGTCCCATTACTGAGGTGTCTTTCCCTCTTCCACAGGTCAGATAGTGGAAGGAGAGAGACATCAGCCACATCACTTCAAAATTCAGCTTTTCTCTTTTCCAAGAGTTGTAATAGTATTTTATTATTTGATGTTAGCATGTTATAATCATTCATAAGTTCAAAGACTTTTTGTTAGCAAAACCAGCTAAAACTTTCTGCGGTATGGTTCTAATGGGGTTTGCTATCTGGCTTTAAAACCTGTGTACTTCATAGCTGACAAAATAATCTAAATGGCAAAATTCATCTTTGACCTCAAAAATCATGGAGAAAAATCTTTTTTACCTAGTTTCATAGTACATTCACACTGGAAAAAAACTTGCCTGTTCACTTTTTTTTCTCTCAAGCAAACTGAATCTAACTAAATTTAAGCTGTGAAAAAGATGACATTTTAAAATTTTCTGGTAGTTCAGTTATGTGAAATGTATCTTTCCACTTCTGTTCAGATAGCATTATGTGGAACAGGTAGTCTGCAGACAGTAGACAGACTTTAAAAATAAGAAATACTATGAATTTCAAGGCATTACAGCATCAAATTAACCTAGAAATTCACAAAATGAACTAATTTACTTTGACAGCTCCATGCTAGGCGCACACTAAAAACGGCATAAACAGCGTTAATCCATTTTATTCAGCATCTATGAATGTTGATATGTGAGTAATAAGGAATACATGACCAGATATCATCATGCATAAACATCTGATGTGATGTGAACTCCCCTTATGCATGCATTTCTCTGAAATTACTTATGTGAGCTGCTCTTGGAAATACAGTATGAATTATTCTGCTGCAGTTAATCACAGCATAGAGTATGTATGTTTTAACTGTTAACAGAGACATCCAGAAATATTTCAGTGAATCTTTATATATATTAGTTTAACTTCTCCACTTTAGCTGGCTAGCTTCAGAGAGTTTTCTTTGTGGATATCAATGCTAGGATGATACATGCTTTCAGAGGAATCGGATGCATCAGTATGGCTCAGTAAGTTCATTTTTGTCTTCTGCTTTCTGGGGGAAAAAAAAGCCAACGAAACCAGTAGTACTGAAGTGATGAGAACAAAAACCAGATTTTTTTTTTTTTTTTTTTAAATTAACTCTTGGAAAATACATGTTCTAGAGAAAATGCATCCTTCTATTTTATCCAGCTTCTTAATGAGATTTTGGATGGTAATAGTAAACATGAAGCTGTTGCTACTGAACTCACTGAATTCCCAAATAATACATATATATGTTTGAATAATTGGTATGTAAATTAGTTTTCTTATCCACAATAATGTTTAATATTATTTAGTATTTTTGTACCCTTTTCTTAATGACCTGATCATTATTTATACTGAAGGTGAAGTACTTTAGACTTCAGTACAAAATATTTGTTTTTAGTGATATACTGATAAATTGCAGTAATACTGTTAACTCAGTTCACTTCCTTCTCCTCTAAACTTTAAATACACTTTTTTCCCCATATAATCTCAAATAATTCATTATTCAGTGTCTTATCACAGTTCTTTTCCTTATATTTTCCAAAATTAATAGCAGCTGAAGTAACAATATAAATATAGCACAATGACAAGTCAGCCATACTTGTGGTTCAAAAAAACCAACCAACCAACCAATCGCAAAAAAAAAAAAAAAAAAAGCAGGTGATAATTCTAGGTTGCCTTATACATTATTTGCTGTGTTAAAGATAATGTTGTCTTAAGCAGCTTGAATTACTTAGGATTTGCACTGGTACCAATGAAACCAGACTCAAATTTCAAATGTATGTCTTCAAATTGCACTTTAAAGATTTAGTAATTAGAAATTGAGTAATTTAGAAATCCAGTAGAGAACCAAGTCGCAGGATTCTCTTTAAATAGCAAATGACACGATCTTGTACTAGTAACAGCTCAAGAGATATTAACCTTACTGCTTTCACTCCAACACCTCCCCCCAAAACCGTAAACTCCACTGTATTATATTGCATCAATAGTGAGTAGACTGGGAGGCCAATTTTGTCCAGATCGCTTTCTAAAGTTACAGAAATAATTTATTATGTGCTTTGAAACATTTTTTATGATAACGGAAATCTAGTATGAGTGCACCTGTGAATCGAGACTACTCATACAAGTAAGATTGATTCCTCCAGCAACTTTGTAGCTGAACAAGAAGAGAATCGTGACAGCTTTTTTAGTCCCACACACTAAAGAAGGAAAACCTACTTACATATCACCTAATCTTATGCTTGGTTTTACTCTTCCATTTTTGTTTATGTAGAGGTCAATTATCATTCTAAGTTTTTTAATAATAGCTTATTCTTTCCTTGCCACCCATTCTGTTCAGTACTTCAAAACTTTTTTTTAATGCATTATCAAGCTTCTTGTCTCTTCCTTTAGTTTCTCTCCATGCATTAAGATTACCCTTCTTGTCCTTGAGGAAATATGTCTTTAAACAGGGTTATTCAGACTGGCAACATCTCAGTAATAATAGATTTTGCAAGTAGTTTTGGATGCATGATGTAATAATAAATTCTAGGCTGTATATTCAAACTGATAAGAGTGGGAAGAAAAGTGACAAGGCGGCAGCCTATTCATCAATAAACATCTAAGCACAGGGCATGTATCTCCACACCAAGGGAAAAAAAAACCCCAGTGTTTTAATGTGTTCTTCTTTTGTGCCCCTCTCTCCCGAAACAAAATCTCTGGTATTCCAGATACCATCTCTTTGAACATGGGGTCTGTGTGTTTATTTCTGATGCAGTTTTGACTAATGAAAGCTCTAAAAAGGAAGGAAAAGATCTGCAGCAGTTGCACACTATTGATGTGTCCAACACAGCCAGTTCCATGGCCAGATTGCTGTAGTTAGAGCTGACTGTATTCCAGCAGGCTCTCTGTCCACCCCAAGCTCAATTCAAGACTGGACTACGCTTATGTCAGCTTGGTAACTGCATTGCACAATCGCTGAAGTTGGAGTAGTGCAACCACACATCTGCTTTTTCTCAGTGGATAGTCTTTCCTACTGAGATACTGAATCTTACTTGAGAACTTCAATGTGTGCCACTCACGCGCTTGCCACTCTGCGGTAGGAGCAGAGCATCCCCTTCAATAGAGTTGCAAGACAATTTTTACATCAGAGAGGTACGTAAACCATGAAGATACTGGTGAAATACAGTTCATCCTAGATGGCAAGTACGTTCTGTATGGATTGTAAAACTGTTGCGTTGCACAAATTTAATTCTGTTCAGGAAAGCCAAGATTAATAAATCTAAGGTATTAAGCAGAGGCTTGCAGTCTGTGAAGAATGATGGGATATACCGCCACATATTCGGCATGTTTAGGTTGGGTGTTTATGCGGAAGGGATTTTGTGTACTTAAGTTCTTCCTCCTCTGCATGAGGCAGAAGTTGAACCATATCATCTTACCATTTTGCCTTGCTGTGGTGTTTGTTTTCTATGTTCCTGTGCCCATGTGGCAGAATGGATAAATGCTGAAAGAAGACAAGGAAGAAACAGCTTGCAGCTAATACATACCACCTAAACCTGTAGCTAACCCATATTAGCACTTCAGTAAAGTATTTTATTTTGAGAGACCTGGCGCAACTGAGGTTGTGCTACAGTGACCCCCATGGAGTTGTAAAATAATGGTCAGGGAAGCTAAACAGAGAGAAGTGGGTTTAGCTTCCTGAGTGCAAAAGCTCCTATACTTACTAAAAAAAAAAAAAAAATTAAAAAGAGTACATTGGCAACTTAGTGAAATAATCCATTTCATTCCATGGAGTATGGTTAATTCCAATGTAAATAACTGGAATCACATTTTTGTGCAAACATAGAAGTTGACAGAGGTAGACATAAAGCAAAATATTCTCTACAGAGAATTATGTGCTATTTGGCATCTTTTACATAGCGAAGTTATTCTATAAAAATACAGAAGGATATAGGAGGCTTAAAGAAAGCATAAATATAGGATGATGTGTTGTGTCTGGAAAATACTGGATTTTTAAACACTCTGCCTAACTGAAAATAAAAACAGAGAAGAGAAGAAATTTTCTGTTTATTTTGTTAGATCTATTAACACGTTGTTTACTGTTTTGGAAGCCACTAGACAAAGCTAAGCAGAGATAATTTTGTTAAAAGATTGATTATAGATTATAGTTAATTTTCAGTGGACTGCAGCGCTGAACTTGATAATCAGAAAGCTTTTTAATACTGTTCAAGGGTAATCCTCTGGGATGTGAGGATTCCATGCTGGTATACTGTGGTACTTTGCATCTTTTTACAGGAAAGATTTTCTTTTTCTTTGGCATGATTATCAGCAAAGTAATCTTTGTCCCTTGCAGATAATGGAGAATGGCTTTTACAGTGACTAACATAAATAGGCCTTGAGAAGAAGTCTTTGTTAAAGAAGTGTTAGCATTTCACAGTTACATTTTAATGCCAAAATTTTGATTTCGGATGATAACAAAGCAGGAAACTTGTCTCTGAAGTAGCAATGTGATTCTTGTGTCTGTGAGGACTCAGCATCTTGATTAATGGAATTCCAGGATCATATGGGTAGTATTACCAAAAATACAACATGTATAAACTCTGTGAATCCTGTTTAGGCTTCAGTTTATCCACATTAATACTCTAGTCTGCCATTTTGTTCTGAATTGCATAATAGTATCCTAGTCCACCCTATTGGCAATGTTCAAGAACCTTCTTAGTAGACTTACAGGAACCCCAAAAGATTGTGGAGTATGGACAATAGCCTATATAATAAAGGAACCTACTGTTGTAGTTAAGGCATTGTATGAAAGTGAGGTTCTGGATCAGTAGCCAAAGTTTTTTCTTTGCTTAGAAAACGATGCTTAAGCTCATACGTAGCTTCTTAAGCAACCTGGAAGTATACAGCTGTCTTTTAACCTACCAGTGATGAGAAGTTCTTAAGCCTCACTCCTCTCCCTGTTCTAAGGCAAACATTTTCTAATGCTTCAAATCTTCAGTCACATTCTTGTTGATGTGGCATTCTTGCACATCCACCAACAGCTGCAAGAGAGTATTAATGCAGTCGTTTCCATTAATGGCTCAATAATACATAAATTATATATGAATGTTGTCCTCACGTGAAATACTGTCTTAGCTAATGACTGGCTGTTTATAGAATTAACTAATTGCATATTATTAGTTCAGAGAGAGCTAATAAATAAGGAATGGTGCAATCACTTTGAATTTACTGCATTCTACCACATTAAACAATTGGTTTGTTTCATGTCATGTAACCCTAATTTTGAAGTAAACCATGGACTAGACTCCAGCTGTCCTAAAGTATCTATAGTCGCTTTCTCTCATATGTTTTACACCTTAGTAGAATTATCCTGCATGCACCAAAACTTGGACTCTATGGTACCATGGTTCTAAGGAACCGAAACTATGTGTTGACGGCAGCAAAGCATGGATGCTGGTCTGTCTAAAATTCCTTCATGTGTGCACCGTGACACTGTCAGCACGACTAGCATTAAATCAAGGTATCCATTTCTGGCTTTGATTTTTGCCCCTTGAATTGACCATCATGGCAAATGCTCATCTCCCATTCCTAATTAGTGTTTTCATGCCCAAATGCAATTTTGAAATTTACAGGAAGTTCCCAAATCAGGAGAGTTCTTAAGGCATCAACCAAGTCAATTAGCCTTAGAACAGTATACTGGAAATCTTTGCTAGGTTGGGCTAACACTATCGCTTCGTGGCTATCGCTTCTTTGATAGTTACACAAAAGTCCTCTGGCTGTGCTGTCCTCGGGTTCAGTACCAAAACACACTGCTCATTCTCATTACAAGCAAGGCAGAGATGCCACTGTCATGAGTATTAAATGTTAGTATGCTTCTTCAGTTGCTTCAGGAATTTCACTTTCCAGCAGTACTGATCCTTATCAAGTTTCATTTGTTTAGGGTAGTCAAATTTTTTTAGGTTAATCAAAAGATTAGACTGAGGAGAGGGAATACTTTAAAGTGAATGTGGTCATAGTTTTCACACCTCTTGTGACTGGAAGAAGCCATAAAATGAGTCATTGCTGTCACTGAGTAGTGCCGCAGGGCACGTATCGCTCTGGGAGGTGCCTACCTCATTGTTACCCTTTTCTTAAGACTGTGACTGATTATTAATGTAAACAGTTGCTGGAAAAAAAAAAAGTCCAAGTACTTGGTGGTACGATCCAATGCAGAAATAGTCATTGATTTATTCCTTCACTTTGGCGTTACCTGACTTCGGAAATTTTCTATTCATTGGTAACGCTGGCATACCTCCCAAGAGGAAGAGGTTAAGAAATAGTAGCACACTGTTAATGATGACTGTCATGCTTTCTAACTGCAAAAATGACTGACCAGCTGAAATAAATAATAAAATCCAAATAATTGTGTAGTTACTGGGCTCATATAGAGATGATCGGATAAAATGAAATTGTTACCTGTTGAAGACTACGTATCTGTAAAGTGGTATAGTATCACAGTATTTGTTAGAAAAGAAAAATGTACTGTGCGTGTTTGTAGGACAGACAGTGAACTGATACCTGCAATTCCCAGGAAAAGCTGGCCTAATAACTGTGCAGTTGATGCCAGTGTTACTGGAAAAAGCTGACAGTTGTGGAACCAGAACAGAGGCTGTGTTTTTTGTCCTTTTTTTTTTTTTTTTTAACTCTAGGACAGCATCTGAGTTTCTTTGAAATATCTAGGAGACAGTAACAGGGCTAATATAATGTCAACCATTGAGTTTGAAGTAATGAAAATATACCTTGAGGTGTAGAAAAGTAGTTGCTGTTAAAGAACCCTAGCCTTAATGAAGAAAAAAACAGGTAAACAAACAGAAAACAATGCGCCAATGCCACAGGATAAACACAGAAAGAATAGATGCCTCTGTGTTACTGTTCAGTGTAAAGTCTTATAATAGAAGCACTTGCTGTGGGCTTAGCTTGGTTTTGGGGAAGTCATTGTCCTGCAGTGATTTCTGATGGGAGAAGAATAAAGTCAACACTAAGGGCTTGAGGAATTGCTGTTTTGTTAATAGATATGTTTAGCTGTTTTGATTTCCATTTATGGCTTTGCAGGATTCTGCCTCATAATGAAAATTGTGTTTGGTTTTCACCCATCATCCAAAACAGAAAATCTTCAGATTTTCCATGTAAACATAGATGAAAGTAATAAAAGGCTAAAAATAAAGCGGAGAGGCAATTAACACTGTCAGACAGAAAGTAGGAAGAGATTGTAGTCAGGAACAGAGAGAACAAATGTGAATGGTTTACTCTGAAAAAGCAGCTTGATGTTCTATACATATTAATCTTTTTCCTTATAATATGACGATTAGCTCTTTGGTTAGCGTAAGTTAAGAGCAGTTTACTGACTTCATCATAACAAGGGTGAGATATAATAACAAGGAATCTGGCAAATAATATTCAGCATAATGACTCAAAGTTTCTTCAGCCTCCCAAATACAAAATGAAACACTTGCTTTCCTGTATGCCTTGCCCTTCTGAGTTAATTAACCGAATATTACCAGTAGTAATGTCATCTTGTGATTTAATTAGTCAAATACGTGCAACTTTTTCAGCTGAAACCAGTAAAAATGAAGATTCTGTAAAATAAGAAGCTCAGCTTCTTGTAACTACAAAGAGCGATCAATACAATAACCTCAATTTTGCCATCTCACCAATGCAAATGTAGAGGAGGTTCATTGTGTGAAAGTTGGTAAACTGTAAGATGTCATTTCATGGTTTGATCCTTATCATCATTGTAAGTTCTGAGATGTGTTTAGCCTTTTTGTTTAGATGTTTGACTAGTAATGCTAGCTAAAGTGTCTTCAATGTACTTTCATTTTAGTAAAATAGTCTCCTTTTGTCAAAACTGGATGTTCTGCAAAGAGAGCTGTTTTAATCAATAATTTGTTTTAGAAGAGACTTAGTCTGGGAAGTACAAAACTTCCTCTGGAGACTTATGACTTGGCACGTAAGAAAGTGATCTGGAACGTGGGAGTCAAAGACTTAAGCGTCTGAAAACAGTGGAATAAGAATGGAAGGGTCTTTCCTGATCAAATGAACCACGAAATTTATCTGCATTTTCCTCATTCCTGTACACAGGACTTCTTCCCAGTACAAAACCTCACATTTTTATTTTGAAATTGTGCACTCCTACTTGCTGCTGTTTACATGTTGCACAGGACTGGAAGAGCACTCCAGAGTCTAAGTGCAGTCTTGATGAACTTATGAATAAAATGAAAATGGTTCCTAAATGGATGGGATCCCTCCCCGCCAATGATTATAAATCTTCATGGATTCATAGGCTAGCTTTTTTCATGGCAATTTGCACATATTTCCTCTTGTTATAGCTATAACCTGTACTTTATATCTAAACAACTCCTTTTTTTTTCCTGCCATTTAATCCCTTTGATAAACTTCTAGAGGGCAATTACAGCCTTTCTAGTCCTTATTTCATGAGGTTGAAGGAGCAAATTTTTGTTTCACCTTGTAAGATAGTGGACTGCTTTCCTGTAATTCTAAAAATTTTTCAGTCTATCCTTATTTGAATTAATCTTTCTTAAACAAGAACAATCCACACTCTGCTTGTTCAATATTACGGGGAAGTTTCCAACACTGCATCAACTGTTGTTGATGGTTCATATTCCTACTGTGATTGCCTATTGTGTCCGGGTTTTAATCCTCCTCTGGTTTTAACTAATGAGATTGTTCTTGTGCATTCCTGAAGTGCATGGGTTTACATTTTCTTATACTTATTTAGTCCCATTTCTATCATAACCTATTGTTGAGGTATCAAATTTGGTAGGTCCCTTTGCTGCGTATTTGCTGACGATGTTCCCAGCTTTAACTCATCGAGTTTCATAGTTTACTTAGTGCTAACATTATAAAAGTGTGCCTCATAACTAACCATTTATGGAGTCCTGCTTCCTCCTTCAACAGTACTGCTAGTTGCCTCTCATTTGGCCAAACTTCCCTCCTCCTAACTACTTTTGTATATGAAATCCACAACAACTAGCAGTATACTATGTGATGCAATATTAAGCACTTTAGTAGAATCTAGAAAGAGTAGATCTATTTAATTTTCTTTGTTTTGAATACCATTTGTCTTATGAAAGATACCAACTTAATCTGGTGCATTTTATCTTTATAAGGTCTGTGTTTCATTCTACCTCACTTTCCAGTCATGTCAGTGTTTTAAAATATTCTCTTAAAATGTGTCCTGAATCTCACATACTGCTGAGGTCAGTCTAATAAGACTGTAGGTGTCTGTTGGAGCAGTCATTTTTCCATTCCATTATGGAAGAGTAATATTCTAGGTTTGGAAACTTACTCTTGTTGTATGTCTGGTACAAAACTGAAAAGTTTAGTCATGCTGGGTTGTTTTGTTTTTTTTTTTTTTTTATTGGTCTTTTTTTTTTTTTTTTAAAAAAAAAAACAAAAAACA
>JAVKLA010000001.1:18280353-18299466 GCA_034782735.1 Sagittarius serpentarius
GACGTCTCTTAGCAACTACTCTCTTGCTCATCCAGAATCGTTTCATGGTCTTTGTGACATTTCATGTCAAATATTTTATTCTCTAGTCAGTCTGTTGGTACTCCCCGTATCATCCTGTATGGAGGCACAAAGCTGCCCATTGGTGCTTTAACTTTTTCTACATCTGGTTAGTCAAACAACTATTGCTAACTGAATGTGCATTTCTTTTGCCAAGAAGAATAAGTATGTAGTCCAAAGATCCCATTCGTTTTAGAGAGGTGGCCCTCAGTAGCTTATTTATCCTTCTTTTCTCAAACTTTAGTATAGTTATATGAAGCGTAGGCTTTGACATGACATTTCATGAAAATAGTACAAACAAAGGATGTATTAAATGCAGAAATGAAAATTACATGGACTGTCTGAGAACACAGTAGAGAAAGATAAGAAAACTGATAACTGAAGTAAAAAAAAGTACCATATCTGCTTTCTATGGATCGTGAGTTCTTGAAGCCACCATACTTTTTTCTGAACCCAAAAGTCTATCGCCTGTAGGAGGTATTTTATTTATTAGGACTGGGATTTCTTTTACATTTTATGGGACATGCTTATCTCTGTAAAGCTGAAATTTATTGTTAGGTCACCAGATACAGCAATGGAAATTTTTATGTGGCATTGTGATACTGCCTTTTGGTTTTCTTTCTGACCCTGAAAACACAAGATTTTTTTTTTCAGAATTAAATAATTAAATGAATATTATATTTCAGTTGAAAGCTGGTTGAGCCCAGCTTGTTGGGATTGCTCTGCTGAGAAAAACATGAAAAGAAAAATGTCGTTAAAGCAATAAAAGTGCAGGCCAACAAGCTTGGTGTTTGAGTGGTTTTGGATATGTATTTTTCTTTTGTTAAACAGTTGTTTTATATAAGTGAACACTGTTCTATCCCCTGTTTTGGAAGTTTAGCTTTGCTGGAGAAAATGTGAAATGGTTTTGATGTGGGCCATGAGTAAATATATTAGTGCAACAATTAACAATGTCTTGTTACGCACTTTCTGATAGTACTATACAGATATTTGGTGAGTCATCTTTCACTTACAAAAGAGGGAAGAGTAAGTCTTTCCAGTGTAAAAAGTGAAATTCTGTGGTTTGAATAGTGCAATTGATGAGACTTTAGCTTTTGTTTTATGGAAATCAGTCGAATCCAGAGCGGGAATACAGGATTCTTCATGTAGCTAGCTCCGTGTGGAAATATTTAGGGCAGCTATGGATGACTCAGTGATTGGTGGAGGATTAGTGGTCATGAGCTGCAGCATTTTAAATTCCCTTGCAGATGATCCTATTTGGATTTTGAATATGCTTTAACTTATGCTCATTAGCTTCACATAGCTAATTGAGTCTTTCCTGAACATCGCTGCATAAGCAAGGCCAGATGTTCTTTCAAAAGATCATGAGAAAAATCTTTTAAAAGACCATGAGAAATTCTTTATAGTCCTTGATGTGTCTGACACTTATGCAGAAGTCATCCAATATCTGTCCTAACCACAGTCTTAATACCTAGGGCAAAATGAGGCTATTGCAAATAACACCTCTGCCAATAACAGATAAAGAGCTTGTGTCACTTAATATGTATTTGTAAAAGGCATTGTTTTTAATACTTCATTTTACCTGATTTTTCACTGTTGCTCTGCAGTACTAATTAAGTGCATGTGTAACTGAGTATTATGAGTTGTATATAAGCTTTGGTACATATTTGTGCGGGAGAAAAGATGATTTTGGTGGTGTCACTGAAAGGGAAATAAGTCACAAACATGCTGCCCAGTCAATCTAAATGTGGGTCGTACATCAGAGGTGGGACAAAGGTAGAGAGAGAAAGAAGAAACTAGAAGAAAAGAGATTCAGTATGGACATATCTTGATAAGAACATTGACATACTTATGTCTGGAAAGCTTCAGGTCTCCTTACTGAAAAGCAAGCCAGCATGGTTTTAGGTACCCATTCAAATAATATTTTGCATATTCTGAGCCTTCTTTGAAAATTCCTTGAAAATTCCATGCATAAAAATGAGGATAGAAGTATTCTACAGATTAAAAAAGCATTAGGAGACTTGTTATGCCAGGCGCAGGGATGTCAACAGTAGCAAATACAGACATGAACTCCTCTGTCCTTACTTGAACTGGCCGTCAGAGCTCAGCTTTGGCCAGAAGCTGTCTGGTGTCATGTGATGCTCCTGACAGGTGGTCTTAACTCAGCTACAGCGTTATGCTAATGCAGCTGTAGAGCTTCTGTATTGGAGTTTGTTGCAGTGAATCAGTCAGCTTGCTATGCGGATTGACATATACACATACAGGACAACAAAATAATCCAGTGCCAGATACTGTCTTTCCTGGCAGTGCTTACTGAAGATAATGTGGTGGTTCTGTGATAGTACCATACCATACCAGTAATTTCCTGCAAACAGCCCCAACATGGTGGGAAGTGAGGATAACAATATTGCCATTTAAACAGATTTCTGATACAGAATTGCTCCTGCATGAGGCAGACTTGAGATCAATGTAAAGGTAGTATCAGGGTTGTTGCGTAGATCATGGTGTTGCACTGCTTACATACTTTTCTAATATTTGTTGATTTGGGGGAACAGGTTCTCTGTATCTCTTTTGCCAATGACTTAGACGGTGGGCACAGTCTTTTTATTATTAATGTAGGATTCAAGGACTCTTATAAATTCCATCACTGATATTTTGCATTGAATGTTTGCTTGGAACAGTTGAAGAAGTTGTAGTTTGGCTTGTTAGTTGGCTCCATGCTGAAAGTACCAAGTGTGTAGTTCCTCCTCTTCCTATGTATCTTGGGAAAGGAAGGGGTCTAGCTGAGAGTTTTGCTGATGATACTCAATTTACTTTTCTGTAGAAGTATTGTCTTTAACATCAAGCAAACTATGGCTTTGGTCAGGAAAGAAAGCAGCTACAAACTACAAATTAGTTGCAAGTATTGGGAAAAGAGTAACTTCACCTTCAGGTTTTTTAATGCATCTAAATTTAAGTCACCTGTTCTGGTAATAGCTGTTTACAGTCTTGGTAGCCATTCCTTATGAACATTGTAGACTTTCTTTGTATAAACCTGAAATGATATTCTGCAGTACTAAAATACAACCCAAGCCCAAGACTTCAATGCTCAGGATTTTGCTGGGAAAATATGCCAGCTATTCCTGCAGGCTTCCTGCAGAGCTGTAAACACAATGGGCTAAATGGATGCAAGACTTAATACTGTAGCTTCAGGGGATTTATAGATTTAATTGACCTTTTCTAAATAACATATAACTGTCCCTGAGCCCCAAGAGATGACAACATAAATAGAATGAAAAGCCAGTCTCCCCCATGGGATTGAACATGGGAATTAATGCTACAAAACCTCAACATGAGGAAAAGAAACAAAAACAGAAGACTTAACATGTTATCTTTTTCTGTGTACTGTCAGTATTTGTCAGACAGGTAATTTTCAGCAATAAAAAATAAAGACTAAGGGAAGCATAATTACGATTTGGTAAAAGAACAGAATGTTGTTCAGTAAAGTCAAGTAGGTTTGAGAGTTGTAGCTGGTCATCAATGCTGTAATAATTCTTATGCATGTATCCAAATGGAAGCTGAACTGTAGAGACACAGTCAAAACCAAACAAAATCTCACAGTACCCTTGCAATGATTTTTTTTTTTATAGAAGAGCTGCCAAAATAAAGAACAGATTAACCAAAACAATAGACTTCTAAAACAAATATGAAATTAGATGGCTAATATGAAACATGAACAACTTGAAATTGTAAACTGCTAAATTTATGTTAGTATTTCAGAAATGCAGTAATGAATGCTGTGATGAGGAAGTGGCATGTTCCACATGCTTTGTATACAAGTATAAGGAGCTTAACTCTGGAGCTGGAATACACAAGGTAGATGGATTTAGAAAAAGACAAATGTTAGCAATGTTGAGACAGAAAAATGAATTTTAATAGTTTCATCGTGGACATTCTGCAAAGAATTGCAGTGAGACTGAGAGAAGTTATCTGTAATCGGAGGAAAAGGTGGCTATAAACTGGCTGACATTTAGAGAGTGAAGACAGTGAGAAACACATGAAGACTGAAGAATATGTACAGTTTACAGGGAAAGAGAAAGGGAGAAGACTCCTCAATTCCACCTCCTGGAAACGGGGAAGAGTAGTAAAGTGGGGTTTGGGATGGTTGGGTTTGGGTTTGTTTTTTTTTTTTTGGTGTGAGGTGGGGTGTGTTTATTTTTTTAAATCTTCATTTTTTAAAAAAGGTGGGTATGGACTAACTGAAGTATTAGAAGCTCATTTTAAAGACAGTTAGCTTGGGACCGAACTGCTAAATAGAAATGGAAGAAGGGCAGTAATAGATATCAGAAACACTAGTACTAGAAGGTGTTGGCTGAAATTATTAAATATTGTAAGGGGAGAAAGACCGGGTGGTTACTAAATTCAGTGGCAAAGTTGTCATGAAACCCGCTAGGGCCAGGTCAGACTTTGGGGGCAGAAAAGGAAAGGAACAGCAGGCGAATTGCAAGGATGCCTGTAAGAGGAATACCCAAATACAACCAGGACAGTGTCAAGTGTATAAAACATTACGTTGGTATTAGCTTATGCCTTCTGTCTCTGAAGGCAGCAGTTTCTGTTTGCTGTGCTCAAACCATGCTACAGGAAGATTTTTGTCCAGTCAAGATTACTCTTAACATCCTCTTTGAAGCTTTCAGGCTCTTAAATATAGATTTATTTTATTTTATTTTATTTTATTTTATTTTATTTTATTTTA
Organism: Sagittarius serpentarius; assembly: GCA_034782735.1. Lineage (NCBI taxonomy): Eukaryota > Metazoa > Chordata > Aves > Accipitriformes > Sagittariidae > Sagittarius > Sagittarius serpentarius. Next base: position 18,285,143 of record JAVKLA010000001.1, read on the forward strand.
TTTTATTTTTAAATTCAAGTATTGTTGATGTTTTTCTGTGAAGTTGCTACACAATTGCTGAAGTAGCATCCGTGGTATGAAATTAAAGATGTATACAGAATTATTGTGCTTGTTCCCATGAAAAACATGCATATTCCAAATATCAAACTGCTATTACTGTTATCAGTTGGACATTTAAAAACCACATTATTCTTTCATAGTCAGGAAAATATTTTAGTGACTAACTGTGGTTGTCTTCACTAGGGAACACTTCATTTGTTCTGTCAGATAGTCCCTCTCTGGCAGTGGAAATGACTGCAAACCCTTTCATATCCCAAATGGATATATGGCTAGCTCTTGTGTTTTCCGGTAACTCTTTGGGGAATTCAGCTTCTTGCTTCAGACTTTCCCATTTGATGTAATGGGTTGTCTGCAATTTGGTAACTACACTGTATATTTATTATTAAAAAAAAAAAAACAAAAAACAAAAAACAAAAAAACAAACAAAAAAAAACCAAACCCCAAACCAACACAGTTTTCCAACAGCTCTTGAAAGTACCTTCTATTATGCAGTTACTGTAGGGGTCTTATCCTTCAAGAAAAGATAAAACAGAAGAACTGTAGAGGGAAAAATAGATTTAAGTATTTGGGGAGGTTTGAGTTGTTTCTCTGTCTCGGATTTGTGCAGAATGGGCATTGCAGTATTTTGTCTAAAACTGAAATTGTTCACTTACATTTGAATGCTCACTTACATGAATCTGTGCTGTGAGTTCTTCAGGATGGTATCTTAGGGCTTGTCTAGTGCTTGGCATAAGACATTAATCTTGCCTGGGGTTCTACACTGTAATTGTTTAGCAGCATCTAAAAGGATTTGTAAGTGAAATAATACCTTCTTATATTGTTGTTCTGCCTCGTGTTCTGTCTGTGCCAGCAGCAACTTTTACTCATATTAAGGTTCTGCACATAAAACTTGATTTTTTCTTTCTTTTCCCTCTTTTTTTAAAAAGCTTAAAATATCCTATAGTATTATCCAGTCTGCTATGTCATCACTCTCTCTTTTTGTTCCAAGACCTGTACTTGTCAATTTTGCAAATTGCCACAGCAACATGGTCTTAACTAACCTAATGACCTGGAGTCCTAAATACAGACAAAATTAAAGAGGAAAATATGTATATTCATAAATTTCCTTTCTAAATGAATGTGTGATTATTTTTTATTCTTATTTTTAAACATCCATTTCTGGAACTAAATGGTAGGCTTTCCGTATTTCTGAAATTCTAGAATCTTGAGGGACAAATTTAAAGTATCTTTACCCCCCCCAAAAAATCTGTTCTTCCTAAGCCACAAAAATCTGCATCCCTACATAAAATGCACAAATAGCATTTATGTCTATTTCTTCACTAGAAATAGGCGTTGGATGACAGAAGAAGGCATTTACGGTCACCAGAATGAACCTGATGCTCCATCCCGTGAACAGCATAACAACATTAAGAGATCATTGTGCCCAGCTGTGGTGATAACAATCTGATGATGGTGATTTTGCCTAAAGTGGATATAGATCGATAAATGAATGTCTGCAAAATTTCATCACTCTGGAAATGATAAGCACAAACTGTGAACAAATAGACTAGTGTGTGATTTCTTACATTGAACTAAAATGAGCAGATTTAAGCACTGCTGATAACCGTTGCAAATAGAATGTAAATTCTTCTGCTTTTAATTTCTCCAATATTCTCATGTAATAGAGAGGTCATTGTTTGAAGACCAATGCAATTGCACACCGTTTGTGACTTTACTGCAGGCACCGAGTAATGGTGGTCATGCGATTAGTGAGAACATGGTGGGAGAGTGGGACACATGTTGTAGGATGTGCTCAGGGTGGGACTAGGCACATCGACTGACTCTTATCCATAAGAGCACCCTGTCCAGATAGGACACTCGCCAATTAATTATCTGGTCCAATTTTGAAACATACTCTGAATCTCGGAAGACTTTTTTGCGAACCTCTTGTTTCAAACCACTGCAGATTTGTCAAACTGGGCAAATACTTGCCTGAGGCCTTAGGGTTTATGCCTGTACGATTAAGCACAGGCTCTGTAGTAGAGCAGTTCTTAAGACAGTGCCACAAAATATTGCAAAGGATCTGGTGGCAAGATGCTCGCAGCTAGTAAAACATACCATCTTCCCTTTAATGTGAGAGAGTACATGGAGTACAGTAATTCTGTCCTGACAGTGATCTTTCATAATTACACTGGTAACTCCTGATTCCACTGTACTATAGTTCTTCCTCTTGGGAGCTATTCAGCAATGAATCATTACTAGGAATGAAAGCAGCTGTATTTTGCGTTTCAGATTCAAGAGACTTTGTGGTGGTTCTCGTCAGGAATATACAGAGAGGCACCTATATTGTCATTATTTATTGTGACTTAAATTATTTAGTACAGTTTTATGGAAAAGGTTATGTTAGGACTTAATGAAATCATAGCTTCCTTTATGCTGGCTGGTCAGTCAGATGGAGTGGTGGTTTTTTAATCAGTCAGTAAGTGAACAGAGAATCACTGAAACCCTTTAACGTAGCTCTTGCTCAAAGGCCAAAGCAATTTTTCCTTCTTTGCGGAACCACTCTGTGTCAAAAACATTTCTCTTGTATGTACATGTAAAATATTTTACTACTATATCTGGCATGGGTAGACAAAGTGAGCCTCAGTTTTCTTGTTTACCTACATTTTAAAATCAATGGCGTAGTTATATAAATCTCATCTGCAGAATCCTTTCAAAACCTGTTGAAAATAACATTTTCTAAAAGGAAAAAATAACCTCACCGAAACACTTCATGTCAAAAAAATCCTGACAAATATTGCTTACAAAGCAGCCAAAGGCAGGGAAAACAAATTTTAAGAAAGTTAAGTTTGCATATAACTTGTACAATTTTGAAAAGAATACGTAAGCATGGGTCATTTAAAATTTTGCTTAAATTCAGGAGTTTGTAAGCATAACAAATCTAATCACAATCTTTCTACAGAACAATAGTGCATGTAATAAAGAAGCTCTTCAAAATGCAAAAAAAAAAAAAAAGATAAGTTCAATTTGGAGAGAGAAGACAGAAGTCAGAAGTCGGAAAGAATGGAAACTGGGAGAAAACAAAATAATTCACACCTCCCTGTGTATTGTCTACTTGGCCACCATGGTGACTAAACAATACTATCCATTTATACTTTTTCACTACACAGGTAGCTGAAGTTTTTATCTTCTGATAATGCCTAAGGTGAATTCTGTGTACCTATAAAGACACATGCAGTGTGCCCATGGCTGCATAACATCTGTGTCCCAATGCAAGGAGGCCTCAATTGGATCCTGTGTACAAATAGAGTTGCACGACATTCTGTTTTTGCCTGACAAACTTTGTACATTTCTAAACAAATTTTGTAAAAGCCAAACATGAATTTTTATCCAAGCAAGGGAAGTTATCTGGAACCAATGTTTTACAGGCATCAGCCAAACTGAGGACTATTTTCCTTCTCTGCTATTGCAGTAAAAGATGAAGCGTTCTCAAGCCAGCTGCAGTGTACTAGGCCAGAGTCTTTGGATTAAAAAAATGTGTGCTGTGACCTGGGCAGAGTCCATCATGCAGCTGATAAAGAATAACAAGTAATTCCTAGCAACAGCTGCTATGCTGAGCGAGGGCTGTAACCTTTCCAGTGTAAGTGAGCATTGTTAGGTCCTACTGAATTAAAGAGACTTTATCGTCACAAAAACTGCAACGCTTCTCCCTCCAAACAATGGTTTACTGCGCAGACTGCTTTGCAGTTCCCAGAGGTTTGATCACCAGCAAAACACTTGTCTCCAAAACTGACCTCTAAGACCTACTCCCAGCAGAGGCATCAGTTTAGTCCCAATGGGCTGTTTCATCTTTTTTTTTCTTTTTTTTTTTTTTTTTTTAGAGATGGTGCATTGTGTGTATAAATGGCAAATTTAAACGGAGTGTTTCAAATTTCTGTGCTAGCGGTAGCATAATGGTTGCAGAGGTGAACATTCAGCTCTCCAGGAGTTTCCAGTACACGTCCCCTATACGTGCTACTATAGTCCAAGTAGAATGAGACCCTGGCAATGGCACAAAGTTACGGGCAGCATGGAGAGTCAGGCAAGCACGGTCAGTGCCAGGCAGAGGTCTTCTCAGACACAGAAGTTGTAGTTGTGTAGGATCCTTTGTTGACTGTAGATAGAGCCAGTTCCTTTTATCTGCCCAGTCACATGCCTATTGTTTAAATTATTGTCATCTATTATTTGGAAACTCCCTTTAGAAGCATAAAAAGGCCAACTACAGGGGCATCTGGCTTAAAAGAATTCTAATTTACCTTGCAGGGTGATTTGCTCTCATAATGTATCAGTCTTGCATGTATCACAATGTAAATGGCACAGTAGTAGCAGTGGGGAACAGTGAAATAGCTTATTTAGGTTTTGTTTGCTCAGTGGGCTGGGTTTTCACTTTCCTTGTATCATGTTCTTGGAGATTTCCATCCTTCTTTCTAACCATCCCTAAAAATATCCTATATGTTTGCAACACTGAGGTGAACAACCTAAGGAGAAAACAATGTGGGAGACTGTCCAGGACCCTAGGTCGTGGGAAGACAGAGGCCCTAATTTTAGCTAGGTGCAGGTCATCCTGAGGAATGAGAAGCCTATGGCTTGGATTTTAGTCGAGGCCAGCCAAAGTCTAATGCTGCATAGATTATCATTTATATTATCTGCATGTGCTTGCACAGTGTATATGGCCAAGCACTTTCAGACAAATGTATGATAATATGTAGATTTAGGATCATAAGAGGTCTCTAATCCAACCTTTTGCTCAAAGTAGGGTTGGCTTTGAGGTCAGACCAAATTACTTGGGGCTTTATCCAGACAAGTTTTGAAAACTTCCAGTGATGGAGACTGCATTGCCAGTCTGGATACCCTGTTCCAGTGCTTCCATCCTCATGATGAAAAACCTTTTTCTTTTTACCTGATCTGACCTCTTTTTCTCAACTTATACTCGTTGCCCCTCATGCCTCCACCATACGCTACTGCAGAGAGCCTGGGTTCATTTTCTGAATTCTGAAGCTGCTCTTTCTCCAGGCTAAACAAGCCCAGTTCCCTGAGCCTTTCCTCACAGGGCAAGTGCTCTGGTTCCTGACCATTGTGGTGGCCCTCTGCTGAACTCACTCAAGTTTACCAGTGTCTCTCCTGAATGGAAGGGCACAAAACTGGATGTACTGTTCTAGATGTAGCCTAATAAATGCTGAACAAAGGGAAATAATCACTTCCCTTGACCTACTGGCTATGCTTCTGTGGATACAGCCCAGTGAGCCCCCTCCTCTGGCCTGTCTAGGTCTGCTACATTGTTACTCAGACCAACAGCTTTGCTCTTCATCATGTCAAGGGGTCCCCTCAGTTTGCACTGGAATGGGCTGGACTGCACAGATGCAAGCTAAGGTAGGTCAAGACTCTCTGTTTTTAACTCTAACAGTTAAGAGTTGGAGCTACCATGTTCTCACATATCCTGCAAGATGGGAAATCCTACATTTTGAGAGGATGTAAGCAAACATTGGCAAGTAATTTGTGAATAAAGGCTTTATAATTTAACAATTTTTAGCAAACTCTTCTTACCAAAGCTACCAGCGCACAAGTACTTTTATAAACAATCAGAAAGATGTCAATTTTCAAACTTTCCAACTCAAATAGCTTGGCTTAGTTCCAGTTTACTCAAGAACAGTTCCATGACTGTTGCAAAGCATACAGGGTTTTTTGTGGTGTGTGGGGAGTGTGTGGGTGTGTGAGTGGGGGGTGTGTGTGTGGTAAAATACATCTCCGTGGGAAAATCAAGACAAGTTAATAATGTGAGATTAGACTGGAATGGAAATCTTAGTGTCGCAGTTGTGTTACCGTACTGAGGGATTAGGGTAGAAATAGAACCCAAGTACTGTGGGGCTTTAGCATGCATGGAGCCTCCTTTCTCTGGTGCTAATACCAGGAAGTTCTGCGCTGTCCCTGAAAGTGGCCTGTCAGGTATTTTGTCTGTAGATATTCTAACTACAACAGAAAACATGATGAAAGAGAGTCTCACTTAGATATTAGGTGGGTATTTCAGATGTAGGGAGCTTCAGTGGTTTTGGTATTCTGTATGGATACCATTCTTGCTAAGCAGTATGCCTACCTGAAAAAGCTACGTGCTGCAGTCAAGAGAATTTGAGCTGGAAAAAGATTACAAATTAAATATTTATCAGAAAATCGAGTTGGAGAGTGGGCGGGATAAGCTGTAAAAAGGTAAGAAGGGGACAGCGGGAATATTTGGAAGGACTGTAGAGTTCATCTACTGTTTGGAAGGCAAGTAATATACACTACTGCTGTAAATATATTCATAAAGGGTAAACCTTGATAATGTATTGTGTGGAGATGTTTTCAGATTGATTCAGTTATGTCAGACATGTCTGGGCTACATCACCTCCAGTTGTCCTGAACAGAAGAAATATGCCCAATTCTTCTCAATAAAATACTAAGATTTAAGATACCAATATTTGTGTATTGACTCTTACAAAGACCAATCGTTCCAAACAGAACCAGTCCAAGTCCAGAACATTCTTAATAGCACAAGCATTTATAAGTCCAAAATACAGAAAAAAAGAAAATTAAGTTCATGTCTTGCACAATTTGACCTTCAGGAGGCTGGTAGGCAGTATCTCCTGTAAATAAGGTCTTCTATTCATGTTAGCTTTGACACCTAAAAAGATCAGTTAGTTTGGAATATCTTGGCCACGTAGCATTGACTTACGTGTTTGCTCTCAAGCTTGACAAGAAAAATCTTGTACTATATCCAATGTGCTTTTCATTAATTATTTTTAAAATGCAAATAAGACATGTTTTGGATCAACAGTTCAGCTGTATGGAATAACTCGCTGTGCTCCCTCAGTAGTTTGCTGCTATATCAAAATATTCAAGCATTTTGTCCATACCTATCTGTAACTATGGCTGTATAATGTGAATGGAGCTACAGGGATGTATATTGTATACCCCTCTGTTGAGAACGGTACATCCTGTCTGGGTATGTGAATGACCCCATTTTCATGACAAACCTAAGTCTGTAGCTATATGCTGATAGATTGTAGGAATAGGTTGATTTCTTTAGCTGTTCATTAAGCAAACTCTTAAGTGCTTCAAACTTTCCTTCCTTTGCAGCGTTCTGCATAATGGTAGTTGACATCAGTAACTTATTATTTATAGGTTTTTAGTAAACATTTGTTATGGAAATTTAACCACCTAGCATGTTAGTCTGTTGCCTTCTAGCTTGTTCTGTATGTGATACGGTATAAATTGCCTTTTTTTGGTCATCTTCCATCTGTTTGTTGTGATTGTTGTGCAGAATACTTTATTAACTGGGGAGATGCATGAGCTTTTAAAAGTGAGTGAAGTCTGACAGTCCATCAGACGGCGAGCTGTTTTGATTCTTCCTGTGTATGAGGATAGGAAAGTTTTTCCATTGATACAGTATTTGGTATTTTCTACTGAGCAAATGTCTTCTGCCTTTAACTTGGTCACTTTGTAGTTAATTTTTTATTCCTTTTCCCTTCCTGTGCATTTCTACCTAAAAGCTTTCTTCCTGCGATTCTCATCAAGTGTGACCTCATCAAGGAGATGAAATCTCAGATTTTATCCATTCCTTTTTTGTAATGAATTTTCACCTACACCCACCAAAAAAAGTTTCTAAGTAAGGTGCAGTCTGTTTTACTTAAGTAATTTTGCATGACCCATTTCTGTCCTTCCTGAATGATCTCTCTGGCTTTTGAAACCTGGGCAAATATTATTTAGAAGAACTAGATGAAGGCATTTTCAAATACCCGTTATTAAAACAGTGAGGTTTCTTGCACAAAACGTACAAAGCTGGAGATGCAATTAAGCTCTTCCCCACCCCCCCACCCCCCCAGTTGGTGTACTGCTCAATGGAAACTCATTCTGGCAAAGACAGAAAGCTGTGGCTGAACATTGGTGGATGAGTCACTTAAAAAGAACTGCAAAGAAAGGAAAAAAAACCCAAAACCAACCATCCCTCTGCTGCTTGATAAGAACCAGAAAAGGTCCAGATGGTCTCCCATACTTGCCTGAAGAACAGTGGACAGAAACATCCAGGACTATGCTTACATTTTCAGTGGTTCTTGTTTTCTTCCTACAACAGGAACTTTCAAGCACATGGGAGCCCTCTTCATGAAGTTTCTGCACAGACTAAGGTCACTCAGGCCAAGCTGAGCAACACGTTGCTTGCAGAGGTGTTGGTAACAGCTTAAGAAAGATTATAATTATTAGGAATAACAGTTCAATGACTAAAGACTAATATGAATAACTGAAAATACAGGAGCAGGAGAACTTCTTTCTAGTGCCATGATTTTGCAGAGACCAGTGCAACCGAGAGCTCCAGTTGCAGTGGATCCCTGCTGAATCCTTGGCCAGATTCCAGGACAGATGGAGTCTCTGGAGTAATGACGATGAGGCAAATCCCAGTAAGCAAGTGCAGGCTTAGTGTTTCAAATGTTTATGTGTTCGGCAGATTTTGGTGGCTTTTCACAAGAAAAGTGAAATATATTAGGCCACGTCCTGTCAGATTTCAACACTTTGCTCCCTAGCTTGGAGATGCGAAAGGTTTTCAAACAAAAAGCATTATTCTTCTCCTTTGCATCGTTTTCAGAAGTGACAGAACTGTTTTGGTTAAGATTCTTCCTTCTCCTTCCACTGCTTCCATATCAGTGCGAGACAGAGAGTTTGGTCTTGGATAATTTCAACATAAGGAGCTAGAGCTGTACAAAGCTCCAAAATTGGAACGATGTGATGACACACTTGGGGCAAATGTGATAAAGATGATGCTGCCAGTATGGTCTACAGTGTGCGTATGTGTGTGAGTCTGTGTTCAAAGCAGTATGTATACTTCTGCATCAGCATTGTAAATGCATTATGCTTTCCACTGCTGTTTTTTTTCCGCTAGCTATTATATTGTCAGGAAAATATCCTTGAACTAAGGAGTGAAGAGTGTTTAAGAAACTGTGCAGTGCTACATATGTAATTATAATTTATGTAGATTAGAGCTTCTGAGAGCTGTTGGCTGATGATTAAAACTCTGTCAAACAAGACCCTTCAAGTTTAACTTGCAGCTCTGCCTAGCCATTGGCTGCTGCGGTGGCCAGGCATCACTCGCCGCTTGCTAATCAGTCCATTGAAATTCAGTGCAAAGGCAATGCAGGCTGGAATACATTTTCAAAGAACAATAACGTTAGGAAGCATAACTTTTTTGCAGAAGCTATTGTGTAAACACAAGCATAAATCACCTTCGAAGTAGCTCAAGTCAACAGGTTTGTGCCTGAAGTTCTTGGCTGAAATATTTCTTGCAGATTGATATCAAAAAGTGATTAAGTGTGAGCCAGAATGAAGTAAAACTGCTGGCAGCTGCTCTTTGATCTCATCCTACTGAGGCTGCAGGCTGAAAACTGATATTGTAAGACACTCTTTTAGCTCATCAGAAAAAAAAATAAGAAAAAGCTCTACTAACTAGGGAAGGTGTGGATGTGAGCACAGCTGCGTAACCTTTGCCAAGCAAACCACATAAACCTTTGAATTCACGTCACATTGTGGTGAACTCCGGATTCTAACCTTTGGCCACCCACTTTCTTCTCACCACGCACACTAGCAGCTGCTCCCTCTTCAGATTGGCAAAGGGAGCGAGCGGAGCAGACCTGGATGACACTGCATGAAGGTTCGCAGCGAGCTGCTAGCTCTCTCCTGCATTTTGTCCTGACTGTGCTGAAGTTGGGCATGGGAGTAGTGCAGTAAAGCTCACTTTCCCATAGCAGAGATCAGCCTGCAAATGTTCTTCTGTGGTCAGAACAGCCAGCTTCAGTTTTGCAAAGGGCAGCATGCTAATGGTGCGCCTTGCTGGAACAGTTATTCTGATAGATTTTTCTTTGGATTTAGTCAGGCCTTTTGTTTTCAAAATGCAAAGCAAATTCCACATAGATGTAGACTGAAATAGGAGAAAAATAGCTCCATACAGTGCTTAGAAACTGAAGTGTCAGTGTTTCATTCAACTCGCAGTGTGAGGAGCACCACAAAGGGCAATTGGTTTTAAATTGGCCTTTAAACCTGACTTTAGATGTGGACTTCTGGGTTTTTTTGTTGTTTTGGTTTTTGTTTTAACTTGATGTAGGAGAAAATCTTAGATGCAAAAGAGGCTTTTGCTTAAAAAAAGCTTGCTTGTTCTAGGAGAAAATCTGGAGGGGAAAAGAATTCGGAAGACTGTCAACAAAATGAAATATACGTGTCTGATGTTAATCAAGTTAATTTTACGTTTTGATGGTGTTTATAGATTGGAGATGTTTGACAAAGCTGGTCTTTATCTGCAAAGGTGTTTTACAGCGGTAGAGAGAAGCATGTCAATTAAAAGTGACCCTCTACTGTAACACAGCTGCATGAAAGAAAAATTTCTTTAGTTATTAGCTTCATTTCCAGGTTAGTTGTTTTTGTACATATTTTGAAAAATTCTACTATGCTTTCTTGATTGCTTCCTGAGAGTTATCGCAGCATTGCTCTGCTTCTTGGAATGCAGTTTGTCAAAAGAAAGACAAGAGGAGAAATGGACTAGACTTTTAAACTTTACGAGGTCAGCCAAAAACCACATCTGTAAGTTCCTGTCTAGTTGCTTAAAGGATAAAATGGGTGCTATGTAAGTGTTGTGAGCATTCGTACTCAATGATTTGATCTTGAGATCAAATAAAAAACTTACAAATGACAAACTGATTTTTATAGCCTTTTAAAGCACAGGTTGTGTTGGTTTTTTGATGGTGGAATAGTCATCAGAAAGTGATGGAAGGATTGACGTTTGAGATATTTAAAGAATGAAAAAAAAGCTGGTTAACATACTACTGAGAATAATTCAGCCCTGGATTTGGCTACCTAGACTATTCCATCAATAATATCAGTTCCCTGGTCAAGATGCTTTTTGCATCCACTGGCTGCTTGTAATATATTCCAACAAGGAAGCATTAGGTGCGGAAATTATTTTTACATAACTTAAACGCTGCTAAGAAACAACACAATGTCATTCAAGTTAGTGTAGATTGCAAATACCACAAGCAGCAAAATCTTCTCTTGCTTAACATTCTTTCTGAAGAGTTTTGTTGCAACACATTATAAATTGTAGGCGCAATATTTATAGGATACAGGGTGTGTTAGGTTAAGAAATATAAATTAAAAACCATGAGCGACTTAAACTGAGTCACTCTGATTTTATACAGAGGTAGACGTGGAACACCTGTAAGATTTGTTCACATTATGGATAGCTGATGGTTTACTTCCAGCTGACAGCATACAGCTGAACTCACACAGCTTCTCCACATGTAAAATGCAAGTTTTTTAAAGCTAGGTCAGTCTGACTGCTGGCTGCTGTGCTGCTTCTCTCATCGTATTTCCAAGAAATCCCTACTCCTGAGATTTCTCACAAGCTGGTTGGATCTTGTACTAAGTTAAGAAAGACTTGCACCTTGTCAAGAAGGATCTGGAGATTTGAGGGGCAGCAGGATCATGCAGCCATGAGCAGGACAGCAGTCAGAAAACAGATGGATACAGGTGCCTGTAGACTTATGTCTTCTGTGTGTCTGTCACTCAGAGAAGCTCTTTGATCCTACCTCAGAATTCATCAGATGTGATTAAAATACACCAAAATTTTTAACTTTCCCAAAGAACTTTAAAATGAGCTGAGGTTGTTGCCCTGTCTTTAAGACTTTGGATTATGCAAGAGATTGCCAAGCACCACAACCTCTCTACAAGTGTAGACTACAGACAGTGCCAAGGAGGGGAAACAAATGCAGAGGGAAGGGAGAATAGATGTAAAAATCAGTAAGTAATGCTAGAATGGCAATCTGTAGAAACCTCTTACATAGGTTCATCAAAAGATAGGATGCAGGAGTGGAGGAATGGGTCAGTTTTTCAAAATTTACCACTATTTAAGTTTGTAAAAATGGTCAAAGAAATGTACAGCAACTTGAATTTTCTAAAGGATGATCAAACTGACACAGTTTCTCCAAAAATGAAAGCTATTATACATTGACCTGAAGGGAAATCTAATGGAAGTTTAGTAGAAAATAATGATTTCAAAGCAAACATACTCACATCTTCTGAAAAAGATTCATGAAAGTCAGCTGGGGAAGGTATTTTGTAAAAGTGAGTCAGAAATTCCATTGATTTGGCACCCAAGAAAGGACAAATAGTGCAAATGTGATGGGACTGTGACATCTGTACAAAGAACCAGAGCATAACTGAAAACAGCTTAGAAGAGTTCATCTTGCACCTAGCAGTGGCTGGAAGCAGGTAGCAACTCATTTAATCTAACTAAGGATGAAGCTTTAGTGCCGATGTTGATTACAGTCATTTTTTCAGAACTAATCTTAACTAAGCCACGTATTAGTCAGCACGCTGACTCCTTTCTGCCTAAGCCAAAAGTAGCTGAAGTAGTTTTGTGATGAGCTCATTTCAGATAATGGACCATTAGGAATTTTGAATATTTCCAAAGGACTGGTCTTACACACACATATGCATTAGCGTGATTCATATACCATTATACGTAAGTGCTGTGCAAACATGAACCAAAGAAAATGAGATGTTTAAAACCTCTGTCTCCATTTTATTTGTTGTAGTATGTGTCTTTGGAATTCAGGGCTTCATCCCCTCGGATAGTTGTGCCTTTCTATCTGTAGGTGTTTGGATATACAGCAGTCTTCTCATGATCACAGTTGCAAATTGCTACCAAAAAAAAAAAAAAAAAAAAAAATCACATAACTACTAAAAGAAAGTTAGAGTAACAATGACAGAGCTTTAAATTTTTCATCGGGAAACTACAATATAACAATGTAGAATCTAAATGGTCTGTAACAGCCTTGAATGGAAAGAGTGGGCCAAAACAGCCATATGTATGCAAACAAAGAAAGCAAAGTACTTCAGTGAAACAGGAAACTGGTCCTAGTCTCTTTAATTACAAAAGCATATGAGAATGCAGCCAGTCATGCTTAGAAACTAAGTGAAGGAGAAGAAAAATTAAATCCCAGCTGTCTACTGGGCAGCATGAATCACATAACTATCTACAAGTACAAGAAGCAACCATCACTTTACATAAGTACAAATCCAGAGTGCGAAAGATCTAATAGACAGTTGTTTATTTTTATCCTACCTGGTATGACTTCCATTGCTCTGAGTAGTCGTGTATAAGATGGTATGTTGATATGCTTCTCCCGCACACAAGTTGGAATTTGGAAAAGAAAAACCGATTGTGCAGATGTTGGCATGCCAGTCTTACGCATTTAAATCCAAATTGTCCAGACTTTTCTATTATTATTATTTTATTCTGGGTTGCTTTATTTCTCTTTATTATAGAAAGCAAGCAGTGTTTATTTTCAAACAGCTATAAAAATAGTTAAGTTCTAAAATAGGCAGAGCAAAACAAGGCTAAATGGGAATTCTTGGTTAATGCAATCATGCATTCTAATTCTTACTTTGCAATAGGGGCTGTTCCAGAACTGGTTTTAAGGGAGCATGTGTATTCCCATTAATTCATGTTAATCATAAAAATCTACTTCACTTGAAAGGTTCCTCTGCAAGAAATTAATGCCACGAGCAATGGTTTTATTTTACAAATGTAAAATTAGAAATATATGAAATTATTTTGAGGGTATAGTTATATAGAATAGTTACGTTTAAATACTATCAGTTTTGGATGTCATAATATGGTCTTAAACTGTGTAATATACCTGTAGTTTCTAAAAGACAAAGCCAAGGGGGAGGGGATATGGGAGGATAAAATGCCGGATGAGAATAAAGCATCAATTTAGCAGTGTCTCATCCTGATAAGGAAATGCTACTGTACCAGACATACAACTTTTCTGCAATATAAATATTTATCTTTCCCTGGGGACTCTGTTTTTCTTTGTTTCTTTCACATCATATCTAGTGCTTCTGTGGGGCCATATTTTATTAATAGAAAAGTATTCAAACTTTTCCACCAAGAAACAATCATGTATAAAGGAGAATATCTACATTTTTAGAAGAGGAAATTACCACTATCAGTTTGTTTTCTTCTGAAATCTAATTAATCTTCTCAGAGGCTAAACTCCTTTTTCCTAAAAGGCTTAATTTTTTAGAGCATATTGTACTCCTTTGAGGTCAATGGAATTAGCCCATCGGCCGGTGTGGGTGATCGATTGCATTTATATGTTTCTGTTCAACTCTGAGTCATATTATGTAACTATTGGATAAAATTAGCTTTGAAAAGCTCTATCAGTGTC
>JAVKLA010000001.1:18319268-18458849 GCA_034782735.1 Sagittarius serpentarius
ACAACTCCCCCCCCCAAAACCACAGAAAATCATGTTTGGAAGCTATTAAACACAAAACACCACTTGCGGCTTAGGAAATCCCTTAGCTGTAAATCGCTAGAAGCAATTTTGCTCCAGGAGAGTATCAGTTTGTAATTGCCCTTCTCTAACACTCATCCCGAGGGATCTGCTATTGGTCACTGCTCTTAACTAGAATATGGAGCTAAAAGAGCCTTTAGTCTGATCCAATACAAGGAAAATAATGTTCTAATAAGTGATGCATTATTTTGCAGAAAAATCCTTCATACGCAGTGGTTCATCATTAAAAGGGCAGTGTTAAGTGAAGTTAAATGTTTTTTAACCACATAACACATTCAATGAAGGAAAGAACGTGGGGTATGGAGTAGTGAACCAGCAGTCAGACTAATTAACTCGGTGCTAAATCGCAGCTACCTGATAATTCTGTAGAAACATCTCTTAACATAATACATAAGCTGGACACATCAGATTGCATATTTACAAAGATGTTTTGCCTAGGAGAGTGACAGTTTTCTTATCTGTGACCTAGATTCCCTGTTACATTTGTTTCTTCCTGAAGTAAGGCCATACTGAGAATGCTAGTCTGTGTGTTAGTCTTAAATGGCTAAAAATATTTATGAATCAGGTGACTTCTCTTGCAAATCTCCAGGCATCTAGTATTTACAGCTCATTTAAATTTACAAGTGCTAATAACCGCATTGGGCAACTATAGGACTACACGAAAATATAAATAAATAATCAATAGTTATTATAACAAAAAGCATTCAAGATTTTGGATGTCTGTCTGAAGTATAGTGAAGCAGTCACTCTCACTACGGAGTTCTTAAAACTGAAATCAAAGTCTCATGACAGCAGATTATTTCAGGGAATACTGGGAGGGAAATGGGGAGGGAATAAAGGAAATTGTTTATATAAAGGAATTTGTTTATATACTACAGAGGATACGTAAGTGTATAATGTAGTAACCATATATCTATGATTGCAGAAATAAAACATGCACTGAGTTCATAGCTGTGTGTACGTCACAGTTAATGGTGACAAGAACAAGACCAGGGCATTTAAAAGGTTGCTGTTACTGTTGTCAGTGTGCTTAGATAGGAATAACACATAGTATTGTTTTTCACAATTACGGGAATTTGCAGAAATCAGAATACGTAAAAACAGAATAAAATTGAACCTCTCTCAGAGAAAAGAGGAGGCTTGTTTTTAATAATGACTTTGTGTCATTAGCTTAAGACATGAAGTATTTTTGCCTGCATGGAAGGCAACAGCAGATGAAATTTGCTATGGAGACAGAGAGAGCAAGACACAGACCACAAAAACATGCACAGTATGTTATTTTAATTCATTCCAAAGGCTGTAATTCAGAAAAGATCTTCAGCCTTTTCTTTTAATTTACTGAATCGACCCATTTCATGCTCTTTTTCACTCTGTACGAGGGCTAATGATGATTTGTGCTATTTGATTTCTTTGTTTCTGACCAAGTCTTTGCTTAAATGATGTGCAGTTGAGAATATGGAAGCGTTAAGCCCCTGCAGTTTTCACAGTAGAGTAATCCTGCTCCAAAAAGTAGTTAAGCTAGTAGTCAACCACTCGTAGATCTCACACCCTTCATTTTCTGAGTTAGTTAAGAGTTCTAGTCTGTTTTGTTATCAGTTAATTGATGTGTACATTTTGCTTTAAAACTTTTATCTAATCTGCCTGAGGAGAAGACGCTGAATTGGCTCTTTTTGTTGTTTGTCATGTCTGTGTTTTTAAACTAGGTCCCTTTCTTTTGATAGACTGACATAAGCCTTATGACTAGTTAACACTGAGTTGTGACAACAGCTGTTTTTTAAGGGAATGGGTTTTGCATAGTCTGACGTTCCCTGCTGGTTACATAATCTCTTTTTCCATTGTCAAGCTGGCATTCCACCGTGCTTAAATCCACTGCTAACCTTACCACGTGTACTGTAATGCTGCATGGAGTCAAGCATCGGAAGTGAAACAAGGTATCTCCTTTCATTTTCTATGATTCTGATACTCAGTGTAATGTTTTGCAATATCACCCATTGGATTAGTTCATGTCTTTTTACCCTGTTATGGAGATTTCGATACATGTAATAATGTGTAACAATGTTTATTTACTTTTAATTCCTGATTCATGGACTATGAAGTGTGAATATGAAGATACTCAGTGAATATCTGTGTGTGTTTTATAGACAACTCTTACATACTAAGTGATCATAAATAAATAAATACTGAGATGGTCTCTGGCATAAAACATACATTTACTAAAATTTTATTCCCTGACCATCCTTGTGGAGAATTATTCTCTTAACAAAGAAAGCAACTCCAATCAAGAAGCAGTACTATCTAGCAAAGCTAAGAGTTGTGTGTTTTACTGGCTTCTACGACACAGAGGTTTACAGAGGGTTCAATATAAAATTTAATGCTACCCACGCCATCAGGAAATATGTTTTCCCTTAGGTAGCATCTCACATCCCCTAAGAAAACATGTGCTCTAAGAACTACAGTCCTTTAAGACCGCATCATGTTTCCTTAAATTCATCAAGAGCAGCCTTGATTTAACTGGTTTTATATTTATAGGATACATGAGTTTGTAACATAGTCCTATAACTTTGAAACTTTGAGTCTTAATTTCTAAATCAACATCTTTTAGAAATCTTTTAAGTTAGTAAATGTGTTTCTTGACAAACCAAGCAGCAGCAGCTGCTTTCTTCGTGGTATTTAATGTTGAAAATCCACCCCTCGATCTGTGCAGAGGACACTTCCACACCGTGCATTATCATCTGTAGCTGCTCACAGCTGCAGAACGTCCCCATCTGAGAAGACTGGCTTTATACAGACATCTTCCAATCCACAATCTTGTTCCACAGGACCCAGTGATGCACAGAAATTTTAAAAAAACAGGCAGTTTTGTGTTAGGATCTGGGGGAAAAAAAAAAGGAACCCATTCATTGTCTCTGGCAAAGATTATTGGTTTTGCCAGCAGCATATGGTGGTGTAATTGAATGTCATAAAGCTTGCACATGAAAAATGCTACCAGAATTTTGGTTTACAGTATTGTGAAAAAAAAGTAGCAAGTAGGAACTGGAAACGGTAATGCCTAATAATTTATTCACTCCTTTTGAGCCAAATCACGTACAGAATGAGCTCTAGCATATCCTAAAATTAGTAGCTCTTTTTTTGCCAAGTCTTTGAGGAAAGATCAGACTTCTGACTGTTGTACCTTGGAGTACCACTACATTCAGTTCATATTTCAAGTACTACTTAAGCAGTAGAAAGTGGAAGTATTATCAGTAGAATACACTGGGCACAAGCAGTTTTTAAGGATCCCATTTTAGTAGAACTCTGGACAGTCACAACAAAAATTTTTGCACTATTTCCTCAACAGCCATGCAGTCCAGGTAGGAAGCAGGTAGGAAGTCTTCAGACAAACAAAACATCTATGGCACAAAGTCTGACTGAATTAGAGCATGTTTACCTAAAAATGGGAATTTTATCTAAGAAAACTTCAAAATCATTTAACAAATATTTCCACATCACTTATTTGCAATGAAAATCATCCGCAGTAAACATTAGCCAGTTTCCCACATTTCTTTTGAGGAACAAAATATGTACCATGCAAGAAACAGACTTGTACCTACCATGTAATAGTTCCTGAAATGATTAAATCAGTGGATTCTAACCCAGAACATGACCAGCAGCCATCCTGAGTGGAGATGTCAGTCGGAATAGTACAATTGCTCAAGAGCTCCAGTAAAACATTTAAGCTAAGTGTAACCAGATAGTTTAATTTGATTTTACACTCCGAATCTAAATAGTGCACAAATCCTTGTAAGGTCTTCATTTTCATCTTGTTAGTATGCTACAAAGAAGAGGTGCAGAAAGAAACATTTTAATAGAATTTGGCAAGTAGTTTAGCAAAGGATTATTTTGATTGGTCTTCGCATGTAACAGTATGCTAAAAGTCTAAATTTCTAATAAAAGTAGGAAAGTGAAGGAGAGCATTGCATTTGTATCAAATATTATGTGAACCGTTACAAAACGTTACCCAGATTACTGAAAACTGAAAAAGCTGGTGTGTCATCCTGTTCTCCCTTGTTCCATCCCTGGCATACAGGGGGGAAATATTTATTGGGTTTGCTGTAGTCAAAACAGCTCTCTGGTTTGGCCAGCCTGTAGACATTGCCTGCTACTCTGGATGCCATCAAATGCTGTGTCAACAGCTCACAAGCCTGAGTGGAGAATTATTCCTCTCCTTTACAAAAACTTATAATTTTCCAAACAAGCTGATCTTCAGTTGGCATTTTAATAAAAAGACTACTCTCTTGAGTATACCCATGTAATCTTGGAGCCTAGAAGTGCCAAGTGCTTATTAGGTCATCTAGTTAACCCATCTGCCAGTGCATGATTGTGCAGTACGGTGCAGTTTTTAATTCTTTTGGCTATTGGTATTTTGTGCCGTCTACAAAGTGAAGCAGGATTTATCAGTTTAGACAAAAATTCTGTGGAGAAAGACCTCTCGTTCGCAGATTCTGCGTGTCCTGTTCACCTTCGTCAATATAAAGACTGGAGATTTTGCACGTTCTCCTTTCAGACTGAGACTGCAAACAGTATTTTTCGCTTAAAATTACATTGAAAAAGAAAAAAAAAATTTTTAAGCTTATTCTTCAAATGTTCATCAAATTCATTTGCACTCTCTAGGTGGTATAACAGGGTGAAAGGTAAAATTACAGTTTAAACTGTTCATAAATGCAGTTTTCTCTCTTCATTTTTTTTTTTTTTTTTTTTTTAGCAGAGCTTTGCCTTTATTGACAGAGCTTTTCTTATCTTCAAGAAGCTGTAACAATGTGGTGATGAGGCTCTATGGGCCATCTCCCACACTTTCTCAATCCTGATTCAGCTCTCTTTTCCTGCACAAGGGCTGATGCTTTTTTGGATTTTGACTGATTTACAATTACTGTGTTCCTGTCAGTGGAATCTTAATGAGATTTGCTCCCTGAGACCAGGTTCCAGTAAACCTTTCATCAATGTAGCAAGGTACAAGGTAGTTAAGGTTCCTCAGAAGCTCTCTGTGCTATTCATAAAAATGGTAGTTTGCTCTGCTACTTAAAATCCTTTTGGGCATAAGGTTTCCAGATAATCAAAGATTAATGTCTTTTCCTAGTTGGATGTACATATAGTAGGTCCAAAGTTTCTGCTGCTATGCTTTGGTATATTAGTATCTGCATAGATATCCAGGGTCTGCTCTTTCATCTTTCCTGCATCTTTGAAGGCATTTGCAAACAAACTGCAACTGGTCTGTTCGAAAATGGAGAAAATAGTGTTAGTTCTCTAAATAACTGTTCAGTGTCTTTGCTTGGGGATTCTGATCAACTTTTTCTTGTTTCAAGACTCAGTTAGCATCTTCTAATATGCTAGTTACAATAATAAAAACTTCATATTTTTATATTTGAGATAGGACATAAATCTAGGACATCACACTGCAAATTCTAGTCCATTTTTTTCAGGCTCTGGGGAAAGGGGAGGAAGTTCTTCTGGATATGAATGCTTTAAAAACAATACTCTATAGCTGAAAAAAAAATAAACAACCGCAAGAACCCCAAAGTGGTTAATTCTGAACTGATTTTATTTTGTTCGGCAGCTGAAACTTGTTTGCCTCACCTTATTGATAATATACATTTAGTAGTCATTACAATATTGAAAGTTACTGATAGTTTGTTTTCTAGAAATAAGAAATCAACTAGTCCTTTTTTCCCAGGCTTTTACAGATCTTATTGCTATCTAATCTAATGTCCCCAAACCCATTGTAAACACAGACTGATGTAAACACTGAAGCCTCAGTATCAGATAAACAGAACACTGAAGATTCAAATTTTTTTTCTACGCAAGTCTTCCCATCTTAATTTACAGCAAACTTTCCATATGTGTCAGTTTTCATGGGACTTGATAAACTTTGCATTGTTTTCTTTGATGTAGTCTCCAGTTTTGCTGACTATACAGGGACTTTGATGATACTTTCAGTAGATGTGAATTCAGAAAGTAAAGGAGGTGCTGTGTACAATAACAAAATGTGTATTATTTAAGACAGAGGTCAAGAAGAAAATATTTTTCACTTCTTCCAGAAAAAGAAAGAAAATGCTTTAAGAGAAACGTCTTGCCTTTTGTGAGAGCTGTTGTATGATTTTTATAAAACTTCCATGCTTCTCTGGCATTAAGGCTTCCACAAAAGAGAAGAGCATTAGTGGGAACTTTTGTAGAAATGCAGAAAGAGTTGTGTCTAAACATTGTGCTTTTGCTTAATTCCACAGAAGCTAGGAAAAAAGCCTGGAAAGTGGTTTTTAATGAGCTAGGTAAGTGTACTGAAAGGGCATTAGATAATTAACACTGTAGTGGAAGGCAGTGAAATGTTTTGTCAGAAAATATGCTTGGCCAGTTGAAGATTATGGTATTAGGGAAGACCAAAGTGATGAAGTGTGAAATGAAAACCTGAGGAGTTATGACTAACTTTATGTCCAGACACTACTATGGGTGGTTTTAGGAAAGAAGAGTTTTTAAGCGTAGTAAACAAAATCATAATTTTGTATATGCCAGCATGGGCAGAAGCTAATTTTGCAGATGCAATGTAGTTATCTAGTTACCTGGATTTTTTAACTGGCTTAGAAAACTCAGTGAACCGTAGTCTGAAATTTCCTAATTAGAAAATACCAGGGATATTTTTATTGAAAAGGTTGCAGGAAATGGTGCATTAGTAGTATTTTCTTAAAAAATAGCAGCTACATTTTTGCTTGTGTTATCTGAATAGAAAATATAAAACAGGAACATTGAAGGCAGAAATAAAACAGTGCAGGACAGTGAAGAGGGCAGAGGTGTAAAAAGCCCAGAATGGAAAAGGCAGATGTGGCCAGGATAAAGGAACTGCAATCCAAACATTCCAGAGACATGCGCAACAGCTTTTGCAAACACTGCCCTACATAATTAATGCTCAGTTTTGTGTGTTCTGATCTTCAGAGGGATTTTCTAAGTTGAGAATTCAAAGACATTCAGCCCTGATGGTCTGCAGCACCAAAAATACCAATTTATACAGATGACTTAGAATAATCCCTGAGTTTACACACGTTATTTCTGCTCTTGATAAATTTATGAAGAAATGTTGCAAAAAACCCATGCCCTATAAAAGAAATCCCCAGGCGGTATTTCAGTCAAGACGTTGGCCATAAATTTTCCAAAAACATCAAAGCAGCTTTTAAATAAACATGTGTCCTTCAGGAAAATCATATGCAAAAAAAAAAAAACATTCACTGTAAGATCATTTTGTTCCTAGACATGCCAGAAACTTGCTTATATGAGTGGACTGGTGAAAGGTTAGTAGACAGATCAATACCTCTCTGCTTCTGCTGCAGCAATGTCTGAAGTAACTGGCTGGTCATTTTGTGGGTGGTTCTTTTGCTTTTCAAAATCTCAGCTGAATAGCTATGACTCTGTCCAGGCCCTGTACTTCCCAAAGTACACAGAGATTGGGAAATGGATAACTAACAACTGTGAAAATAATTTAGACATCCAAATATGCTTTCCGAGGCAGTTATCTCATGAAACAGACCAAACCTTTGAAAAGCAAGGCCAGTTTATAATAAAATATATTCTATAAAAACATATATTGTTTTAAAATATATTATGTATAAAAAGATTTTTTAAAAAGCAGAAAGGATGGGTACACCTTAAAGAAGGTGCGTTTTTTGAAGAAGTTGGTTTGTGTCATTAGGATAAACAGGGTGGGAGTTAATATTTTCAGATAAGGAATTTCAGGTTCAGGTTGATGAGTCAAAGACAATTAAGAAAAATATTTGGCCCTAGAGAATATGCTAAAAACATAAAATTATATAAATAGGCTCTCAACAACGCAGAGAAATATAACTGTTGTTGTCCTGTTCATTGAGAAAATAAGTTATTTGTCTGATATTCAAATATGTAATTTTATCATTATAAAAATCAGTGGAATAAAAAACCACACCTCAATTCCATGGTCTTTTTATTAAGAAAATTTTTAAAAGCTCGGATATTACACACCCCTAAACTTCTGGATGCACTAAATTCTAAAGGCTGAAGGTTGGTGAAGTGTTTCTGTTGTAGGGTTATCTCATTCCGAAGTGTGTTCTGGAGCACGAATGGGTCAGTCCTTATATTAATTTGTTTTGAACAACATGCATTTCATGTATTAATTTGTCAAAATGTCTGACTTCTGCTCAGTTCAATGAGTGAAGATTCTAATGGGCTGTAGAAAATGTGCTGCTCTGTTGTTGCTGGCTTTGCCCTGTGAGTTTGGAGCCAGGAGCAGAGCTGCCCCTGCCCTCCTGTGTGCTCCCACCCTGCCTCTCCACTCGCAGAGCAGAAAGGCTCCAGTGGGGCCGGCGGGGCTGAGGTGTCAGCCCTTCTGCATTTCTGCTCTGTCCTAGCGTGATCGGAGGTCGTAGTTTTCTTCCATTCACAGAGTCCGTGGCTCAGCCTTTGCCTGCATAACTGCCTGGTCTGGTTCCTACCAAAACCTTAGAGTTTCATAGTCCCTGCATCCCTTTTCCTGGTCACTCCCACGATACCCATCCTACACATCTCGATAGTTCGCTGCTTGAATAGCTGACGCTCTCTGTACATTTTTACACTTACCTGTTTTGAGAGGTAACTGGTTTTTGACGGTTATCATTAGTCATGTTTGAAGGGAGAACGAAAAGGCAGAACTGCCCAGTTAACAGAGGTTAGATGGTAACTCGTTGCAGACAACCATGCTTTCATAGAAATACAGCTGTCTGAAGATAAAGATCACTAGTGAAAATATTTGTATTAATGTGTGAATGTATCACATGTTGAGAGGAGCATTTAAGAATACTTATTTTACAATCTCACGTGTGTGAAGACTGTTCTACAGTACTTATGGCTTAAAAATTACAAGGTGTCCTTAAAAACGCAGATATTTCTTATATCTGAAATTATTGCTGAAAACAAGATATTTCTTATATCTGAAATTATTGCTGAAAACAAGAAACTTGAGTAGTTAATTTGAATTTGACCTAATTGTCAAAGCAAAAGGCAAAGAAGAAATACTGTAAGCTCTTTGGGGAAAACTTCTCTGTTCATGCTACAAATATACTTGCAGTGAAATAGCAGCACACAAAGAAGCACCGATTTAGATGTCCTTAAATTCTTTTGGGGTTAAGAAGTTTAAAAAAAAAATTATTAGTGTGAAGACTGTGAAACTCTGAAACGTTAAAAGAAAGAGCAGGTTCTAGCTCTTGATTGCCTCAAGGTAGCTGAGAGACTGCAGGGTCAGCCAAGTAGTGACTTGTTGATGGAAAGCGTCTAGATTGTGCTTTACTGGCTGACTGTGGGGTTGCTTTATACCTCTCTGGGGACAGGGGGTGAGGGGTTTGGAGAGCAGGCTCTTCAGCCATCACAGGTCTGAATAGCTCATTTTAAACCTCACTGTTGGGGTTTTTCCTTTTGTCCCACTTGACTCCAGATGTTAGTGGTGCTCTTTGTTAATCAAATGATGTGTAATTAGAGTGAGAACCAGATCTGAAGCTCCAAAAAAGAAAATGCAGTAAGTGAAAATGGCAGGTATATACACCATCCAAATGCTGTTGGGAGCCTGTCTTTTAGAGGTGGCCATAGATTCCTACTGTTGGAAATAAGGTAATACATATAGGGGTCCTATTTCTACCTCCTAGTGCATGCTTTCTCAAGACAAATTAATAATGATTTTTAAAAAAAAAAAAATCTCTTTTGAGCCTGACAAGGCACAGTTCGGATGGGTTTGAACCTGAATTCCCAAGGAGATCAAGCCAGCCTAGATACGGTAGAGTGTAACTTTTGGGAAGTCAAAAGTGCTTCAACGGTAAAGAATGTGGTCTCTTTGTATTGACACGATAGGGCTGTGATGTTTATGCTGTGTTTGATGTATTGAGGGGTCTGGCTTATGTGTTATCCAGCTCATTGGAAAGAATATACTGCATTTAAAAATTGCAGAACAGTCTTCTCATTTGCTTCTACATCCAATATTGTTTCCCGTAGCCAGTCCTGAAGTGGTAGGAGTAACTCTACAGTGAGAGAATATTATTTCTTTCCTGTGCCATTTTTGCCTGACTCTCCCACAGAAACAGAAAATAGAGCAAGATTCTTGCTTGTTTGTGCTTTCTTTCCGCTATTCAGTTCATGAAAAAGACCTTGATATGTCTACAAATGTAATTCATATCTACTTTAACACTTGCATAATGAGCATCTGTGTGTTTTGGACTAACAATTTATTCTAAAAAGAATCTTCAAAATTTCCTTTCAGCTTGAAACCTATCAGCATATCAGACCTCAATATCGATTCCAGAAAGAACCAGATGCAGTGTTTCTGGGAAGGACTAATAGCTATTTTTCCCTTTTGAGGGGTCAGTAGCTTCGCATGAGTAGATGAAAACTGGCTTGCTCGTTCTGTTCCAAAATAGCCAATGCACTAGGTCCCAAGGAAAATGAGTGCACATTATTAGATTGATAACATTAGAAGTTATTCAAGGTCAAATTCTTTGAATTCCTATGGTTTTAATTATTTTTCACTCTTTGCCTAGCAGAAGTTGCGATCCACACTACTTGTGTGTTTTTGCAAGTACCACATTAGAAACATCTTGTGAATATTGAAGTATTGCTGCTGACAGCTTTGCAGCTTTCTAAAGATACTGAGGAGGTGAATTTTCCTAAGTGTCATTTATTTGAAAACAGTGTTTCAATAAGGTTTTCCAGAAAAGCTCTGAAAAGACCCCTCATTCTAACTTTGAGATGGTTTAAAAAAAAATAAATAGAAAAGAACCTATTTCCCCCTCAGCCAGTGCTTGCATATAGGAGATGTACGATTTAAATATATGTTGCTTTTTGACCTACATGACATTTTATTCACAGGTTAACAAAAAGGAATATGACCAAAAGCCATTGTCAAAATTTTGAATGCTGTCTGTTCATCTTCATTAGAAATCTGCTTTAAGCTAAAATTCGAAAATCCTCTGATCACTAAAATGATGGTGCTATAAGTTTGCACTTAACATGTGCACACCTTGTACTACAGGGCATAGCTAAGTAAGCTTGTTCATATTTTTCTTTATCGTGAGCCTATGGCGAGTATGTCGAATAATGCCTGTATGCTCCAACTCTATTTGCAGAGTCATGTTCAGGTCGTATGTCACTTTATATAGCTTGCCATCTTACTAGATGGCATGTTCTCTGGGGTCTGGGTACCTACCTCAGCACAAACAAAAATAATCCTGTAACTAGCGTTTTATTTGTATCATGGTAGCATCTGTACTGAGAGATGGGTACACTCAGGCTTTTCTATGACAGGATTTGTGAGGTTTTATTTTAAATAGGAGGTACTGACGCTCGAAATTTTGTTATGGTAACATCCCGAAGCATCAGTTTTTAGACTACACAGTGTAGTTGTTACAAATCCTTACCAAATATATTGTGCAACTTCCATTTTTCTTGATGTTTCTTGGGGATGTGTGCCCTTGCAGTTGCTTTTGTCGTAGCGTGTGACCCCTGCCGCAGCCAGGAGTCTGATGTGGCAGGAGAGGGTATCTGCTTTGGAGGCAGCTGATACAGAAAGCAGGGGATAGTCAGGATCTATCCCAGCAGAAGTTCATAAACTTTCCATGATCTTTCTTTGTCATTAAGTTTTAACAGTGACACGTAGTAGTGACATAACACACGCACACACTTTTCACCATTTTACAATAGAAGGTGACTATAAAATAGTACAAAGGTCTCACAGCAATGCTATATCGCTTGATAAGCTGTTGCAGCGTGTGGCAAATTTGCTTCTTTTTACACTTAACGTTTCAAGGTGCTGTTGTGCATTCCTGCACCCGCGCAGCAGCCCTCAGCGGGTTTTTTGCTTTCCAGCCCCCCCGGTCCCAGAGCTGGGCACCTTGCCACTTGGCTGTCCGTGAAGGGTGTGTAAGAAAAAGCTGCAAGGCTGTTTAAAAGGGAATGGTCTTTTATTCTGTTTTGTGAGGTGGAACAAGTAAATATGCTTGTCAGTATTTTTTTCATAATTAATAACCTACAGGGTGCTTGTTTTCTATCATACTGTTTGCCGAAATCTATATCGCACCCGGGCAAGTATGTCTGCACGCACCCACAGAAGGCTGCTATAAAACATTGTCTTCAGGTTGCCGCAGGCTAAAAGGCAATAGAGCAGACGCTGATAGAAAGCATCAGGCAAGGTCCTTCTTTTTTTGTTGCTTCCCTATGACCTTGAATCATGAAAATGGAAGGAACTCCGCTTACTGAGAAGAACAGACGTGGGGCAAAAAATCAGTTACTTTTTGTACTGAAATTTTTTCTGTCAGTAGAATCTATTAGTTTGTTGATAGCTTTTGCATTGCAATGCCCGATTTAGCTCAGAACATGTATCAACAGCAGTACAGCTCACTGTAGATTGTACTCATGCAAATTTTTAGAGATGTTAACCATTATAAGAATGTTAATTAAATGCATCCTCGGAAATCTTTTCTACACTGTGCCTGTATTTAAGAAATGTCGGGGGGAGGGTTATTTTTTGGGTTTTTGTTTGTTTGAGTTCTGTTTGGGTTTTTTTTTTTTCCCCAGAAGTGCAGCCAAAAATATAGAAGGTCTGAACTGGTGATCTGTACTATGTGGACATTGGTAGAGGACTAATGAATCAGCAGCATAAAGCTTCAAAAGGATTTACTGTTTCATTTGCTGGGGGCGCAACTCTGATTCCAAAGGTACCAAAAGTTTGATGGCAATGCCAGTTGTGTTTCTGAGGAATAATGGTTAAGTGTCATTTGGCTGGTGAGGACCAAATTTGAGGTACACGACAACCTCCATAAACTGTAATTCATTAAATATGACACTGGATCAGGACCAGGATTCTGGTCATATCTTTATTGTGTATTTTTAGAAAATATGATCTCTTTATGTTGTAGTTTCCCATTTGCTTAATATAAAGATGACACTTGATAAAGTTCTCAGAGATCTAGAGATGGTATATGTATGTAAAGCAATTAGAAATTTTGAAATTTCATTACTCTTCCAAAGGAAAAATCTTTCCTCCACTTTCTGAGTAGTTAAAACGGTCATGGGTGATGTCTTGAGAGCTGGAAAAATAACAGTATGCAGTGGTTTTGTTCACAATGGCAAAACATAAAGAGGCACAGTAAGGCAGCTTATGGGAAAGATAGTACAATAACAACACTGACCTCCTGAACTTTATAAATTAGGAAGTGCAATTTCTAAATCAAAACCAGCACCAGAAGCTCTGGGAATGGAAACAGACTTAAATCTCTGTTGTGCAAAGAACCTAAGATTTCTGTAACAGCAGGTCAGATTGTCAGTCCTGTGTATGTGTCCGCTTGTTTCATAAATTCCCAACAGCTGGCCTTGGGAACACGCAGAAGTCAGTGGGGGAGATTCGGGGTGGGTGGCTGGGGATTGGCACTCTTTCCATGCCAATGAGATGCAGAGTTACCCAGGAGAGGGGAGATTTGAATACTCCTCGGTTCCCACTGGGGGATTTCTTTGCAGTCGAGACCCTCCTTCTCTCCTACAATGTCTACTGAATTAGCTGAACGCTGCCACTGCAGTAAACAATGTACTGCAGGGAAGAATGACCCAGACCAGATCTCTAATCTTAAAATAAATACTAGTCAGATATAGTGGCATTCACTGAGAGATTCTTTCCACTGCTGCTTCTTTTAATTTTCTGCATGCAAGATTTCTTAGATATTGTGGGTCCTGGAGCTTGACTGATCTCCAGCAAGAGTTTAGTGGAATATCCCCTTGAGGACAGGGAGTTCCGCTGGGGCTGGGAAGGTAGGGTTACATATATTTTCACTTAAAGGCATACTCTTAATTCTTTGCTCTCAAAGTCATGACTGTGGAACTCTTCTGTAATCACAACACTAGCCTTGTAGACTTGTTTTTCAGTATATTCATACCAGTCTATTCACTTTTCTGCCGTTTGAAAAAAGGATGTTTAATACCTTAATACCTAATTAACTGGAGTAGACAGTTTTCTGCATTTTCCGTGTGTGTAGAAGATGATCTGCTGAGAAGGGTACATTCTTATATTAAGGAATGAGAAGATTTCACACCTCAAAGCTGTTTATTAAAAAAAAAAGTGATATTGTTGTAAGAAAAAAATTAATTTTTTCTATTATATTTATTTCTGTTTTTCCATTAGACACAATTGCTAGGAAAGGAGCTAGAAATTCTCTCTTGTCTTTAGGAAACAAAGAATAAATGGATCTTGAATGAGGTATAACAGTTTTTCAATTCACAGAATAGTTTAAATCCAATTAATTAGCATAAGTTTTTCAAGTAAAAATATAAAAAATTTATTATTACAACTCCTCATGCCACAGATTATGCAGGGATGAAAAAGAATGAATGTGTGGTATTTTCATTCTGTTTTCCAGATGATTCTTCCTAACTATTTAACTTGGTCACCAGAGTCCACCACAACTTTGTTGTTACTACTTTGGGGTGGTTTTGTGGTATGTGATACTCAGAGTATGTAACAAAACTTTCCCAAACACTTCTTACCGACATAGAGTTGATATGTTTGAACTAGGGTTTTCTGTTCTGTACTATTAAAACAAAACCTGCAAGCTCATATAGAGCTTAACCATAAAATGAGTCCAGATCAGTAGTATAACTACATACCTATTTATAATTTTTTATTTTTTTTAAGTATCTTCTTTATCTGCCATTATACCTGATGTTATTAGTACAGACTTTGAGGCTCTCAAATACCAGATGGCGATTTAATATTCTTAGAACGGGATTCATCTTGAAAAGAAAGGTACTTTTAAAGTTACCTTTGAAAAGCAGAACAGATCAACGCATATGTCTAAACTTAGGTCCGGAGTTGTTCTTGTATACATGGCATTGGACAGGTTAATTTGTAAGTGCCACCACTTTCCAATAGCAGATGTATGATGGGCTCTATGAGAATATACTGGAGTTAACAGCAGAGAAAAGAATGTGACAAGAGGTCACAGATCAGAAGAAATCCCATAAAATAGATGTGTAGAGAATCCTTGCAGTCAACCTCCCAGGCCACCCTTCCACCGGCGTGAGCAGCAGCAGGGCTGGCCCCAGCGTGGTACGCTTCCCCTCCTTCCAGAAAAGCAGCTGGACACTTTTTCTCCGTTCTAGGAAATCAGTGTGCTCTTTGGGACACATGGAGCACTTACAGTCCAGAAGAGAACGTCATACCTGCCTCATACTGTCAGCCAGTGAAAACTGGTCTGACACTACTCCTGAAGACTGCTATTTCTTTTTTTTTTTTGAGATTCAGATTTTGGTTTTAGTGGAAGACTCTTGTATTGCCATGTTCTCTGACCTACTTGCACATCTCCAGTGGCCTTCGTTTAGAATTTTTTTTTTTTTTTCAAACATCCAGTTGTTGAGCCTTGGTAATTTCTTTTGCTTCCAATCATGTTAATACAGAACAGATCAAGAGTTAAAACATTTAATCCTGTGTTCTTCTGTTTTCTGTTTTTTCTGAAGGATGAGTCATATCAGTACGGATCGCCTTTTGTTATTCTTTAGAAAACTCAAACAAGAATATTTATTCCCCCATTAGAAAAACAATAAATCACCAAACAGAAAAATGTGAAACAATAATTTTCAAAAAATCTTGGCTGTATCTTGCAGTTATTGTTCTTTTTTTTATTTAAAAAAGACAAAAAAAAAAAGTGTTCTTAAAATGTGCTGGATTGCTAGTGCTGGAGCCTAAAACCTGGGACTTTTCTATGTTGAGGTCCCATATGAACCAGTAACTGAAGTACAGTACAGTTGAGCCCTTCTGGGAACTATATGACATGTACTGTCTGGAGCAACAGTGATTTGAGCAGAGCCAACAGAAACAGCAACTGGTCCCTGAGGAGAGCCAACAGAATAACTGTTTGATTTGCATGATGCACCCCCACTTTTTACACAAACCCTGTGGTAGAAAGGATAACCTATTTTTTAAGATGATTCGTTCTTGGACTGCTCTTCTGATGAATTTAACAGGTTTTTGTTACTTAGAAATATAGCAAAACACGATTTTTTGTGATTGTGTAAAACTGAACATAGACACCAATTCACAACCAAGTTTATTCTTAAATTTATAAATATTTTCTACCATTTTATGTTATTTTGATGTCCAACAACCACAAGTTGTAGAGCACAAAAGCCTTTACAAGACACTATCCTGCCACAAAGTCTTGTTTCCATTTCACTAAGTACTTCCTTAGGTGGATAGGACTGTGGTATTTCTCTAAAGAGTGAAGATCTGTTTTTTTCAGTTGTACAGTGGAAACTTGAATTAGAGACAAGAAGAAAGGATTCCTTGCAAATAATTTTGACACCTCGGTGAAAAGGAGGAGCATCCTCACAAAGGCGTTGGGCCAGCGTTCTAAAGTAACAGATTCCATCACTGGCGACAAGAGTAGGTGCGTGTTCAGTACAGAAGAACCACGCCCTGGCCATAGATTTTGAATTCCCCAGCATTTGGTACACCCAAAGGTCATTAAACTAGTTTGGCTTGTGGCCCTCCTGCTGTGAAGAGAAAATGCTGTGGGTGCTGTCTGCTTCACCCGTATGCCGTCATAATGTTGGCTCTGCCTTAAGAGCCTTCACAGCTGTGCTGTTAACACAGTTAGTTCCCAACATGACTCAGATGAAGGATTTTATTTAATCTGCACAGGACTTTAGCAAAAAAGAGAATTTTTGTTTGTGAAAACCATTGAAGCTGTGCGAAGCTGAAAACAGAGCTCATGTGAACAAGAGGCTGTGTCTCAAAAGCTTACTTCCCATTGTCTTAGGAAATAATTTCAGTGAAAATGGAAAGATGGGAGAATGAAACAACTTCATTGACTCGGCCACCTTAATTCCTGTAATTGTCTGTTAAGACATCAGTCATAATTTGCATTACTTCTAGCTCATAAACAGGAATGGTTAAAGTGCATGGGTTTGTTGTGGGTTTTTTTTTAGTGGCTCTAGATTCAGCTTTCCTTGTAGGTCAAGTGCTTTAAAAAAGTGGGCTTTAAGAGAAAAGAATGTCAGAGATGCATCTTAGCAGTGTGTGTTGGTTCACTAAGTACAATTTGAGGGCAAAAAAAAAAAAGTTTCTTTACTTACCTAAATGCAGCCTTCCCCCCCCGCCATGCTTTTGGTCACTATTTGCAGTGTTTTATTTCTGTGAAACTATACACTCCTTTTTAAATTCCCAGATTCTTTACTATCGTTAAAATCCACGCAAAACGAAAAATAAATATCTTGTTCCTGACATAGGGGTAATTACAGTGACAAAACCTGAAGATTATCAGTTCAGATTAAGCTCTCTTGGAAACAGAGGATATCTGCCAGCCTGTTCTACAGGTCAGAAATTTGGGAACTTTTAAAGTGACATTTAGATCATTCACTAAAGGACTGACCTTTTGGGGAGGTGGACCTGAGGTCACCTAATAAATATGTAAGAGCATGTCTCTCATTTGTCATTCTGAGGCAGAATGTCACTACCCTCAAGACTCAAATGTACACAAGGAATCCCAAATTGCATGAGCAGCATGAATACTCCAGTCGTCTGACATAGAGGCTGGTCAACAGTTGTGGTCTATGCATCTTTCATGGTATCCACAGTAAAGTGCAAATATGTTCAACAATTTTTGCAAGTCATTATTCCAGGTCCCCCCATGCAAAAATGCTCCGATTCTGATATGAGTACCTTTTTGAAGGTTAGTCTAGATGCCAAGACATTACATCCCTGGGAAAGTGAGTGCTCACCAAGAGCTACTTACTAAATACTCCTGAACTGCCTACAAGACTCAAGAACCAAGACAGCTGGATTTCTAGGGGGTCTGTTTCTGTGCGCAGGATGTGAAGAGGAAGGCTTTGATCATGAAATGTGCATGGATGTTCAAGGAAAGTTGTTGTGCCACAGTCTGTTCAGGCCAGGTAATTAAAAGAGCAAAATGGTGAATGCCCAGTCAAAAGGAATTGACTCATGACAGCAAATGGCAATTGCCTCATGGTTTTATGCTAGAATTATAAAATCAATTCTACAACCACTGCTATGTGAAGGTAGCACTAATGAGAAATTCCAGTGCAGCTGAGCCTTGCCATTCATTATTTGCTGAACATACTGCAGAACTCAAGGTCCGCAGGTTATTTGGGGTTTTATGGGATGTAATCATGAAGTGATATTGGTTATGCTTCTGTACAGAAACCTCAGGATTCATTTCTGTACAAATTCAAGCACACAAATACTCCAGTGCTTATGGGAAATAGCAGGTGTCATGTGGACAAATCTGGGTTCTTAATCTAGTTAGGAACTAGTTTAATATCCAAGGTGAACAATCCAGAACTGTTCTTAGAATTTAAATTTTGCTTGAACAGCCAAGGGTTGTTCTGTAAAAATTGAAGGGAAGCGTTAGTGAAAATAAGGGAGTCACCAAGGGTGTTCTCTTTTTTTTGAAAGGATAAACTTAAGAAATATAGAGAAATGTTTGTTGTGGTCAAATGGGCTGAAAAATTTGTAGAATTCAGTGTGAGAGTGGCTTTAAGTCAAAGACCGTGATCAAATTTCTCTTCTTTTTTCCTTGGCTATTTAAATGCGAACACCTACCATGTAACTTTCGTTGTTTCATCTAAATTAAAAAATTGCTGTGACGAACATGTAGGCATTAATACAGAAAACAGAGTGGCAATAAAAAAACTGATCTACATGGGATTTTGATAAACAGTTAATTTAGTTTATTTCTCATTCCATAGCTGAGAATGGTTTGGATCCAGTGTTTGGTCTGTTTGCACATTTCTATTGAAGAGAGCCAAACAAATCACTCCCAGTATTATTGGATACTGTGGTTCTAATTCATGTCCTGAGCATATCTCCAAAAGCGAAGAAAACCTTATAGGCCCGTGCATAAAAATTTGAAACATTTTGTCTTACGTTCTAGGATAGCTCAACAGGAGGTGGTTATCTGTTTGTTGATTGTAGCTACTTGAAGTTTATGAACCAAATAACCTAACCTCTTAAGTAATAGGATACTGGATGTGAAAACCCAAAGCTGCATGAAATAATTCCACCATCCCAACACAGACAATGTGGAAAATTGGGAGGTATTTAATTAATGCAAAACAGTGGTGTGTAATTCCTTTGAAATGTGTCAAGCCATTCATACCTTATGAGTGTATAATACACAGAAGAGACCCTCAGGGTATGTTGAAAGTGGCATCAAATTATTTAAGATCTCTTCATACTTGCTTCAACCTCTTCCACCTCAGGTGACCACAGCAGGAGAGGACTTTCCAGTTTAAGTTCAAATGTGTTTCAGATAAATAAGTTTTGAAATGAGACCGAATACCGATCAGATTAAAAGGTAACCTCAAGGTGCTCTTATTTCGTTATGCATACAGAGATAGGGGTCCTTTTTTTGGGATGACAGTTCATGACGTTAATGAATTATCGATAGGAGGGATGGTTCCCTGGGTCACTGTAATCTCAGCAACACTTAAGACTAAACGAATGAGCACTCCTGCAGTCAATGACCTGGATGAAATTGATCGACTAAGAAGCAATTAGTTTGGTCATTGTTTTAGCAGAGATGCATACTGTGGCAACCTTCTGCATTCACTTAGGAGTCTCCCAAACTTGCACTTAAAGCTACATTCCCGGCAAAACTACATTTATAACAAAACCTGCTTAAGCCATCTTATTTGGATAATAAGTTTGTCTGTTCTAATCCTATTCCCAGTAAAGTTTTACATGGAATAAAGAAAGAACTAGGTTTAAAAGGGATTAGTAGTCTCAAGATTTATTTCTTTTTTTTTTTTTTTTTTTTTTTGTCTGCTGTACCTTGTTGTTTGAGGAGCAAACAGTAAAGAAAAAGGTGGTACTTGTTCTGCATTCCTTCCAAGTGTTGTAATGACAGCATCAAACTGAATTATTTGAAAAGTTTTAGTTTGGGAGACTGGTGCTTCTGATTTGGGATCTTGTTTTCTTCATAATTTTTTTTATATTTGCTTTCTCCCCAGGTCACACAAAATCTTGGTGTGAGGCAGAGATGGGGAGGAAAGCACTGGAACAGAACTGTTGCAATTTTCAGGCCTCCCTTTCATTAACTCTGATTGCTCATCAGCAGAAATACCCAGGTTTGCTGCTCCACTTCTGGGATTCTTTCAGTTTGTGCAGCCACATCAGGTACTTACCTTTTATCTTTGTTAGGGAGCACTAACAATTAAAAATCCTCTTTGGTCTGTACCCATTGACTCCTAATGAACATTAAAGAATGCTTTACCACAGGACTTCTTTTTTCATGTGCATGTATCTCACATACGGCACACACTAACTAGTTACATACAGTCTTAGTGTGCATTTTGTATGCACACAAAAGTTCCAGATGTGCTGTGTATCTTGTTTAGTTGACTTTATTCTTCTGTAAAGCCAAGAGAAATATTAATCATTCATTTACTGTTAGGGGATGGGTCTTCTTCTCATATTTCAGTAAAGGGGGTGGAAAAGTAAAGTAAGCCAAATTTTTTCCTATTTAAGGCCAAAGCTGGGGAATGCTTGTGGCTGAGTTCTGTACATGGCCCGGTGCTGGAAGGGCAGGGAACAACCGATGTTGCTATTTTGAATAGATTTTTATTCCCCCCCCATTTTTATTTTTGCACAGAGAGTCTCATGTCTAATATTTAGACATGATGAGCTTTGTGCAAAAAGTAACTTTGCTCATTCTTGCCGTGTTTCAACCCTCAGTTATTTTGGCACAACAAGACGGTGAGTAATTCAAGCTTCTTATGATTTAATGTCTTTATTTTTATTTTCACCAATGATTTTAATAGCTAGTAAGAAATGTGTATTCACAAATCTCACCAGAACACTTTTTGTTCACTAATTCAGCAAAGTCAGATGTTTAATGCTGAAGCTGAAAGCTGCAGGAGTTTGCATTACCATCCCAAAGGTTTCTCTTTGCTTTGCTTTCTTCTGTGGTTAAAAGGACTGTACAGTGCTGTCTGCCTTAGCTGCATTTGTTCTTGTTCTTACTTGTTTTCCTATTAGAGACACCGGAGAGTTCTTAAACTATTTCTTTTAACTCTTGGAACAATATTTTAACTGTTAGCTCTGCGCTGCCTGGAAGTTATTTGTCACAAGCAGTAAGTCTTTTTGCTTCCAGCTTTTTTATTTGGAGTTCTCCTTTGTATTTGTGTGTTTTCCACTGGCAGCGTAAGGGTTTGTTTAAACAATTTGCATGCGGAAAATAGCCTTAAAATTCTAACCAGTTTCGATGAAACAGTTTTTGAGAGCCATACATGAATATACGTCAGCTTGCGGGATTTTTGCTTCGACATAAAGCAGGAGGGTAAACTAATTCCCTCAGCTGAAATAGTTTGAATTGTGCATCTGCAGGCTGTTTCAGTCCCTCCGGAGACTGATTAGCAGCTGATGGTATCTGGAAGTCTGTGCATGCGAGTATGTGTGTGCATGTTTACAGAGAGCGAGAACACAAAAAACCAAATGAACATGGAATTTAGAGGGGGGAAGAAAATACTTTGTATACAATAATTCAACTTCGAGTGAAGATAAGTGTGGTACGAGTATTTAAGTTAAACAGATGACATTCCACAAGTACAGCTGACCTTTTTTGGATGTGCTCTGTTCCTGCTTGCCAGACATTGTAGACCAGACCTTCCTTAAGATGAAACATTTTTCTTTCTTGTAAAGATAAAAGATCTGCAATGTATTTATTCCTGCATCGGGGCAACGAGTAACTTTACAAATAACTTGATAAGCAGCAGCCAAATTAACTGTAGTGCAATAAAGGAAAGCCAAATGCCTTTAAAACCACACCCTACGCTACTCTGTGTGATAAAAATCATGAAAACGATTATTTAGCCATTTCATGGCAAATCTGTCTGCCTTAGCATACCTGGAAAGGCACCTCTGCCAAGGGGGGTGACTGTGAGTCCACCAGCAGGCTGTTGGCAGTGGAGCGGTTGGAGCTCAGGGGGCTCTGTGCGTGAGCAAATCAGGTAACATCATCTGCGACAGCAGCGTGCCCAAATACCAGCCTCCCTCGCCAAGCACAGACGCAGGCTCAGCCTTGTAAAGTATCTTGAAAAAACCCCAATGCGTATAAAGATATTCTGTAGAGAATAAATATAACATACTGTGAACTGATGCTTTTCTGTTCCTGCCTTTCCAGTATATAAATTGTCTCTTCAGTAATCCTCAGTGAAGAAAATATAGTAAAATTTGAGCAAATGTTTGCTATGAGTTTTCTCTGCTTACAGCAGCAAATAATATACATATTGCGTATATTTAATATGCATTATGTGTATATTTTATATATCTATATATCTGCCTTCGGAGGGATAAGGACTAAGGGACCATCCAGTATAAAAAGAAGGAACATCAGTTTTATTTCTCCCAATAAACAAATCCCCACCCTGAGTGCCAAATCCCTCACTCTGGTCGTATCCCTGGACATTTCTGAGGTGCAACACATACTTGACTCAAGAAATGGTAAATTTTGGGTAGAAGAACAATATACAAACGAAGTGTGAGGGAGTATTCTCATTTCTCTGCCACATTCCTGTTTCATGGTGTAGTAGCATTTCCTTACTGGGCTAACTTCCATACTACTTACAGGGATGATGTTACACAGAGACACTGATAAAACACTACTTACGCCTTAAAATATCAAAATCTGACCTCTCTTTGGAATGTTCCTTTCCACACATTTGAATATGCTTTTCTTACAGAAAGTAATAATTGAAGGAGTTGATTATTAGC
The DNA here is from genome assembly GCA_034782735.1 of Sagittarius serpentarius. Lineage (NCBI taxonomy): Eukaryota > Metazoa > Chordata > Aves > Accipitriformes > Sagittariidae > Sagittarius > Sagittarius serpentarius. Next base: position 18,342,130 of record JAVKLA010000001.1, read on the forward strand.
ATCACTGATTCATGTGCAGGGCAGCGATGAACTGGGAAACCAAATTTTCCACGATCCAAAAGAGAGTTTCCAGACATGCTAAAATGCTCTCTCTTGTCAAGAAAAATGTTTATATGGTTAGTATCAAATGTGAGTCAATATAAAATTTTCCTTGAGAAAGCCTGCCAGGAGACAAGACTTGGCAAGATATTAAGGAAACTGCTCAGTATACACTACGTTTAGGATAGTCAGATGTACCTCTGGGCTATGTGTTTCTTTGTCTTGCTGTAATAGCTAGGAATGGAGATTTGAGTACAGCCTCAGGTTGAACCTCTTCAAAAGCTCGGGATCTGGATATTGTGGAACAAGGAATTTTCTGTGACTTCCATGGACAAACGCTGTATGTCCTGGTAACCCACTAGGATGCTTTTAGCCTGCAAATGAAATCACCTTGACATAGTTCAGGTTTTCTGATGTGTGTCAAGTTAGTGTAAGGTGTTTACAAGCCCTGACAATGTTCAAGATAAAATGCCTCCCCGTGGCTGACATGACATGAAGCTGGTGCTTCAGACATGACAGGTGATTCAGATTCCAGCAATGTATATTCAGTTCCACCACTTGAAGGCACCTTTACGTCCTGCATATTAAACTACCAAAAAGTTCTTAGAACTTAGAATGCTTCTTTAGGAACGAAGTCCATCCTCTACCCAGCCAGCACGATTTGTGCAAGCATTTGCTAGCCTTACGACCTACATTGATCCCATTTATACTGAGTTTGTACAGTCAATCAAGACAGCTGCTTCCAGAAGACAGCATAACTTTTAGCTAGACAGACGGCAGGTATTTGGCAGTTTCCACTGACTACCAAGGAAGCACGTGCACAGCCCCGCTCACATCAGTGCCCAAAGGGAGGTCAGAAGGATTTGGGCCCGTCTCAGCTGCATCTGAGATGGTTAAAGGACACTGCATCTGAGATGGTGTGACACTTCTCCTACGTACACCCCGTAGTCCTTGAGGAACTTCTCTGAGGTCATCAGGAAAACTCCACTGCTCTAAAAGCCGTGTGAGAGCAGAGCCAGAAACCCTTCGTTATTATTCCAAATAATTTTTTGCTCTAATGTAATTCAGTGTTTTCCTTGTCATGTAAGTATTATCTTGGCTGTTTGGTCAGGAAGCTCGTTTCTGAGGTAATGACTGAATCCTAAAATATCTCTGAGAAGACTTACTGACCTTTGATATTACTTTCAGTCGCAAATTACAGTTTTGAAATTAAATAAAATGATTACATGTAGGTTTCAGGAGGCACCATGCAAAGAGCTTTTTATGCTGAGCTCCCACTTCTGATCCCCCAGAAAAGAAGGGTGGTATTTTGGGAAAACTTCTAAACAGCTTGGTTTAGCCATTTTGCTTTCTTCTTTTATTAATGGGAAAGGATTACATAAGTAATGAAGTAGATGGATACTGCACAGATGCAGTATATTTGTGAGACTGCCAGACTGACATTTTTAGCACTTGCCTATATGGAACGTTGCACATAAGCATTTCGTTGATAAATTAGCTAGTTTAAGGATAATGCTAATGACAGTCGGAACTATCTTTCCTCAAAGGTTTTGGTAACACAGAAAAGCCCCCCTCCAGAGTTTTGAAGGTAAAACCAGATGATGCACGTCTGTGTGCCGATAGATAATTGCACCACCATAAGTAACCTGGGCTCTGTGAAGGTATGGAAGATCATCGGTCTACTGCTCTTCTTCCATTTTCCCTAACTATTTTTCACCAAGCGCACGGCAGGCAAGGTTATGCTTAGGAAAATTGAAACATTCCTTTCTGCTCTGGAAAAATCATGCTAAATGAAAGCCTGGGGAATCCACCCCCTCTAAACATTATATATATGTTCTTGGAAATATGACAAATTTCATAAACACATTTTAGATCACACATCCCTGGAAGACATTAGCCTTAGGAAAATGAGACCATTATATATCCCTTTCATTATTTTCCAGATTTGTTTTTGATTTGAGACCAAATCTACGTAGACTGATTTTTTTAAAAAAGGAGGTGGAGTTGGAACCATCCACTGCTTTATTACGGGGGGAAGAGGCAGAGGTAGAAGGGTGTTGTCTCTGGCACGAACATTACTGCTGATGCCTCAGTCAGAGTCATTACATTTGCTCCTTTCTTAGTGCTGCAGATTACAAGCAGATCCTATTTCCTCTTCCAGCTTCTGCCAAAGTTTTGAGGTTTGAAATAGGCAGCCATGTGTCACTTGCAAAATCTTAGCTGATGCCAGCCTTACACAACAGCTGGGTGTTAGTTTTAATTAATGCTATTCAAGAGAAAGAAAGGAGTGAATTACTATCACTTTTTTGTTTCACAGACTGGCTGATGAACCAGACTGATGTGGATCTATTAGTCATTGTCCCAGTTACGTGCTAATGTTGTTCAAACCTTGTTTTAATCAGAAATGTGCAGAAAACGGGACGTACCTGGCTTCATAATTGGGAAAGTATGCTGTAGGTCAGTAGGGGAAATGATGCAGCTTGTCAGCATTTTGCATTAAAAGCAGTCTCTTCAGAGCTGAAAGGTTCAGCCTGCCAGTAGTGGGAAACAATAACAGAGTGGGCTTTCCCTGGCTAGCGGGCACCATGAAAACTATATTGTTCTTGATGTTTTTACGGTAGGTTATTAGTCTGGAGAAGGGCACAAGCCATAGCTGCTATAACAGTTGCAAGTTTTAATTTGGTGGTTTGAAGTAACAATTTGTCAAAACCCACAGAAATGGAAATTAGTGCAATGGTCATGTCAATTAATACTCCAGATTATGCGGTCCTTTAGTCCTGCTTGCTTAAAAAACTAGGCAAAAGATCTCAGCTAAGAAAAGAAAAGAAAAACTGTTGGCAATGGCAAAGGCACGTTGTTAATAAAATGGGTTTTTCTGGTCTTGAAGTAACTGTATTAGATTCACATATCATTGCAGAAATTCTATGTGATGGCGCAAAATTCTATTTATTATTGGCAAGACCCGCAACAATAAAACTCAAACTTGAAAAGGGTATAATAAAATCTTTTCTGATTCGACCTGACAACTGTTAGCTCATTCCCCTTGTGGTAGCTTGGTAGATTGCACAACTTTAACGAGGTTTAGAGTTCGGTACCTACCACCTGTACATCTACGGTTTTGACATATTCTGATTTTGGTTTTTGGCAGATGATAAATAACCTTCAACACAAAATGGAACAAACATTTTAGTGTCGTCATTTTACCTGCTGCAATATTTTACCAGCCTGCCCCTCCTTTGACGCGTCCATGATGATATACCCTGTACAGAAGGAGAACCGGGCACAGATGCGATTCCTTCTCCAGGAGTGATGCAAGAAGTGTTATTTTGCTTCTGTACCTTCAGGTCAGACTGTTGAGGGGAGTGTGGATGGGTGCAGAAGAATGCTGCAGCCCCTGACCCTTAGCATGCTGCTGATCTCCAGCCTAGGGGATCCAGTGGATTCCTCCTGGAGAGAAGGCTGTTTGGGGCTGTGCTGCTCACATTGATGTTATCTCTGTTACAGAGATGCTGTATGGTGACTCACTGCAGTTGGCTTCCCATGGCCACACTGCTACTAGATACGGGAGCCAGTGCTCTAGCTTAGTTACTGCTACCGGACAGCTGCTCCTCTATGGATTTTCTTTCTTCCATCGAACCTTTCGATGCACAGGGTTTGTGAAGCTTTGCTTTCTGTCCTCTCTGTGGCTTCCCTGACAGTAGACATTTTGTCCCTGGCAAAATTTGTAAGGAATTCCCACAGAATTTCCTGATCTTTCTGCATTCAGCACAGTCAGACACTTTGTGTTTCAGGGGAGTAAGAGTCCCATATTTATGTGTAGGGACTATGCCATTAATATTTCTCACATTGCTTTGAGACGGTATAACAATTTCAAAGATTAACCCTTACATTGCTCCTGGCTGTGGCTAATGAACAGATAATCTCCACGGGCAGTAAAAAATTACATATTACAGGGGTCGGAAAATCTATTCTGTAAGTCTAACAGAGAGAGAGAGGTGTGCTTATACTATCTTAAATGCTGGAAGGGGTGCAAGGAGGAATGAGTTCCATCATTGACTGTAGAGCAATACACCTTTCACGCACAGGTATAGTAAATTATATTTTTCATTTATATTTTCAAGCAGTCATTATTTTTTCTCATCTTGTATTTCATAGGGAAGGTTCTCTCCATTTTGCTTTGAGAAAACCTAACCCACTTCCAACCACTGCTTTTATTTATTGTCACTTCAGACCCAATCTTCTTGTCTCCGAGTCTGCAAAGTGGAAGCCTCTGCCTGTTTCATGTCAAAATGACAATGGAAAACATGATATAACCCCCTCCAACAACAATGATTTCTTGGCTTTAGTAACTTCAGCTCTGTGACTTCTGGCTTTGTTTAGTGAAAGTACAGCAGAAGAGATTCCTTTCAGATTAGCTAAGAGACTACTTCCATTTTCCCTCATTTACGTCAAACCCTTCATTTAAACACGAACTATCAGAACGAGGATGAAAATGGTACCTCTTTTAACAGTGTCTGCACATTTTTGTCTTGCTTTGATTCACACAAGTACTCTGTGAAGAGACGTCTGCCAGGGAGGAGAAAGCATGCACAGGACATTGAACAGGAAGAGTGTGATGATAATGGAAAGATACATATTTTTAAGGCTGAATGTGTTTTGTTATTTTGAAAGCCTAGGCCTTCTCTTACAGCTAAAGAGGTACCCAAGTGACTCAAGAAATGGGGGATGTGACTTGTGACTTGTAGGTTTAAGACTTTAGCTGAGTTGGTACCAGAATGGCCTTCAGCATAACACAAAGCTTTCCACAGCCACAGGAGACCCATCCCTTTCTGCTGCTGGTTTTCTTTCAGTCACTGTGCATCCCAGCCTGGAGGGTGGCACAGGCACCTCTGCTCTCCTGCCAGGCAGCAAGAGATTTCCTTCCATGCGCAAAACTTCTGTGGCTTCAGGTGCCACTTTATTCCCAGCCCCAGCACTGTGAAGGGCAGCAGAATCGCAGGAACATCCCGTGCACATTTGCAGGAGTAGATACGGAAGGATGATCTGTGTCTGGAAACTGCTTCCCACAGCAGTTTGACACTGGCAGGTCTTGGAAAACTTCTGGACATATTAGTTGCCACTGAAATTCCCTGCAATTCACGCCCAGTGACCAGTCGGTGCATTAGCAGGCTGTCTGCTGCAGAGGAAAATACCTCTATTCTTTCCCTTTGTGCTTCTTCTCTTTTCCTGCTTTCCATTTTCTTGTAGGAAAAGAGACAAAAGCAAAATTGCAGCTCCTTTTTCAAGCAGACACGAGAGAAGCAATTGCTCACCCAAACACAGCTAATGGAAAATAAGGGAAGCATTGCTCATTGTTCCTTTGATGTTTGGTGTAATAACGACGCTGAGCATTAAAGGAGAATGAACTACATCCCCCATGGTTTCCTTCAGCTATGAGCAGTGAAAATAGAATTCCGATTATCTTGGAAAACACTTCTATGTTCATGAGAGGCTTTTTAAAAAAAATGTATTTTTTTTTTTTCTGTGTGTGACTTTAATTCTACTGTATGGTGTTTGCTTGTTTCCCTACAGAGCAGTAGTCATTCTGTGCCAGCTGTTTAAGAGAAGAATGTCCTAGTGAAAGCAAACAATAGGCTGTGTAGTGGGAATTGCAAATCTTTGAAAAGAGTAATTGAAATCTGCTCAGACATTTAGAAGATTCTTTGCACAATATTCTAAGCCTGTTGGTGGCTTAGTTGTTGGCAGGGTGGTCCTCTTTGTAGATCTCTCTTTTTTGTATGAACAGAATAGCATAAATATGGAGGGGAAAAGAAAAAGGAAAGAAGAGAGGCGTTCAAGTCCAGCTGATCCTTTTCCTGTTAGAGCAGCTGAAGAGAGAAAGAGCACTGTAAACTTCTTGCAGTGAAGAATCAAAAAAAAAAGTACAGAGGCTCTTCATTTATCAGGTGTTCTCTGGCTCAGGCTCTTCCACTCATACCTTTTAAGGACTCTGGCAGATAAACTCTGGTGGATCTGGCTCTGTCTGCTGGAGAAGTTCTAGCCTTCCTCTGCTATGCGGCGCTGTTTATTCTCACCCTGTGCCAGCAGGCGTTGTTACTGCACAGACCAGGGAGAGCTAGATGCGTGCCAGGCTTCGGGCAGCCACTTCAGTTGCAATGCTTCTGACCTCTGATATTAATAAAAAGTCAGCTCCGTGCTTGCAGGCTCTTCGCTGCACCAGAAGTGTGGCTTTTCACCTGAGGAGGGAATTGGTTAGGAAGATCCTTAGGTCTTCGTGCTTAAAAAACAGGCATAGAACTTGAAACTTAAAAGTGGCCCGAAAATTAAGGAAGTTGTCTTTGGTACCCTGAGAAAAGCCTCACAATACTCACTTTAGTAGCCTTAGGAAGTTGACAATAAGAACATTGTATCCAGTGTACAAATAGCCATTTAATATCCTCTATGAGGCAGATTAAGAAGAATTTCAAATACTGCCATCTGTATCCAACAAACTGTCCAAAATGGATGTGGGGTGAATTAGTACAAACTGGAATAAGGAATGAATGAATTACAAACTGGTTTGCAGATGAAACTAGGTTAATGATGGTCTATGCATTCAGAATCCCCCCTCGACCTTCTGAATTACCAATACCTTTAATTTATTGGCAGGCAAAGATATGATTCTTTTCTTTAGACAGTACGCCAGAGTTCTTTAATCCATCACTGGAATATGAAATACAAGAACCAAACCCTTCATTTACTTCCAACTTCTGAAATTACAGGGAAATCAATAAAATTGTGCAGGGAGTTATGTTAGTGTAGAATTTGACCTCCTGCTGCTTTACTCATCTCTGATGTAAATTCACTATGGCCATGGAGTTATATTAGGGCTGACTTTGTCCAACGCATCTGAAAATATAAATGATATTACCATATGTACTATACTGCATTGTAACATTTCCCATCTGTTTCAGTCTCAGGAGAGAAGCGCTGAATCAAGCTGATTTCTTCCAAGGCAAACCACAGAAACAGCATTGCATACAAATTGTTAGCCCTCTTACTGAGCTAAGGGGAAAGAGAAGATCATGTCCCACTTGAAACTTTAATCACCTGATAAAAACGATTTTAATTACAAAGTTAGGCAATGAAAAACAAAAATCATACTTTACACACACACACACACACACACACACAGCCTTTGGGTTTTATCTTGCAAGAAGCTTAAAGTATCCCGAATTAAGTAGTTATAGTTCAGTGTTTTACCTGAGGTGCTATGTAAAGCAGGCTGTAACAATTACCAGTTTCCAATGATTCCCTTTCACTTAGCAGCTCAGAAGCTGAATCTCACTTTCATGATGCTTTGGATATGTCAGACTGGTTGTACGGTCTGGGGAAACCTGCTTGTACACAATGACATTTTCAGTTTTTCTTTATTCTCACCAGGACAGTCCTACTGCAAGAAATGTTGCGAAGAATGCTCCAATGCTATAAACTATTCCTGGTCCTAGCTAAAAATCACAAATGCAGAAGTATGTCTTTGAGATACACCTTGGGGGTGATTTTTGTTTTGAAAGTTCTGACAAAATATTGTGCTGGATTTTGGTAAATTTTTCCACTTAATTGATCCTAATAATGTTGAGCATGAAGCTGTTGCTTTTCTTTAGAAATGTGTTAGGCCAGCTTCTTACGGAATAAGAATGGAAGTGTTCATGCGTTCAAGTGTGCAAAATTAAGATTACCTTGACACTTGGACCCTGAGTGTAGAAGTCTTCACTGACTGCCCAAGGAGTGGGCAGGATGTATGTTTAAAGAAACTAGTAAATCCATAAAATCATCAGTAATCACATCAGACCTTGAATTTATGTCAGTTTCTGCTTGGTTTAAGACACAAGTCTTTCTGCCATTTGGCATCATTCATCCACTCTAAAGACAAGCGGCACATTAAAATCAGATTACTACAGAGCAGTGAGAATTTATGCCAGGGCTACGACTAAATAGCCACAAATAAAGTGATTACAGCCTGCTGCTTATTTTTAGAGTGACACAAAATGGCACAAAAGGTGATGTGCCAAAACCCATTGTAATGTAAGAACAGAGGGAATGGAAAAATCTCATAGGCGTTTTACCAATAGTTGGAAGAGTGACTGAAAAATTATGCAATGGTCCCTCTAAAAGGCATTAAATGCACAGAATTAAGAGGAAGTTCTTACTTACTGTGTGTCCTGCTCCAATGCAAACAGTTACCCTTATTAAAAGTTTTGATTTGTCAGGCACTGAAGACCTTTAGTTCCCACCAGAATAATTAGAAGTTGATGTTCTTTAGGTCTGATCCAAAGCCCAGTAAAATCAAGGGAGGTTCTGATCAGGCAGTGTTTACCCTTAATCGGGAACGACTGTTACACATTCTGCAGATTATAGCAAAAGAGGTCTGTCTCTCCTAAAAAGTCAGAAGTATAACTATAATTGTCTGAGTTACAGAGTGAACCTGTTGAGAGAGGACTTTGGAGAGGAAATCCCAGAGTAACATTTAAATACAGATAGTCATTCAGGAATATCTTCCTCCCTTGCAAAAAACAATTTAGGTCATAATGTTGTCGAGGAATAGCTAACAACAAAAGGAGTATAACCATCTCTTGCATCCATCAGCTGTTTTTCACAAAATGACTTTTGTAAGTTCAGAAACAGGTGTAACAATTCTCTGGGCAACCCCAAAAAAGAAGCAACGTGATAGATAAACAGCAGTCTGCTCTGTCCTGCCCCTTGTGTGACTCAGTTTGAAATGGCAGTTCTGCCAAAAACAGCCTCCACCAACTAAACAAACAAAAATATCCTTCTTGCACTTTGTTTTCCTGTTAGCAGTTCTGAAACAAGAAAACTCTTCTGCCATTGTTTTTCATGCTGGACCCCAGCTAAAGCCAGTGGGGCGGTTGTGTAACAATATGGCCAATGGAATATCCATGTCCCTACTTCAGAGCAACACTTATGTGGCAGGATGACCTTTAGAAGTTAAAAGAAGAACATCATTCAAGGATGTCAACAGGTTTGCCTGAATAGAGCAATTTGTGAAACATAAATGTTGAGACAGAACAACGTGACAGATTCAGCTGCTTTGGACCACGTTACATTTGAGAAGAACAAAAGCCCTCTGAAGATAAAGGAGAAAAATAAGCGTTCTGAACATAAGTCACACTTTGAAAGATGGGGAAGAAGCCAATAATCTGCAAGGAAAATAGAGGCATTTTGTATTTTACTTGGTAGCAAATATGCCACAGGGCTATTTTTTAATCCTGATATTCCTAAAATTTCTAAAAGCTGCCAAAAGTTTGCAGCATTTGGAGCTTATAAAGATGAATGAAGGGAACAAGCAATGATTTGTTTAAAATGCAAATACTTGTTTGTACCAGTGCAGGCCTGGGGGTTTTTTCCCATTTTGTAGTCCGAAAGACAGATTGGGTGGGTCTCAGAGAAAGGACAGTTTGGCTACATGACATAATAATCCTTTACCCGAGAATCCAGCCTCTTCTATGTATTGCCAGTGAAAGAGTGCGTGTCTCCTTTCCGCAATACCTCTGACAGACAAGTACAGTATTATGATTAACGAGCATTCTTTTATGCTGCTTTCTTTCTTGCTCTGCATCTGAGTAGAGAGGAAAACGTCTGGGACTGGCGCAGTAGCAGGACTGTTCAAATGCCAGCTTTTTTGGCAGACAAGCATCCCTAGAAGTAAGAAAGCTTCAGTTGCAGTCTGAAAGCACAGGATGTAGCAGTCCTTTTTGGTGTGAAGCTTGGGAAATCTGTGAACCGTTCATTCATACTCCTTTTCCATTCCACCCAATAGCAGTTCTTCCTCCTACAGGACACGGAGCAGGAAAGGATTTTTAAGATGGACCTGCTCTGATTTTTCACAGCCTGCATTTAAGCGTTTTATCAATTGAGGTTTCATTCCTGATACCTCCAATCAACACGGTGGACAAGCCTTACAAAATATTACATCAGTACCATTAAATCTGAAGATGTCTGAATAAGTAGGTAGGCCCAAGTTGGCCCTTATATCCTCATGCACGGTGTGAAATGGATCCAATTAATTAGCTGGTTGTTTTAAGACAATTCCAGCTGAGAGAATGTCTGTAGGCCTATGCAGTTGAAAAAATAATCTTGTTAAACCATTCCTTTTCTTATATTTCCACCTCTTTTCCTGACTCCTGTGAAACAGACACTATTTCAGATTTGTTGAGTACTCAGAACTTACCTGACAGGAGAACATGCGGACAAACCAGACCATTCTGGCCTCAGCAAGCCAACTGGTTCATTATGAGAGTCTGTTTGTTTCCATTACTGATCGTGGGATGGAATCAGAATGTTTGATTTTCTCATAAACATCATTTTAATACCAGATAGGGAGCCTAAAGCATTTGCTTCAAGGTAGACGCCGTGGCATTCTTTTCTGCTCAGCAGATGGAAAGCAGTGATGCTGCAGATGCTGGGATGGATTCCTCCGTCTACTCCACTGTAGGGGAGAATGATAGCATTTCCACTGAAAATGAACAATATCTCTCCTTTCTACTTTGTCCTTTGGTTTAACAGTGTATAAAACAGTGCTGGAATTACACCATGAAAGTATTTACTGTAGAAGAAATGTAAAAACACTTTTTGAAGTAGCCATGCTGTAAAGCTAATGACCAAAACCAGGTCAGGGTAAGGAAGCAAAGGCTTTGTACGGTTAAAAGTCCATAGAAAGCAACAGAAAGACTTGTCTTAGTTTCAGCAGACTTTGAATCCGGTCAAATTTAGAGGCCGCCTTCAGCTCAGTGCTTTAGCCTTTACCAGATTCACTTTAAATGACAGCAGAAACTGTTTGCTTGACTCATTGTGTTTGTGATCAGATTCTCACAGATAAAGCTCCTCAGTTTTGCTTCTCAAGCCATCATCAAGTGGCTGCTGGAGGATCGTGAGTCACCTCTCTGTGGACTATTGCCCTTTCTGAGGCAGAACCAGACAAGTTCAAGATGTTCTTTAATTTCTAACCATTTAGTCACATCTCTGCAAATGGGATATGTGAGTCTGCTACTATTTGCTTTGTCCAAAGTGGAAAAGCCTGTGGTTTTTGAGGATACTATTAGGAGGTTTTTTTTTTTTCCTCTTGCCATATAAAATGTGGTTAAGTCATGATCACAGCGCTTGCACAAATACAAAGCCAAAAGCAACTACAAAACAGGTCAGCTTCTCAGGTCATAGCTCTCGATAACAAATTCCCATTCACCTCACTGGAATCAGGATTATGTCCTATATGACATCTCTCATCCTTCAGGCCTACGATGACCATGTTTGTTTTCCCCTGTACACGTTTGAGCTCTTTTACGTACCACACTTACAGGTCCTTTGAGACTAAATGGTGATTTTCCTTTCAGCTTTCCCTATTGGTCTGCTTACATACAGCTGCTTGTCTGCTTAGAAAATGGGAAGTAATTCAAAACCAGCATATGACCGAGATTGTGTTGCCTTTTTTGCTTTGCTTTGCTTTTTAGGCTGGCCCAGAGAAATGCTACTCACAGCAAAATCTTTAAAAATGTGAATGCTCAGTAAACAGCATAAATGCAAAGTTATTCAGGCTTTCAAATATTAAACTTTAATGTTCTGTACAACGAAGATGAGATTGACACGGCTGCCAACAAACCATTGCAATAACTGCCAGTAGAAGTGAAGAGCTGTATGGCCACCGTATTTTAGGACTTTGGGAAGAAGAATAAGATTATGCATTGCCAGAGGCGAATACTGTTGAGTTCTAATATTTTTTTAAGTCTTAGGCTAATATATCTGTTCAGGAATCAATAAGAAAAGCTGGCTAAGGCAAGTATGTGACTGTTTTACCGCAAGTCTAAAAGTAGGCAAGTCAGCTTTTTTATAACCTTATTATTCCTATATGTTACTTGCCAGTGCTTTAGCACAAATCAGCTTTCCAAAGGATTTTGGAGCTAACGGTTAATCTTTATGAGCAATGCAAAATGCATTATGTCATAACACGCTGACACACAGATCTACATGTGAGCACAGAGGGGGTGTCTTGAACAGACTAAGTCTTCCCAGATGTAAGTTTCCTTTGGAAACCTATTTAATACTTTCATTCTGCCAACGGCCGCAACGATTTTCATTGCGGCTCTCCTAGCTTGTTTCTTAATTCATTTAACAATGTCCAGAAAGGTAGAAGCAATATGAATGTCATTAGATCCATGTCTTCATTTTTTTTTGTCTTTTCTTTCTGTTAAATGATGCCATCTACTGTAGAATAACTGAATGACAATATTTTAAAAATGCAGAGAAATCTGCTTTATTTCCTTATTACTGTAAAATTGTGTCAGTCATTTTGCGGCACGTTTTTCATTTCCTTAGTTGTCATCGATATTGTAGACTAAAATGTGGAAAGGTGAGTATTCTCAGTGTGAAAAATTCAGAAAATAGCAGCTGTCCTGAAAACAGAACCTTTTCTAACCGGCAGTGCAAAAATATGGGAAAAACAGCCCTTGTCTGCTCCTCATTCAAGCTGTCCTCTTCACTGTAAGGCAGCAAGATCACATCTCGGGGAAATAACAAAACAACCAAACAAATCAATGAAAATGAAGTAAGGATAAATTAAAAATTGGCATATGAAAATGCAAATTCTTGGATATGAATTTCCTAGGCAATAAGAACCTTGCTGTCTTAAACACATAGTTAAAAAAAAGTCGTGGTTTTGAAAGGGTAAGAGAGTGATACTGAGAGCTGAAAATCTGAATATTAAAAATAATCAAGCACATCTTACGGGTACGGAAGTGTGTGCACACGATGCATTTTTTTATATGTGTATGCTGTTCATATAACTGTACGTTACATGTGCACACAGTAACGGTATTATTTCAGATCTGTATCAGGGTATTTTTATTTAACAATTATGTATAAACTATGTTTTGCCCTTCCCTTCCTCATTATGTTTGTAAATGAGAAGGACGTTTTAACTTGTGGAGCTGGGAAGTGCTTAAGCGGAGTGACAGCTGAGTACATCGCTCTCGGGTGAAGTGGATCTATGCCCACCTGTGCTCTCTAGGGTATATCCAGCCAGCTCTTTTTAGACGGATAACAAGCTCTGACCTCCCCAGTAGCCCTGATGGTATTCTGCCTCCCACAGTATACTGCTTTCGAGGTCGTCTTGTATACAGCGAACCGCTCGTACACTGAGCTACTCAGCTTTTGCCACTTTATAATTCAGGTTTTTTCATGAGTCATAGAAAGACTATAAAGACGATTTCATTCATAACACTGCACTTCTCATTTTTAAAATACATTTCAGGCTTCTTTTTTTTGCCAGGAAACATTTGTCATTCCTCTTGTCAAGGCTGGGCAGTTTGTTTTTTTCCTAAGTGCCCATAGTGAAATCCTGGTTTGTTGAAGGAGGAAAATGTTTCTCGCAGAAACAGTCAGCGATTAATTAAGCAGAGAATCAGCTTTTTTACCTGGGATCCACTGACATGATTCTGCGGTGTGAGAGCTGGGAAACCAAGCCACTTTTTTAGAAACTAAATCTTGCTTAGCAGACTAAGGAAGCCTGTCTAGATCCCCTTCAGAGTTAGCGGTTGTTAAGTGGTGTCCTTTGAAGCAGCATCCTCTGATGCCGTCAACCTGTGTCATGGTGGGTGTGAGGAAGATGCTGTCCTGGAAATAAGCATTTCTTCTCCACCTCTCTTGTGCAGGATCTGAAGTTTCTGGTGAGGCCCAAAAAGCAAAGAAGTGAATGGAAAAGGAGAAAGTGAATTTCTAAGTGATAGAAAATGTCTGACGGGGATTAGTTTTCATATGCCACTGGAATGTTTTAGGTTTGAAGACTTTTTTGTGTTGTCAAAGGAAGGTAAAATACTGCCTCCCAGTCCAATATGAGGCAAAGAAAAAAATACTGGCTTGAAAATGTCTGAAAAATATCGTTGAAGTTTTTGCATCTTGTTGTCATTCTAATCAAGCTGGCAGTCAAAACCAACTCTTAACCATAACTAGTGTCAGCCTTGACCAGTCAACATTTTCCTGTTTGTTTCTTTTAAAAATTGAAGTGCAGAAATAAGATAAGCTGGTGTATGCAGAAAGCCTGTGGTGGGGTTGAAACTGGGAAAAGAAACCTCGTGTTCCACGCAGTACCCTGCTCAAGAGATCCCCTCTCTGGTTCTCCACTCAGTGAGCCAGGAGGTCTTGGCTGTATTCCCCATCACCCTTGCAGAGCTCATACAAGGAGGTGATGAATGTCATGGTTGACATAGAGGAAAAAGTCAGGTTAATATGGACAAGGAAAAGCAGCTGAGTGAGACACTGGGAAGGGAGCAGAATCAGAAAAAAACTGCGCTCATCTGAGTGCATGGCAATAAAGAAGGTGAACTGTTCAGGTACAAAAGACAAGAGGATTCAGGGAAGATGAAAAGGGAAGTGTTACGTGTTATGGGAAAGATGAAATCCAATAGAGGAAAAAGGACTGAAGCAGAAGCGTGGGAAGAGAGGACACGTGTGTACCACTCCAAAGAGTGTGGGTATGGGTATGGAAACAGATACCCACAAATACAGAGAGAAAGAAAAACAAAGAATGTGAAGAGAAAAAAAGAGAGCAGTGTGCTAACGTGGTAGTGGAAAAGATAAAAACCAGATGTAAGATGCCGCATGTGAGAAAAGAAAAAGGGACTGCATAACCCATAGGAGTGGACTGAACTGTAAATTTGGACTCAGTCTCATACTACGTAATTATGACCATTACAACAGTTTTAAGGCATTCGGAATTTTCTGTCTGGAGCCAGTGGTAATTTTAATGTCGGAGCTTTGAATTACATCTTTTGGCATTTTTTTTTTTTCTTTTTGAAGGGTGATGTGTAGTAGGTAACTTATTCTGATATTAAAGTTTTAAGGACAATGTAGGTACACCAGTAGCTCTTTTTCCAGAATTTTGTGTTTGTAAACTGAATTATTTGGAATTATTCATGGAAAATATCTTATTCCATTATTTAAGACATTTACTGATACTTGTATTTGCATCAGAGACTTCTAATAACTTCTACAAAACTTACAAGGAGTTTGTCTAAGTTTGTAGTGTTATTTTCGTATTTGGTTTCTTAAATAACAGGGCTTTCTGGATCTTGTTTCCCTCAGAAAATACAACCCCAAAATTTAACGTTTGAAGCTGGTTTTCATCAGTCTCTTCAAATTCGTTATCTACAACAAATTTGATCAGAATAGCTGTTGGAAGGAATTCACAAAGCCATGAATATTACAGATGAACAATGTTTTTTCTGAAAACACAGACACCTGTAACATTTGCGTGGGCCAGATGACACGTTAATTGCAAACCATTTGGGCAATTAATGTGAACATTCTTTTAGATCTATTGCATATGTTGGCTTTCAAAAAACACTTGGAAAAAACTTGGTGCTAGCTATTAATGCAAGATGTTAGTGACAAGAGTTCGTGCTGGACAGACGGCTTATTCCGCATCCATGTGTAAGTGCTCATGTTCGCACATGGGGGCAAATGATACGCTTGTTTGAGAAGTTTGGCACATTTCCTTTTTAGCTGCAGCGGAGAATTCAATTGCTAATTACACAGTAACTTAGCCTGACAGTAAAATTGCTCGAGACAGAAGATTGTCACAGATTTAATTGGGCTTTGGATCAGCTCCAGGAGGTTTCCATTGAAGTCTATTTATAGATTCAGAGCAGACTCTGCAATTATTGTAACAGATCCTCCCAGTGTCTGAAGAGAAGTATTTAGCCTTTTACTTCACACACACAAACTATATTACAGTAGAAAACAAAACAGATTATCCAACAGCTTTCACGTTACTCATCTTTGATTTGGAAAACACATTTGAAATAATATTGAACGCTATTTTGTCTTTCTTTCCAGTCGTAGGATGTACCCATCTTGGGCAGGTTTATGCTGACAGGGATGTTTGGAAACCAGAGCCGTGCCAAATCTGTGTGTGCGACTCGGGATCTGTTCTCTGCGATGACATCATCTGTGATGATCAGGAGCTGGACTGTCCCAACCCAGAGATTCCCTTTGGAGAGTGCTGTCCAGTTTGTCCACAAACAACACCACAACCTACAAGAGTAAGCTTGTCCTCAGTGTTGTTACTTTGGTGTTGCCACCATGTCAGCCTCAATTCATTTTCTTTTAGATGCTCTTAAATACTTTTCTTTTAAATACTAGGCTTGTCACTTTCTGACTTCAGGCAAATACTTAGAATTTTGCCAAATTAAATTAAAAAAAGAGCTCGAACTTTCATAGAGTGTTATCTTTTTTGTTAAATTCAAGAACACTTCTGTATTCTATCAGAGAATTGGTACCAGATCTGATAAACTATTTGTTAGTCCTTTGAGCTATGCAGCTGAAAGCAGGAAGTCCTTCAGCCACAGTTTTACATAGACAACAGGCACAGATAAATAGTAGAAAGGGACAGAGGGCAACAATTAGCCATTACATTTTTCATTTTATGGAGAAGCATAGGAATAATGCAAACAGCTTATTCGTTGACTGCATGCTCAATCAATATCCATGAAACTAAGGCCAACACAGAGTTAAAGAAAGTTAGATAGTTTTCACAGCATACTGCGAGTCTGTATGTCTTATCAACTCAAATCTACGTCATCACAGAGTAAATTTCCTTTTGCAGCGTTATTGCTGACTTCATGCCCTGTAAAGGAAAGGTGATGCAAGTCCTACATCCCTAATTTATCATCATCTTATTTATAGACACCAACATTATCTAAACCAGTTGCAGCAACTTAACCTCAGGACAGTCAAGAATGTTAGTGCATGCCAAGTCCCCTGTCTAAACCGCTTCAGCGAGTGAGCCAGCTATACTGAGCTCTGAGGTTATCTCAATATTTCATCCTTGTTTAAGATCCATGAGATTCTGTTAACGTCCATAGACTTCCACAGGCGCAGTGAAGATTCTTATCCAGAAGATAAGAGAGTAAAAGAGGTGTGTATATGGAAGAGAAAGGGAGAAGATGTATTTCTGCACCTCTATAGTATATCTGCTTAAACATGAAATGTCCTATACAAATATGTCACCTAGTGTTAGTTGCACCGTGCTACTGCAACTGTACTGCTTCCAGGATTACCTAACCTACTTCACTGAACAGTTTTAGAGGCGTAACTGAGTGGTACATACAAGCACGCTGGAGATTTAAGCACAGCTCCCTCTCTTGTTGAGTCTAGAGACTCTTTTATCAGTTCTGTGGTTCCTGATAATAAAGGACGTGTAGACTACTTCTTCTAGCCTATGTCTTTGATATATAAGAGTTTGGTCAGACCACTGGAAGCTGTCCTGCTGACCTTGGGTGGTGTATAGGGAAATGCCACCTTGAAAGATCCAAGATAGTTTCAGCTCAATATTCTGTGCTACCACTAGCAGCTGAGTACATAAAAACCATTCTGAACTATTAATTGAGAATCCAGATAGTAATGTGTAACTGAACTATTAATTGAAAAATAAATAAATTGGAGGAGTAGATCTGAGAAATTAAAATTAACTACATTACCATACTTAACATGCTGGACTGAGGATACAAGAAAACTGTCCCTTACAGCTTCCCACGGTGGACTTCTGTCCCCATTGTACTTAATGGCAAAGCTCTACTGACTTCATTAGTGCCCTGTTTTTGCCTACAGGACAGGTGTAGCTTTATGGATGAACTGTGAAACTGCAGATAGACGGACCATCAGTTTTCAGGTTTATTTTGATTTTCTTTCTTAATAACTTTTCCTTTTTTTTCTAGATTCCTGGAATAGTCACCCAAGGCCCCAAAGGAGACCCTGTAAGTGCAGCTTTTTTTTTTTTCCCCAAGGAAACTAACGAAATCAAGAGCCAATTCCTATAGTGCTCTATATCCCATTCAAGCTGCTGAGATATCCAGCTTTCATTGATGTCTTCACTCTCTGCAGGACTGTGCCGTACGGTTATTTTGAAGTAGCCCTTTAGCTTCGACAAAACTCTCAAAAACTTAAACTGGAAAAACAGAGAGAGAGTTCAGTCCAAACTGTATTACATTTGTTATTTTTTTGTATTTTTGGTATATTTCTTCCCAGCAGGGGAAAAAAAAACCAAACTATGGACTCCACTAGCAGTATTAATTTTAGATTCAGGAACTGACCTGTTTAATATATCTAGTGTGTTTGATCAAATGTCAGCTGCAATAAGGCTCCAGCAACTAAGGAGTGTTTCCTTGTGTGAATTTTGTCTACTGTGTATGTCTTTTCTGAATGTTCAGTTGTGGCCTTAGTTACATTTAATGGAGAAAGTTTCCCACCACAATCGCACAGACTTTGTTATGAATGGAAGGATTTACCTGGCGATGCCCTTGCAGTTGGAGGCAAGTGCCAACATCTGTCTGCTCTGTTTTGTGTCTTTGCAGGGTTCCCCTGGGGTTCCAGGCAGAAATGGTGCCCCTGGCCCTCCAGGACAACCAGGGAGTCCTGGAGCTCCTGGCCCCCCTGGGATCTGCCAGTCATGTCCCACTATAAACGGAGGCGTAAGTCATCGTTACATTCAGCTTCCACCTTGTTGCTCAAAGCAATACTGTAGGCACCTATCCCTTGCACCTGCACACGTGCTTTGCTTTCAATGGCATCTGCCTCTCGTTCGTACCTTTGAAAAACACAGCTGAGTGGTAGGTGGGTTTTTGTTGTTGTTTTGGGGTTTTGTTGACAAAATCTGGCTGGAGCGCAATTAAATCTCTGCCTTATCTTATTTTTTAAAACTTTTGGAGCCAGATCTGAAGAAGGATTTGCGTAACTCGGAAATAACATGACCAGAAAGAAAATGTGCAGGAGGAAGTATGTCCCCTTAAGCTTAATGGTTAGGGAACTCTCTTACTTTCCTATATTTTATCCAATGCATGTTTAATAAAGAAACATTCCCAGGAGACTAGACGGAAACACAGGTCCTCTGCTTGCAGGGAAGTGCCCTGTAAGTAGTATTTGTCGTGCTCCCTCTTTATTTCTGGCCCACTGAATCTTGAATTCTCTTCTGAAGAGCTGGGCAGACTCAGCAAGAGAGCTAAATTTAACGAAAGTTTCCGCACAGTTGGATTTGTTAAGGGAGCTGAGCCACAGCTAGCACTTTGTTAAGCGATGACATTGTCTCCCACAGAGTCGAGCAAGCCTACCTTTACAAGACGGGATTGCTTTAGCACAAAACTGTTAAAGGTCATATGTTAAAACAATTGCTACTTTTGAACATAGGCCACTTTATAGCTTCCATGTACACTTCTCGCTCCCAGGTAAGCCAAAAACGGAGGAAAGACGTCTTGCTATTATTTAATTCTGAAAGGGATTGCATCTGAAGGACTGAGCTTCTGGGAGAGGTACCCATGGATCAGTTAACCAGTCTCAATGGACAAGGACAGACAAAAATATACCAAGAGAGCTACTGAGCTTGGGTTGCCAGATGCAGACACAGGAGAGGATGACAGGCTGAATTAGTCACCCATTCCAACACTGTATCAAAGATGTGCTGTTGAATACTGATGAGAGGGTTGATATCAGTAGCACAGGAGTCTTCTCGTACCTGGTCAGCGAAGGAGCTGGGTCCGCAGCGGTTTGGGTTATCAGGCAGAACACTGCATGTATTCAGCCTTCCCTGCGCAACCGTCTATGTGCCATTAATGCATAAACTGCATTAATACCATATTATTCAACTATGTTTGCTAGTATCTGCGTAATAAAATCAACATATGCCAATTAAGAGGCTTACATGGAAATTCCTTGAAAAACTGACTGTAGAAATTTATAGTTTTCCTTTTTTTAAGCAGTATTTTATGTGAATGGGTGTGTCAAAGACGCTATCTGCTCTCAGAAAGGCACTCAGAAAGGACATGTTTTCACTCCAGGCCTTGGACTGCGCTTCCGTTTGTTTCAAGATAGATTGTCAAAAGCATTGAGGCTTGGCTGCTTGGGCTCAAAAGTGATGATTGTATTTGAATTATTTGGAGTGACACAGTGAACGGGAAGGGAGAAGGGGAAAGATGGAAAACGGCATTAGGAAAAAAAGCGTAAAACTCAGTTTTCCGAGATGTGTATGTTCCCACGCATGAGGTTAAAAAAAATGATTTGTAATTCAGGGAAGGACAGACTTACACATGGGTAAGAATTTTTTTGCCACAAAATACTCTGAAATAAGACATTCATTAGTCACAAGTAAAAGAAATCAGGAAAAGAATAATAAACTGTTGCGTTCTTTAGTGCAACAGAAAATATTTCATCAATTTCCTTGAGTAAAAACTAAGTCCAACAGAAAAGAGACTGATAAAGAAAATGGGGGAAAAAGCTTAAAAGGAGTCAAACAAGAATAAGAGGAGAGAGAATGGCAATTTTTTGGTTCAGCTGAGGCCCAGCTGTCAAGATGAAAACTGGATGTGCATAGCATAGGGAGCTAACATCACCGTGACCTCAAAAGAAAGATACTGGCTGGGCTTCTCTCATGGATGATTTAAATATATGGCAGCTATATGTCAAGCAAGTACTACTCAATAGATACAAACGAGTTATTTCCATACATTTGCCATACCAATGTAAGAAAAGACTTACTTGATTTGTAGCGATCACCTTTTTTTTTTTTTTTTTCTTTCTGTTTTTCTTTATTTCTTTTACAGAGCTTTTCTCCACAGTATGACTCCTATGACGTGAAGGCCGGTTCAGTTGGTATCGGTTACCCACAGCCCATTGTAAGATGATATAGCCTTTTTTCTGTCCTTCCTTTTTTTTTTTAAGGAACAATTTTTCTGTTCGTAGATTATACCTTGGATGTGTGTGTATGTATCCTGATTTTAATTTAACAAGATAAGCTTTAATTTAATTGTTGCCTGCAAGTGGAATGCGATGTAAAGCAGCAGTTTGCTTAGCAGTATCACTCTAGAAAGTAACTATAGAGTATCTGGGGTTTTTGCCTTTTCTCTCTCTTTGTTCCTTTTCTTACCTTCTTTTTTCTAATCTCTGATTCGCTTTCTTACGCTACCTGAACATTTATCCCTTTTTCCCTTGCATACCTTCCTCATTTTTCTGCTTTGGTATTCTTCTACTAATTGCTTCCCTCCCTTCCACCACTTTTTTACCTTTTCCACTGTCCTTAATCTTCCTTTACCCATTCGGCAACATTCTGTCTTTACTCAGTATGTTGCTCCATACTTGTTTACTTCTCCACAACACAAATGTGCCTGGTAACAAGGGAGCAAACCCATCTTACAATCTTTTTTTCATCCCAGAAGCAGTCAAAAGCTTTTCATTTTTTCTTTGTACAATTACCATTTTTCTCCCCACAGCTATTCAGACTGTGTACTAAGGATGCTGTATCTGCCTGCTAGGCCAGCCCTAAGCTTTTCACAGTTTTTTTAGCGAGATAAAGCATGGATTGCCTGAAAGAGTTACGCATGAGCTATGCTTCCCGTATAAAATGAATGTGAATGTTGCACCTAATGATTTACCTTTTAGGCACTGGGATTTAGAGATATTCACCACTGATGACACGGAGTGTTCTTGATGCAGGCAATCTGCTATATAGAGGATGTGGTGAATTGCCATTATTTGAAATTGGCTGCTGCTTCATTGAGCATAATCATTATTTTCAGTCCAGTGCTGCATAACAAGGTTTGGGTATCACGTGATATAACATATCAAGGCAGTTCCAAGCAAAAGTGTTATTTCTCAGGGTTCCATCAGATCATCTTGCGAAATAAATTTTACTAATCGTGACAGCTGTTTTTCCTGAAAAATAGTTCATCATTTTCTCACCTTTATTTTAATCTGTGTATTTCTACCTTGTTGATTTGCTAGTCTGATCATCCATGCATTGGTCTTCTTCAACTATCCGGTTTTGTATTTGTTTATTCATTTATTCATGTTCAGCTCCTCACAGTTTTTGCCCACAGCTTGTCATATCGTCTGCGTTTTGTTACTTGGTGTCTTCATATGGGATGCGCTGAACCAGGCAGATAACCGAGATACCTTTCAGTTAACTATTATAGTTACTCCTCTCTATTTTGGCATTTTTCCTTGAGGTGCTTAGTGATTTCCTGTGCTCTGACCCCTGGACCTGGGTTAAAAAAACCACCCAGCTCAATTGGGCACCCTGGAATGTCTTCAGCCAGGATTGTCTGTATACTTTCAGGTCATGTGTTTTTTTATATTGCATCATGCAACACATGACTGCAAAGTAAGTAACAGCAGTTACAGGCAGATGTGACTAAAATAACTAGAACTAAGTAATTTTTATCGTTAACATTACATAGATTAATTTATTAATTTATAAATGTAATTTCTCAATTTTCAGCTCAAACACTCAGTTTGAATAACTATCCAAACTGAAATAACTGGGAAGAGTAATAAAATGAAAAATGCCAGCTATAGCACCAACATTTGTCCGTGGGTGGTTACCATGCCTGGTATTTCCTCAGTCACACATCTCTCCATTACTGTCTTGCTGGTGGCTTTCCACTGCTTGTAGGCTGATTTTGTACTTTACATCACAGTCTCTCTTTACTTGCTCATATAACCTCCACATACTGTCTTTGTCTTTATCCACTAGTGCACATATTCTAACTAAAATATGCTCATTTGTTCACAGTCTGGAGGTGCTGGCAGCAAGCAAATGTCATACCTAACTATCAGTTTATCTCCTCAGTGTGCATCTTAAAAAAAATAGTGTCTTGTTTGTTTATAGCCATATGTCTAATCAGTTGATTGCAATTAATGAGTTGATGGCTCCAGTTCATGTTGAATCCAGAGTTATTTTATACCAAATGAGTTCTAGCAATTAACAGCAAGGGACTGCTCGTTGTATTCACACATTGAAGGCAACCGATTTACCCAGACACTGACGGCTCTGCCACTAGGTGTACTTCTTGTCCTAGAAAACAGCAAACATTACAATGATGCTTTTTTTTAGACAAAAGACAATCTGTGAACCTGTACTAACACAGTATATTTATAGTATAGTAGTATACTATACTACATATACTAGTATAGTATAGCAATACTATTAATCTTGTATTATGAAAAGTAGGTTCATGTAACATCTGTAATACATGGGGCCTATTCTGACACGATATGACAATATCCCATGAAACACACTATGTGCAATATTAAGCCAGTACTGCAGCACACAGTGAGCCTCATGTAATTCATACACTTCGCTTTGGCTCAATCAAACCCATGAAGAGTTTAATTTCACAAAAACTTTTTTTAAAGAACCACATATAGCTGCAGTAAAACACTGTGCTAATATTCAAATGTTTTCTGGTTTACAGTATCAAACGCTTTTGTGGTTGTTGCTACAGGAAGTAGAAACACTAGCACTCTTCCCAAATTGAGAATTTCCTTAGTATTATGTTACTCCCTTTTTACCAGTTAAAATAAGGAACAGTATTACTGATTTGAGTTAAACCATATGTATATTGAGGTTTCATCCTCTGAGTCCTTTGGTTAGTCCAGACATCATTTATTTCTTATGGCTTAGTACTGTTAAATTTCAGAAAAGATTTCACTGGTGAAAATGCTTGCCTTATTGACAATAAAAAAATATGGCCTTAATTCAGTATACCTCTAAGTCCTAAGAAGTCTAAGGTCATAAACAGAGTTTATCATACAAAGTTCTTCTAATGGGTTGTGTATGTGTATGTAATATAGCTCCTGAATGCAGGTGAGTAGTAGCAAGCAATTTTATCAGTACACTTTGGCTCCGCCAGTGAAGATGTAGTGTTAGGCTAATAAAGCTCAGTTACATGGTAGAGAAGCTGAAGCTCATTTACTCTGTTTAACAAATTAAGAGTTGCAGTTATCTGTTCTTCCAGTTTAGGTAGCTGAAAGGCTGAGTTGCGAGCATCCTTCTGGGGGTCTAGAGAAGGGGAATAGTGACTCAAAAGAAAAAATTACAGCTTTGAAAATATCTTTTGGAGTATGTTAGTTAAGGCTGCAAAGAGAAACCCAGTGATCCCTTTTCTGAAGGGCCTGTAGGTACTAGACAATGTATGTAGCGATGTGTATATATACTGCTGCTTCTTTTTTACTGCACCAAGCGCATGTCACCTTGGATTTTTCTCTGCACTAATACGTAAAAAATTATTTCACAGTTATTGGTGATTATTGCAACGGCATTAAGCTTTATAGCAATATTACATTCATATAATGACTGTTCTTTAATCTACACTATAGACTGGCTTTCCAGGACCCCCTGGACCCAGTGGCCCCCCTGGCCCACCTGGTCATGCAGGTCCCCCTGTAAGTAAAATTAATCTTTTTGTAATCATCTCATATTCCTTCTCCTTTTCTCTCTCATAAATATTAGGTATGTTTTCAACCGATAAGTCTAGATACTATGCTGAAGAATTTTATGGATAAATGTAATCTTCTATTAATTGGGCTGTACCATCTTTGCACCACCAAGACTCAATGGCTGAGGGCTGTATACTGTGCTTGCTTAAGTCCGTGTGTTCCCCCAAACTTTCTGCAATTCTGTGGGGTGTCAGCTAAGGTTGTCTTAAGACATGCCACTGCCTGTCATCCTCTGTTAACATTCCCAAATGTTTAATCATACAAAAATTTAACAGGAGATAAAGGAAAGAGGGAATCCTAATACACGTTCAGTGAACACACAAAGGGTTGAAGTTCTTTTGACGTACATCTCCTTTTAGAGGAGTAGTTTTAATTCTTTTTTCATGGAGGCATATTCTGCTTGGTTCTGCTGACTTCACCTTTGGTCATTTGTTGACTGTTTTCCTTACGATTATGAGATTATTATAAAATACAGTGGCACCATGGAATGGTGCATGTAATTGTTCACATCTCAACTGGTTTTTTGCTGCATTATAGGGCTCTGCTGGATACCAAGGTTCCCCTGGAGAACCAGGACAACCTGGCCCTCCTGTACGTATACATTACCTGTCACCATATATGTTAAAGGCATGATCTTGCAAGCATGAATCTATGTCATCACTGGAGTGGATGGAAATTTTACGGTTCATCCTGTCTGTTTACTATCATGTATGTCAAATGTTACAAGTATTTTATGACACCTAATGCATTTTTAATTGGAAAGAGACTTAATATTTTTTATTATTGTAGTTAATATTAACTATTTTTCTACAGGGACCTCCAGGCCCTGTTGGAATGATAGGCCCAGTTGGTCCACCAGGAAAAGATGTAAGTTCACTATTATTTACCCAGTGATTAATAAATGGGAAGAAAGAAAGTTCATTACATGGGAAGACAGCAGATTAAATCTCAATTAATTTCTCAATTTGACAACATCACTATAAGAAACCAGATTTGGCTTACATTGGGTATAACTGTCCATTTCAAAACAGTTTCAATTTTAGCGGGCAATTTGATTGACACAAAAAAAAAAAAAGAAAGAAAACCTAAGCATGTAATATGCTATTTTGATCCGGTGCAAAATAAATTAGCAGTTAGAAAGAAAAGCAGACAGTAGTTGTCTGCTCCCTTCAAATCTTGCTTTAAGAGTTAAGGCTGTTAAAACCATCTTTTGTGTAACAGCTGGGAGTCCTAAATAGTTATAGCACAAGGTGAGACAAGCAGCTAAAGTTTTTGTCCATTTTGAGTGTTTCACCATGAAAAATAAGTTTTCTGTGATCATCTCTTCCTAAAAGTTGGCTTGAAATAAATTAGATATTAACCAAAATCTTGTTAAAAATTGAGTTTATAAATTCTGGCAACTGTTTTTCAGAAGGCGGTCGTATAGCGAACTGTCACCCTGCTATAATTTTCCCCACTGTCTTTGGTGGAAGTTGCACCTGCTTATTCCTTGATCTACTAGGACTGGTACTTTGCGAGTAACTGGAGCAACAGCAAAACAGTAAAAAAAATTTACTTTCTTTCAATAGGGAGAACCAGGAAGACCAGGCAGAAATGGAGACCGTGGAATCCCTGGATTACCGGTATGGAAAAGCCCCCAATAACAATGGTCTTCTAATCAAAGGTTTCGTTTTCCCATTTTAAGTTAGTCAAGTGAACATGACACACAATGAACATTGGCTTGTGCCCTTCATACAGTATGTGATTTATTAAACTTTCTATATTTGTGTGTTTAGGGCCACAAGGGACACCCTGGAATGCCTGGGATGCCTGGGATGAAAGGTCAACGAGTAAGTATTGAGTATATTGAGTACAGCTCAGTCAGTGTTACTCTACTTGAATTATGGTGTTGCACTGTCGTGCTCTTTCAGTCATCAATTTCCAGCTAAAGAGACTTAATCATAGAATTAACGGCCAGTTTCTGGAAAATGTAATCTGACTATCCGTAACAAAGACTCTTAAATTTTCTCAAGTTACCTCAGTTGTAGAGCTCCATCCCGAATGCTGGGCTGAAGCATGCTTTCCACAAAAGCATCCGCTGGTAACTAATGGCCATAGAGAGATGGACGATTCAGAATTATCTTTCAAAAAGTGTTCCAGTAGCTGATAGCACACATTATTAAAAAAAAGATTAAAAAAAGATGAGTTTGTCTTGAAGCTTAATATTTTGCCAAGAGGAATCAAGTTTTCCAGAATGCAAAAGGAATGTTACTCACAGATATGGTTTTCCTTTCCCACAGGGTTTTGATGGAAAAGATGGTGCCAGAGGTGACAGTGGTCCTCCTGGTCCAAAGGTAAAAAACTGTAGTGTCATCTTTATAATAAGTAGAGTAATACCCTCCATCATTTGTTATATAGCTATGCTTTGCGTATTACACAATTATAAAAATCCATTTAACGTTAAAGAAACTCATTGAATATCTCCATGAAAAGAAGGAGAATCATTCCAAAGGAGTTAGACTTTCTGAACCACATCATGTCCCGATTTTCCAGCCATAATAAAGATAAGATTGCAAAATGAAAAGACGTGCCTGGATCATCTGACTTTATTGCATAATATTAAAGGACCAAGTCTTCCTGATTTTTTTTTTTTTCCCGTTTAAATATTTTGTTCTGGCACTTGTTTAGACTTCTCAGACCTCAGTTCATGCTGAGGACACTCAGCATCTCACAGAAAGCGGCAACCAGAAATGTTCTTACCAAAGTTCATTCAGTCATTGGTGTTTTCTTTCCGTAACAGGGTGAAAGTGGTCTTCCTGGAGCAAACGGTTCACCGGGCCAACCGGTAAGTATGTGTATCCGGTCGTATTGAAATGGAAGTGCCAATGGCACATCCTGGTTAACCGAGTTACTCATCTTTCTTTTAGCTTTGATTACCCCACCACATGCATTGAACAATACTGAGATACGCAAATAAGAGCAGTGTCTCTTTGCTCAGCCATATTCTTTTGGAAGCCATTTAACAAACTCATTTTCTTATGTTGTCTAGGGACCGAGAGGTCCAGCTGGCGAAAGAGGAAGACCTGGGAATCCTGGTGGCCCTGTAAGTAAATGCAGCCGTTGTTCTCATCCAGAAGCAGTATGTATTTTGTTTTAGTATGTTGAGAATTCCCTACTTCATAGATTTACCTGAAAACAGTTGTAATGCAAAGGATTAGAAAACTATATAGCATCTGTAAAATCATACATGAAAACTTTCCAGTCCCCAGTTAAAGACATTAACACTTATAACTCACATGTTCACCATCTTATTTTCCATTTCCTTATTTTAAATGAATAGATTACACATTGAGGGAGAGTTCAGTGTTTCAGCATAAGCTCAGGTTCAGCCAAGAGGAATAAGGAGGAGGAGTGGAAGCAAAGGGCAGCAGCAGAAGGCAGAGAGAGGAAAAAATGCAATCTCAGAAGAAAGTT
Organism: Sagittarius serpentarius; assembly: GCA_034782735.1. Classification (NCBI taxonomy): domain Eukaryota; kingdom Metazoa; phylum Chordata; class Aves; order Accipitriformes; family Sagittariidae; genus Sagittarius; species Sagittarius serpentarius. The sequence continues at coordinate 18,369,931 of JAVKLA010000001.1, forward strand.
GCAGGAAAAAGATAAAATTAGTCTTTGACTGAGATTAGGGGGTACGTTCTTTGCTCTGAAGGAAGTCATAGTTCATAGCATCCAGCACAATCAACAAAGCACAGCTAAAGTATAATGACCAGCAACTTGTCTGTACAAACACTACATAACCTAAGCAGGGGGCCTGGTCTAACACGTCAACAAGACAGTTTTTGGAGTGTAATTTTAGTCTTTCATGTGAATTAGAAGTAACTGTTACTTTGAAATATACACCTATTGCCATCTTATTTATTTAACCTTAAGAACCGTCCACACAGATGATTTTTTGTAACTGTTATTTCCTTAAGAAATGTAGTAGGAATGCATGTTTGCATCTTGCTGTCTCACCATTACAGTACAAGTCACATAAAGCATTGTCTATTCCTTCACAAAATACTTCGTTAATTATTATTTTAGAATTTCACAGTTGAGGAATCCTTGGGTCTCAGTTAACTAAGTGGGAATGTACAGACACAAAAAGATGGTCTGTGAGCCACGGCCATTAAAACATGTGGGCTCTGTGTCCGGGTTAATGCTCTGTACCCAACACCTCTCTTCTTTCTGTAGGGTGCCAGTGGCAAAGACGGATCTCCAGGAGCAGCAGGCCCACCTGTAAGATGCCTTACAGATGTTTGACTTTAAGTACTTGTGTTGCTCAAGTCTAGTTACTTCTAGCAGATGTTCTGCAGTGCCAGCAAACCTGAGTCTGGGGGTGCACTGGTTGAAGAATAAGCATTTTATTTCATTATATTTCATAACTGTTGGTTAAGGTACTTGAAGCATACAGTGCAATAGGAGAGCTTTAACACTGTAAATCAGAAAATGCTTAAGTTCAAAAGCAGGTTATTCTCAGAGAACATAAAGATAGATGGAATTGCTGTTCTCTATGCAGATCAAATTTTGAATGCTCTTATCAAATGCATTATTTAGCTGTCTGAGGTGGGCAAAAATTTGTCTTTCCCATCTGCCTAGAAACCTGAGCATGTCCACCTGTATGTGTAACAGCTATATTGGCTTTTTTTTTCTCCTACCTTTTTTTTATAATTAGAACAGATTTTGAACATTTTTTATAACTTAATCTCTTTAATGATAGCTGTCATGTTTTTTAAATTTACAACACAGAAATTTAGCTGAACATGTAAAAAGTCAGGGTAACTAAGATGTAGGTGTGATATTTTAGGACTAGCCAGACTTCATCTTCTACAGCATGATTTATATTTGCTATTTTGCCAGGTGTTTCCTCACTCAGAGAAAAATCCCATAATCAGGCATTTTTTTAACTTAAGATTAATTCCATATGGCTTTTACCTTTTGCATTAATAGTAGTTCTTTCACTTTTAAGGGTCCCCCAGGTCCCCCTGGAACTGCAGGATTTCCAGGCTCTCCAGGTTTTAAGGTATTCAGCCAAAGATGCATGCTAATATAGGCTTTGGTCCTTTCTCTAGTTCGGCAGCTTACGTCACTACACATCTTTACTCCGAGTCCTCCTTTTTCTGGCTGTTATTACAGTGTTTGCAAGCCTGGAACTCGCATGTTTTCATATGCAGCATGAGACAAACCCTGTCCTCATCACCCTCATGAATACCCACCCCAAAACACCATTAAGTGGTAGACCCAGTGCTTTATGTAGCGTGATGGGAGGGGCACAAGTGAACTTCCCACAACTAGAGGAGCTGTGCGGCATGTGCTGGCTGGACTGCATGGGTACCTTGTGCTTCAGCGCCGGGGTCGCCGTGCTGATCTGGCTCTTGCACTCAGGTGACGATGGTGGGTGGTAACCTTCTTCCCAAATGATGCGAAGATGCCACAGTAGAGGAAGAAACCATGAAGCTAATACTGATTGCCCTGGAGAGAAGTCTAAAGTGCACTCATTTTCTCCTTTTACCGTTTGTCTGTAGGGTGAAGCTGGTCCTCCTGGTCCTGCTGGTGCTAGTGGTAGTCCTGGAGAGAGAGGAGAACCTGGTCCTCAGGGTCATGCTGGGCCACCTGGGCCTCAGGTACATAAATACCACATGGAAACTGAGAAGTGTTGTGCCACCTGCTCTTCACAAAGCCCTACGTCTCCTTTGGTTTAGTCGCAGGTTAGCAGCATTGGTTATTTATACATTTGTTTTTTCAGGGTCCTCCTGGAAGAGCTGGAAGCCCTGGCAACAAGGGTGAAATGGTGGGTACTTTTCATGTCACTGTTTGGACTGGGCAGAGTCCAACGATGCCGTGCTTTCTTCATCCCCATCTGCCCTTCACTCTTCTACAGGGACCTTCTGGTATTCCCGGTGCTCCTGGTCTGCCAGGAGGCCGTGGTCTTCCTGGTCCTCCAGGTACAAGTGGAAGCCCTGGAGCAAAAGGCACTCCGGTGAGTTACTAATATTCATTACACTGGTTGTACAAACAAGTGTGGTGGAAGTAGTTCTGATACCATTAAAAAAAAACCCCATTGAATTTGTCCTATTCACTTGAGATGGTCTAATAAATTATTTTATAATAACAATAGGCAATTGTTTTAATAAATATATATTTCTCTTTCATGCATTTATAGATTGCTATATAAAAATTATAGAAAAAGATGATAATATTTGCTTTCCTAAATCATCTGTCAATTCAGAAACAGCTTGTCTAAAATGGCTATATTAGACAAAATCTGTTGTTTTGAAATCATAATTTCACCTGTTTAAATTCCCACGGGCTGAGTCCACAGTCCACTATACCTGGTGAGTTGTACCTGTTCTTATACTGTCATTTAACCCAGCAGGCTCTTTCCTGACAGCCTTACACCACAGGTAGTTGTCAGAGAAAATACTGGGGGACTTCAAACAAAAGTCTCAACGATGTGTGAAGTAGCTCAGAAACAGATACAAAATTTTACTCAGTGATGTTTAAGATTGTATCACTTCTTTCCGTTACTGGATTTTTAAAGAGCCCCACGCATTCCACATCCAGGTTCAACCAGTGCATGCTAATTCCTTTGCAGAATGTAAAATAATAAAAATGAGTCAATAATTTGAAAGTTACCATGTCTGCTTCTTAGTATTTTAGTACATCTAGTAGCTCTGGAATAATACCCTGTTGCAACCCATGATTTTAATGGGATTTTCTCTTGTTTAGGGAGAACCTGGCAAGAATGGTGCAAAAGGAGATCCAGGCCCAAAAGGCGAGCGTGTAAGTGATTTTAAAATGCGTTCAGACTTCTTCCAGGGAAGTCTGAACCCTGAATTATTCCCCATACAAAAGCCAGTGGGGTTTTTTTGGAGACTTCTAACTTCACTGGTGGGCGCTTTTTCTGTTGTTGTCAGGGTGAGAACGGCACCCCAGGTGCTCCTGGACCTCCTGGTGAGGAAGGCAAAAGAGGGGCAAATGGTGAACCCGGCCAGAATGGCGTACCTGGTACACCTGGAGAAAGGGTAAGCTGCTGTAGATGACCATGCAACCATGCACACGAGGTACATTTTGAATTAATACAGAGACAGCCAAATCTGGTGTTCAGGATAGTTTGAGGAGAAATTTGGCTCCATATCTTGTTCTCAGCAAATTCCAGATGTGAAACTGGATTACGAAACTGGGGAGAAATCTTATCTAGTTCCTCATCTGAATTGCAGCACTTGGATCTATCTCATTCTGAAATAAATTAATTTCTTTCTTCTTCTGATATTGAAGAAGCAGTGACCTTACATACCTGGAAGTCATCGAATAATTTGTGCTGAAAAGCAGCCATAAACTGTGAGAACTACAGGGAGGAGAAAAAAAAAATAAAATGCAAATTTCAAAATTCTCAGTTAACAAAAATGAACAATCACAAAATTTCAGCTCTGGCAGGTGAAATTAATGCAAATTCTTCTACATTCAGGATATGTCTTTATGCCGACATCTCTATTGTCAATAGCTCTTAAGTATCAATAACATCAATAAAAATGATACTGTCAGGATGCCTTCTATGTTACAATATCTTTACAGCCAACAGGTTTTTTTGGCTAGTAGATTCGGTAACTTTCCAAAGAGCATTCTCACAAAGGAATTCCTGAATTTATTTATCCAACAAAATAAATAGCAACATCCTTACAAATTTCAGATTTCTGTTTCCATCTGAACCAAAAGAAATTGCGCTGACCTATTTATATCTCCTAATTTAATAACTGACTGCGGTATTTGCTGAAGCTATGAGGAAACCAAAGATGCACAGTGAACAAATTAATCCTATTAAACATATAAATGGGGCTGCAAATTAAATTTTATAATTCAAATTTCTTGTAAGCAATGAAGTAGTAAATATAAATATTAAAACAATACAATAGAGCTCTTTTCAGTATTGAATTAGAAGAAAATCATTGTTCAAGACTGAATGTGTTTTTTTATTTTTGGTGTGGATTTAGAAAACTCATAAATAAAGTACTAACGCAGGGCCGGTGAAAAATAATGGAGGACAGGCTATGACTTCAACAACAGGGTTATATCCAAAGAGAAGATAATTCTATAGACTTCTTTGCTACAGTGAAATGTCATTTCCATCTGTTTCTTTCATTAATTTTCATAATGTCTAATGGTAAATAGTTCAGGAAAAAAAAAAACCAACAGTTGCCATTACCTAAGTCATATTGCCTATCATCCACATTTTGTTCTTTTATTTGGCAGGGCTCCCCCGGTTTCCGTGGCTTACCCGGTAGCAATGGACTTCCAGGCGAAAAGGTATAGGTCTTCCTCTAAAAATGACCCCCAACTTCTGGAGAATCCATGTGAATTTGAAAGGACGATTTCAGATTCATTATGGTGCTGATTTCCTTGCTGTGAATTTCAACATCTCTTTTTTTAGGGTCCTGCAGGCGAACGTGGTAGCCCAGGTCCTCCTGGCCCCAGTGGACCCGCAGGAGAGCGTGGACAAGATGGAGGCCCAGGTCTTCCCGGAATGAGAGTAAGATAGGACACCTCCAAGAAAATGAGATGATAAACTCTATTAGAGACGCCTCATCTGAGCTGGTACAACAGAGGAGTCCAGTTAGAAAATTTCTCTGTTAATTCCTTAAAGTAGAGTACATATATTCCTAGTGCGATAGATAACCATGCAGAGACATGGGGCGTTCAGAGAACATCTGCCACAAGTGAATGAGGAAACTTAGATGAAGCTGAACACGCTCCCCAGTTCTCAAACTAGGCCATGCACTATCGTGAGATACACCTTTAATGTGAACTAGCATCAGAGGATTTTCTGTGTTATCTATTTACGCTTTAGCAAATTTTATAATTTATTATAAAATGCATTATGTTTATTATCTTCAATAGGTGTTTGGGTTATTGTATTTAAATAGATTTATATTTAAGTTATTATTTAAACAGTCCTAAATTTAACATTTAAATAATGAAATTATGCGTTAATTTGAATAATTCAGTATACTTAAGTATTTTATTTATTACTTATTTGCAATTAAAGCAAATAAGCTGTTGGTCAGATTTTCATAGTACCTATCAAGAAAATTTTCAGAGAGAACCTATTGCGCAATATGTACAGAATATAACAACATTCTGTGAGCTATACTAAGAACTAGCAACTGCTGACAACAAAAATATCTTGAAATTCAAAAGTCAGCCTGACTGCAGGCTTCTGGGAGCTAAGCAAGATTTTATTGGAAATGAAAATGAGTTATTTAAAATATAACAAAAATCATATTTCAAAAAATAAAACAAGTTAACTAAAATATGGTATAAATTGTGTTCCTTGTAAGTAGAAGTACATAGTCAAAATTGTTTCATTCCTTGATTTTTACCCTCTGAAATTAGTTTCCTTCCCCAATAATGAAAGAATACAATTTTGTGCACGTTGATTAATGTTCGATGCCTTGATTATATACAGTGACCCTCAGAGAAAGCCATAAACTCCTAACAAAAGAGTTTGTAAGCTTTTGCTGACTTTTCCCCTTAATGGGATGGGGGGAAATGGGAGGAGTTTTAATCCTTATTAACAAGGTTAAAATCAAGCAAGTAGTTTAAAATGTATTTTTATCTATTTATATTTATGTACATGTTGTGGTTTAACCCCAGCCGGCAACTAAGCCCCACGCAGCTGCTCGCTCACTCCCTGCCGCTGGGAGGGGGGAGAGAATCAGAAGGATAGAAGTGAGGAAACTCGTAGGTTGGGATAAAGACAGTTTAATAGGGAAGGCAAAAGCCGCGCACGCGCAAGCAAAGCCAAACAAGGAATTCATTCACCCCTTCCCATGGGCGGGCAGGCAGGCGTTCAGCCATCTCCAGGAAAGCCGGGCTCCGTCACTCGTAACAGTGACTTGGGAAGACAAACGCCATCACCCCGAACTTCCCCCCCCCATCCTTCTTCTTCCCCCAGCTTTATATGCCGAGCATGACGCCGTACGGTCTGGAATATCCTCTTGGCCAGTTAGGGTCAGTTGTCCCGGCTGTGTCCCCTCCCAGCTTTCCTGTGCCTCTCCGGCCTTCTCGCTGGCTGGGTGCGAGAAGCTGAACAGTCCTTGACTGAGTCTAACCACGACTCAGCAACAACTGAAACCATCAGGGTGTTATCAACATTCTTCTCATACTAAACCCAAACCACAGCGCTGTACCAGCCGCTAGGAAGACAATTAACTCTATCTCAGCCGAAATGAGGACAGTATTGTAACTTAATACTACACATTTTAAACTGAAGAATAACACTTTTTTTTCTTCAATTGCAGGGTTTGCCTGGAATTCCAGGAAGCCCTGGAAGCGATGGGAAACCCGGCCCTCCAGTATGTACATTGTGCAAATACTTTATACTAGTCCTCCTACTGACCTTACCCTCATCCCACAGTATCTACGTGACAGGTTGTTATCACAGTCTGATCAATTGTCTCTTTCTTCGCTTGCTTTAATTACCAGAGCGCTTGATATCCTGTCTCATGTAATAACATTCTGTAAATCTTGTCCTTTAATGCTATTTAAAATACAGAGTATACAGAAGCCTAGTTGAAATACAAAACACATAATAAGTTCTGAATGATAACGTCCCTAGCCTGATCGCACCCTCACTATTTAATGAGTCATGGGTACTCATTTATTTCATCTAAGAGATGCCATGTCTTCATTTCTTTCTTGCTTATCCCAGGGTAATCAGGGTGAATCTGGCCGCTCTGGTCCACCTGGCCCTCCAGGTCCACGCGGTCAACCAGGTGTGATGGGTTTCCCCGGTCCTAAGGGCAATGAGGTGAGTGGGATTTCTCCACTTCTCCTGCGCTTATGCTTGATCAGTCAAATGTGAAAATAAATTGCTCCACAGTGGGGCTATCTCATGCTGCAGCTTTAGGCTGTTGTATACTGACCAGAACAAGTATTTTCAATGTGATCTTTCTCTTTTGTAAGGGCGCACCGGGGAAGAATGGAGAAAGAGGCCCTGGTGGACCACCTGGAACACCTGTAAGTTTCATTAACATTTTGGTTTAGAATATAATAATGACATAATATTAATTAACAATAATTTGGTGAGTCTTATACAAATTATATCAACCATAGCCTGATTTTGTCTTTGTATAGGGTCCGGCTGGAAAGAATGGTGACGTTGGCCTCCCGGGTCCTCCTGGACCTACTGTAAGTGCGGTAGTCCCTTAAGAGGCAATTATAAATTATTGCCAAGGTGGTCTGGCATCTACAGCTAGAGACTGTGAATTTAGGGGAAGGAAAATCTTTTTAATGATGTAAAGAAATTTCCTTTTATGAAGACAAATAAAAGAGCTCATCTTTGCCATTATTTTAATAAATTAATACTCAGAACTTTGTTAGGAGAACTCTGAGGTGGGTATACCTGGTATAAGTTGAAATGAAACGTCAATTTAGAACTCTTGGGCACCTACCACCTTTTCAAACTGAAGTGTATTATTGCTCCCTTTATAGCATTTCAGACTAGTATCAAGTACAAACGTGTCTGCTGAGTTACAGCTACCGGTTGGAGTGAAAAGAACAAATACCAGAACACCAAGATACATTACTCTTTGGGATCGTGCAGCGTCGTCATCAGATGACAAAAAAGGAGGCATAGATTAGAGGTGGTGTGGAGGTGTTTGTTTATATGTTGAAATGATTTCAGGTGATCTCTTTTCTTTTTTTTTTTTTTTCCTCTTTTATTGGATTCTAGGGTGCTTCTGGGGAGAGAGGAGAACCAGGACCATCAGGTCCCCCCGGCCTCCAGGTACTGTGTGTTTATTGTTCATTGGTTTCTGATTCTTTTTAATAGGCTAACACACACACACACACACACACACATACACACCAAAAAAAAGAAAAAGAAAAGGAGGCATCTAAACATTTTTATTAGGGTGCATGTCATCATATTTTGGAGTAAGACAGATCAACCACTTGACAAAAGTTATCGCTGAGTATTTCATAATTGCAAACCAGATAGCTAGCCCAGTAGATTATGTCACGGAAAACCTCTAGCTATCAAATTAGCACCTCCTCCTTCGTAAAGGACTGGAATGAGTTGGTTACACATCTTTCTGTCAAAAAATGTTGCTAGATAGGAAAATGCTTAATTTATCTGTGTAACACGGACGGTAATACTGTTCCTTCATGTAGGGCTTGCCTGGTGGACCAGGACCAGCTGGAGAGAATGGAAAGCCTGGAGAACCAGTAAGTAGTAATTCCTTGTTTTAAGTAACAAAAAATACATGCCTCCTTCCTAGATTACTTTTCCAAATTCAGACAGCTATCGGCACTCTGCAGAGCAGAGACGTCTGATTTTAGGGACGATAGGTGAGAGAAACAGGGTGCCAACCACAATGAAGGTTTACCAAGTAAAGTGCGTGGATAACTTGCACTTACTTTCCCATGAACAGGGGCCAAAAGGTGATGTTGGAGGACCCGGATTCCCAGGCCCTAAGGTAAATCATACAGCAACGTTTCTACAATGATATGAACGAATTAACAAACTATGAACGTGAAAACAAAGAATAACGTGTTTCTTTCTTTGTCACAGGGTGAAAATGGGATCCCAGGTGAACGCGGTGCACCAGGTCCTCCAGGATCTCCTGGAGCAAGAGGTGGGCCAGGTCCTGCTGGCTCAGAAGGTGCCAAGGTACCCACAGACTTGCTTGCTTTCCTGTTGTTATGTCTAGCATTCAGGTTAATTTTTTTTTTTCTAATTATTTTTTGTTACTCTTTAGGGTCCTCCTGGACCACCTGGTGCACCTGGAGGCACAGGGCTGCCTGGCTTACAGGGAATGCCAGGAGAAAGAGGAGCTTCTGGAAGTCCTGGGCCAAAAGGGGATAAGGTAACCCACCCACACTCTGCCAATTTTATGCCAATTTAGTGTTTGTTAGCTTCCCACAAGGCACTGTGTTTGTTCACGTCTTCACTTTTGGCCCGATTTCAGAGGTGCTGACTGCGTAGCAGTACTGTTGATTTAGCAGTGTCATATGGGTCCTGTTTGTAAAAATAATACAGAATTTTTCACCTGGTTTAATATACGCTAGACATTTTGCTGTGCTGGATCTCTCGGGGAAGGGGTACGTCCAAACAGTTCTAATGAAGCTAATAAACAAACAATAAGAATAGTTCATACCATGGGCAAACAGTTTGGCATAGACTCCATTTTGAATCAATCGGGGGGGGGGGGGGGGGGTGTTCCAGCAAAGTATTAAGTACCTGATGCTGAATAGCGGGCAGAACGTCATCCCCAGTTTTAGATTTGTATGGTAACAATAAGGAAATCTAGTTATTGAGACGCCCTCAGGATGAGATCCTCTCCTCAGTAATGTTTTAATTCTTCTTTTTTTTGCCCCCCTTTTTTTTTGCTCATCTAATACTTGCTTTTCACTTATGCTTTTTACGCCTTATGCTTGCTAGGGAGAACCTGGTGGCAAAGGTGCTGATGGCATTCCTGGTGCAAGAGGAGAAAGGGTGAGTAGTCTTTAAACATCCAGCAGTTCATCAATTAGCTTCACATAGTCTACACATAAAACATAAGTAAACTAAACTGACAGTGAATAAATACTGTCTAGGAGAGGTAAAGCAGTAATCCCATTGTATTTAATTCCAGCGGTGCAAATCTGGTTTCGTAAACTAAATTAGACTTATACCAGTTTGTGTGATTACAGCTGCTTGGGGAGGTATAATAGACTTTTTTGGAAGCAGAAGATTACAGTTAATTGGGACAATGTTTTTAAGGGAAAGCACCAGTACAAAAGTAGAGAAAATGTTACTAGCTTCCTAAATGTAGCTGACTGATGAGGAAAACGCTGGTTATAACGAAGCACAAAAAGACGTCATGGTAGTAAGTGTTCGCATACAGATTACTTCTACAGGTTACTATATATGATATATTTATACATCTATATGGCATATACACAAAAAACAGACACGTGAAATATATACTTATATCTAATGAGTACGTGCAAGCAGTATATACATCAGAATAATGAGGGATGACAAATATAAAAACCGCAGCTTGTATGAGTGGGAGAAAATATAAGAAAATTTATTTCAAACCATCAGATACGCATTAAATTCTCAAGAAAAAAGTCTGGGAGCTGGTCAAGAGATGTTGAACACACACTGAAGAAATGTGGACCAATTATTTATATGAAAAGTTAGGGCAATGGGTAACTTTTCTTGTCTGCCATTGAAAGAGACCTATTAATTAACTTCCGGTGGTTTGGGATAAAGTTTAGGTGGGGCAGGGGGAGGGGGGAAAGAGACGATCAAGCAGTTGGAGATTTCTAACGTCACAAAATGGTGAGATCTCGGCGCGTCACTCCAAAATGTAGTGTGCAACAAGACACTGGCATTGTAGACTTACTTACTTCTATTTAAGTATCTTTCGCAACCTGTTTACACTGAAACATAAATGCTATTGCTCAAAATAGAGGCATCAACATTGTCGTATTTTGATACAAAAATATATTATTTTCTAATTGTTTGTTTAGGGTAACGTAGGTCCCATCGGTCCTCCTGGTCCTGCCGGCCCACCTGGAGATAAGGTGAAGCATCCCCTGTAATGATGTTTGTTTGATACTGTAAAGAGTCACACCGGTGGCTGTCTCATGGGAAGAAGAGAAACGCCTAGTAATCATTCCTGTTCCTTACAGGGAGAGACCGGTCCAGCAGGTGCCCCAGGTCCAATGGGTTCCCGCGGTGGTCCTGTAAGTGACAGTACTTTTCTTCCAGTATAACTTTACCATGGCTCCTCTAGCCTACTATAGACATCAGTGTTGCACCCGCCCTATCAATCAGGAACACAAGGTGGCTTGAGTTCCAAGTAAACTAATCATGTTTGGCTCCGGTTGACTCGGGATTGACAGGTGCTAAGGACTTGAGAAAATGAGTGCTTTTAACACTGTAAAGGGGTCGGGGGGGGCTGTAGTGACAGGCCAGGGCAAGAGTGTAAGCAAGAGTTGTTTCCATCTTGTCTTACAGTTAAGTAAACTTTTTAAAATGTATTTACTTTTTAGATTGATAAAACAGCACATTTGGATCCGGGGAACGCCATGGATTGTGCTCAGGGTTTATACCGATGTAACCGAGATCAGTTTGTCACACTTACTTCAGATGATTACCAGATAATTCCTGAACAGTAGTTTTCAGTGCTCAGGAGCAACTGTTCTTTTGGGCTTTGTTGTGTCTTTTTCCCTCCAGAGGCTGATAAGACAAAGAAACTTCAGCGGTATTCATGGGAGTGTTCTCTACCTTGTAAAGTGAAGGCTATCTTTCTAACATCTTCCACTGCTGACGTGTTGTTTTCTATAGGGCGAACGAGGAGAACAAGGTCTTCCTGGACCTGCTGGCTTCCCTGGAGCTCCAGTAAGTACAAATACTGAAAAGCAATTGAATGTGATGATGAGTTTTTAGTTCCTCTAAGTTCATCCACGCCTCAGAAAAGCTTGCTGTAACCTCTTTAATTAATATACATACCTGCTACATACATTTGATTCATTTACTACTCTTTCTGTACTCAGTCACACACAGAGCAACATTTCTTTATCCTTCCCTTCCTGTAGTCACGTTTAATTTAGTATTTAAATTCCCTTCAGATGAGTCTCTGGATAGGGTTTCGCATCACAATGGTACCATCTGCATTTTTTTGAGTCGTAATAAAACGACGTAATTTTTCTACAGGGCCAAAACGGGGAACCTGGTGGGAAAGGAGAAAGAGGCCCACCTGGTCTAAGAGGAGAGGCTGGACCCCCAGGAGCTGCAGGTCCACAGGGTGGTCCTGGGGCACCAGTAAGTTTTTGCTGTTCTTATCGCTACAAAGAGAGGTTTCTTCAGTTCTCCCTCAGCCTCAAGGTGGCTGGGCCCAAGCGCAAGCAGCTGAACTGCCTGAAACTTAATGACACTTCCTATACTTTAAATCTCTCAATCAAATCATTTGCTTGATCTGTTTCCTTCCATGTAGGGTCCACCTGGTCCCCAAGGAACAAAAGGAGAACGTGGATCTCCTGGAGGCCCTGTGAGTATCTCTTTGACTTAGTGACTGAGAAATGACTTTATCTATTACAACAAACGTGATGTAAATGAAAAACAAGACCTTCAGTGACTTCAATTATCTGCAGTTCAAGAATAATTAAAGTGTTCCAGAAGGAGTAATTAAAAAAATCGAGGTGTTTAGTGGCCTGGATTACATTGATTTTAATGTAAGTAAGGTGCCAAAATAGCTTTTGGCACAATAACCCAAAGCCATAAAAGGGCGCATCTCAACAATTATTAGATTTATGTGCCATCTTTGGCGAGTCTCTTAGAGCCCATTTGTTCTCCTTTGAGGAATATACGGGACCTTCGCTTGCAAAAAAAAGAAAATATTTAAAATATTGTGAACTTCTTGTTCAGTTCCAGGACATTTAATTCAGGTTTTAAGTGAAACAAACAGCTAAATATAATTCAAAGTCGGCAGCTGTTGGATAAAAATCAATTTGTTCACGTTTTTCCACTCTTCAGAAAAATGACAACTAAAAGTATCGATCTTTTATAGGGTGCTGCTGGTTTCCCTGGTGCTCGTGGTCTACCTGGTCCCCCTGGCAGCAATGTAAGTTGTCTTATCCCCCTTTTCTTTTATTCTTATCTTGTGGCTATATTTAGACATATGTTAATATATTTATTATACTATACTAAGCTGCATGTACCTTGACATGAACGTAACATAAGCAAAAGCATTCTGAATATGATGTTTGGACTTACTTAGGGGAAAAAATTCTGCAAAAGGGAGTTTACTCTCCTCTCAGTTCACGTGGAATAGCCATTCTTTCCCTGTCTTGATATTCCTTCTTCTATTACGGTTTGCTTTCTAAAGCCCGTCAGAGTTATGGAGTCCTCCTCCTGGGTCAGGTCCTTGAGTATTTCTGTTGGTGGCAGACGTCCTGTCTCGCCTCTTGCTCTTCTATGATGCGAGAAATATTCTAATCAGGATCTTGAATTGGTATGCATTTTCAAAGCTACATTTTGTGGATCCCTGTTGAGAATTTTTTTTTTAGTTGCCTGTAGAATGGAGTGGCATAAGATACAGTTATCTTGGGAGAGAGGAGTTTGGCGAGATTCTTGTGGCAAAGTTTCTCTCTTATCATATGGCCTATGTCTGAAGTTTAAGCTACCAGTTTGTAGCGTCTGTGATAAAAAGGTATGCTGACGCATCAGCTAATTCCAATACTTTATACAATAGCTGTGTGTGAGGAAAAGCTGTTTCATAATATCCTTGCGTGTTCAACATGCACCTACTTTTGACTCGCATAGTAAAAACTCGATTCTGATTTTTGATTCTTTAAAAATTAAGAAAATACAAAGAATACAATGGATTTACCCATTTTAAAATCAAAACTATAAGTTATCCTTTCTTGTATGATAACTGAGAAATAAAGTAAGAAAAAGTCTTTTATATTTGAATAAACAGATTTTTATTTTCTGTCTTATAGTTACAGACAGATGCAAATTAGAATATTGCTGAACAAAAGGAAAAAAGTAGGATTTTATTTAAGGTACCGTTAAAGTCAACGTAATTCCTTCCATTGGTTGGCTAAGCTAAGCATTTTAGCGAAAGATATTTCATTCTGCACGTATGGCCAAGATACCACCTTAAAGGTATCTGGCATGAGTGATTCAAGAAATCAGCAGGGTCTACTACTATTGCAAATTTCTGTGGGCAGAGCCGTGGCGGGTAAGGAACATGTATCCTGTGTTGGATGCATTACAACCACTGGGCATCCAAAACACGCAGGTGTTGCCTTACGCAAAGCGTACGTCCAGACAGTAGGGAGAAAAAAGTATCAGGTTTGAAAATGGTAGGCAAAGGGGTTCTCTTCATAAGACCAGATCAGATTTGGGTGCATAAAGGCTGGACCCTAAATCCGCCTTCAGGCAACGACTTACGTCTGGTTGGCTTGCATGAGGAAAGATCAATGCCAGTAAGCATATGCTACTGTTTCAGGTAACACAGCTCACGCTCTTTTTAAAATTCTCTTTAGGGTAGCCCAGGTCCCCCTGGTAACGCAGGGCCTGCAGGCAAGGATGGGCCTCCTGGACCCCCTGGTAGTGCCGGTTCTCCTGGCAGTCCGGGACCTGCCGGAATAAGAGGTGAGCCCGGCTCACCAGGCGAAAAAGGGCCACCAGGAGCCCGAGGAGAGAGGGTAAGTACACATCCAGCCAGGAACTGTTACACCAACAGACAGGGATTATGCCTGTCAAGCATAAGCAGCCACCTATTGAATGTTAAAGATGCTCAGGATTGACTGATCTGACCTTTTCTTAAACAGGGGGCACCAGGTGAACCAGGTCCTCAAGGCATTGTTGGTGGCCGGGGTAACACCGGTTTGCCAGGTCTGCGTGGCCCGAGCGGTCCACCCGGTATGGCGGGTGCCAAGGTGAGAGCACATTCACTGCAGCAATAGCCTCCTCACAGCTAACCCGACGACTGTAATCCAGCTGCTAAAAATAGCTTAGAGAGAGATACAAAAAGTAATGAAAGTGTCGTGGGGAGTTTTTAATGCTTTCTAGTCCAGAGACTACAGAATTTACAGTTACTTGTGTTTACAGCTGTACGCTCAGGCTTTAAAATGTCCGGTAACCAGCAGCTGTGGGATGTGAGGTTGTCTTTAAGCTCTATGACCAAGAGTTCTGGGAGCAGATTATCTAGAAGTGTATAAAGCCAGCCTCACACACTTAAGGAGGGTCATGGGCTTATAAACTCTCCTCGAGACAAGACTGGCGTCACAGTTTCACCCACCGCAAGTTGTTTATCTTTGCTTCATTCTCAGTACGTTTCTTGCTTCAGTGTTATGAGCCCAAACAGAAAAGTACTTTCACCGCCCTCCAGAAAAGGTGGTGTGAGGCTTGGTTTGTATTTTATCACTAATACAGTGATAGACCGGCATGGTTTTGGTAACTGCTTTGGCTATTGCTTTTGGGCCCATAAGAAGAGACATAGCCGCTTACTATTTCTTAGCTGACAAAACCGTAAGGGAACAGTCCTTGAGTTCAATGGCCTCGCATGAATATCTCCAGCGATGAAAAGAAACCAGTTTGGCCAAGTTTTTCTCTTTCTGATTATGTTGAGTATTCACCATCGCCAAAGTCACACTGGCCTTTCACTTTATTAGGTCTCTTTCACAATCGCTGCATATTTAATTAAAGATGTACAATACGATGGTATTTCCTAAGTACGTTACCTATCTGCCACAAAAGCCTTTCCCTTCTTCTTCAGGGTGAAGATGGTAAACCAGGCACCAATGGTGTCCCAGGAGAACGGGGTGCTCCTGGTCCACAGGGTCCTGTTGGACAAAGAGGCTTACCTGGAGAGCCTGGCAGAGATGTGAGTGGATGTGTTAAGACCTTCCTGCTAGCTTGTGAGTTACAAACGGGAGACTGGGAGTAAGCAGGCTCTAAGGTTCACAAAGCCTCCCTCAAGTGCCTGACGCACAGAGGCCTGGGCAGATTACCTTCTCAAGTAAGGTGGTGTAGCCTGCTGTCTCTGCTGTACCTTTTACTACCTGTGGACCACATCTCTGTCTCACTTGGAACTGAACAAGAGACTGCACTGCCCGTACGCCTACGAAATAATGCAGGTCTTACAGATCTTTTAGGGGCCGCTCCACCTCCAGGAACTCTTCCTTCTTGAAAACTCTCTCTTTCTTTGATGAGCATTATTTCAGCTTACTGGAAAACAAGCTATCTATTTGTCGTCCAGTTTATGAAGAAACTGTACCGCTCTTTTTTACCAGGGTAACCCTGGCTCAGATGGCTTGCCTGGACGTGATGGATCCCCAGGAGGCAAAGTAAGGAAGCGCCAGTATCTTCCCATTGCCAAATAAATGTTATGTAGAGATGACAATATACCTAGTTCTGTGCTATGTAACTTGTTCCTTGAACCTCTTATGCTCCACTGAATATACTCTTTATGTTGTAGTTCTGTAAAACGTTAAATTTATTATCCTGTCAACTGTTATTATGTGCAGGGTGACCGCGGTGAAAATGGCTCTCCTGGCCCCCCGGGACCTCCTGGTCACCCTGGGCCTGCAGGTAGCAGCGGCACGCCTGGAAAAGCTGGTGAAAGAGGATTTCAGGTAAGACCAAAGTAAATAGCTTGCTGCTTGTTTACATACCTTTCCTCTGCAAAGTCCATGTCATGCAGCAATAAAGCGGGAGCTCGGAAGAGTCATACATTTGTTCCTGTCATAGTTTCTTGGCATTGAGGACCTCTTTTATACGAATATCAAGGGGAAAGACATCACAGTTTATGTTCCTGATAACTATATAAATTAAGCTCAAAACCCACGTACTCCTTAGGATGCCAAAAAGCACATCATCCCACCAGGCCCCGTCTTAATTTCCATCCCATCTGGCGCTCATGCAGCACAAGCGATGTTATTTATTTAAACTAAGGGAGTAACTTTGGAAGTCCTCAAGTTATTTCTGAGAGGTGCTGACGCCAGCACAGCTTGAGCGCTGAGCACCTCACGGAATGAAGAGGAGGTCTAGTGCACATGGTATGTATCAGTGCCTACAAGCAGCTGAGTAAGGCTAACATGGTAGAAAAAGGAACTGGCCAAAATTCTTGCTGAGTATAGCGCGCACGTGTGTGTGGAGCTTCCCTTTGTTTCTGAACAGCTGCTGGCTTTGAACATGCTGCTTATCTGGAAATAAAAAGGCAGTCTATTCAACTCCAAGTGATCCTTACCATCTTATTCTTATTGTGTCACAGGGTCCACCCGGCCCTCCTGGCTCTGCTGGTCCTGCTGGTGCTCGCGGTCCTGCTGTGAGTCATGTTTCAAGTATTTGTGATACCATACATTGACTATTTCCTGTTATTTGGGCATTTCTCTTATTTCTTTATACATTCCTTTTATTGCAAATCTACTCTTAAAGGGTCCTCAAGGTCCTCGTGGTGATAAAGGTGAAACTGGTGAACGAGGCAGCACCGGCATAAAGGGTCACAGAGGATTTCCTGGTACCCCCGGTCTCCCTGGTCCTCCTGTGAGTATTTTGCATTGGATTGGGAATTACGGCTGTTCTTAGTTTCTGTGGTTTACGTCCCAGGTAACTAGTTAGCTTTAAGTAATTCACTGAGGAAAGAAAAAAAGGATAGATAAAGAACCTGTGTAATTTGATTGTCAAATGTGTTCAAAAGTCCAGATTCCCTGAATCAACCTGAAATAAGTATTAATGAAGAACTGGAAGAAGCTGCTAGGAGCTGAAGCTGGGTTTGCTGTAATCTCTTTCCGCTATATGTCTGCCTGTGTCTGGAACAAACACTTTTTGCATCCATTTATACAGGCTATTCCTGATTCAATTATAAAAGCTAGAAATATCTATGCCTATTAGAAATCTATGCTAGACAGACGACTAAATCCATGAAAAAGCTACTCAGAGTCCAAATACCTCTCTTCGGTCATGCATCTTTTTGCAGTAATTAGTATTAGGGCAAAATGGGCGTGAAATTGTAAACTACTGAACTGTAAACACGCATTACCGTTTTGAACGGTTCTTAATAGCTAAAAGAATTGAAGGGTAATAGACAGGCATGCCCTAGGTGTTTATGACAAGTGAAAATTTAAAAAGGGATTTATGCTGAAAAGAACTATTAATAGCACTCATGATACAAGGTGAGAATCAAGAAACCAAAACTCACTCAATTAATGTACCAATGGTGGCAAAAAGATGGAAGCCTTAACTATAAATGCCACCAACACCACCCTGTTTACCAGCACAATATAAACCTGTTGTCTTAACGTGTAACAGGAGTTAAAAAAAAAAAATCTGATAAATTCTCATTTACACTATGACAATGAGACGATCCATGATTTTTAAACATATGGCTTAGCGCTTTGTGGCGCATAAGTAGAACAAGTTTGGCGCATAAGTGTTTGCCAAATTATTTCAATAACTTTATTGGTAATATGATTAAAACTGCAGCATTTTGATCCTATAGCTATGCATTCTTATGACTAGAAGATTTCATCCAAAGCTCATTGATGTCGGTTGGCTTTCTTGCATTTTGGATATCACATCACTAAGATTTTTATCATACAGACAACAGCCCATATTATTTTCTGGTTAAAGAATGGCAACCATTCTCTCTCAGATCTGGACACAGTCTTTTTATAAGGATGATGTTTTTCGTATAATCTTAAAGATGTTTTCAATGCCTTTACTTAAGGTACAACCAGCTAGTTGCAAAATATTACTGGGAGGTGTATGACTTACTTTTCTTTTCTTCACAGGGTCCCCTGGGTCCACAAGGTGCAATTGGAAGTCCAGGAGCTTCAGGTGCAAGGGTAAGAAAAACTCCTTACTTAGCGTAACTGGAAGGAATATTCAGACCGTTTGTTTAAAAAGAAAAATTTTAAATTGGCTGTCTTAACAGGCAAGAGCTGAAGAAAGAGAAAACACCTGATAAATTGTACAGAAATGTCTGAAATATCTCACAAAGTATTTCTGAATTTGAGATTATCTGGTAAACTACTCTGACCGTATTTCTTTGCGTTCAACATTGTTCTAGGGTCCCCCAGGACCAGCTGGGCCGCCCGGAAAAGATGGCAGAAGTGGCTACGCAGGTCCCATTGGTCCTCCTGGCCCCCGCGGTAACAGAGGTGAAAGTGGCCCTGCAGTAAGTAAATTGTGCACAGTTGAACAGACAAACCTTTAGAGATTACTCATGAAACATAGGGCGTTCTCCCTTTTAAATAACTCCCTCAGAAAATTCTGTATGTCATGGACAGAGTTTGGGGTAGGAGGTATCTAGCTATCACAGCTAAAGCAAAAAAAAAAAAAAAAAAAAAAATTCCAGATCATTTGTGGTTCAGTGTAACTACGGATGCACTGGGTGTTGTGTTAGTCTCAGATAATCGGGGACTTTTCTGCGTACAACAGGAAGGCAGGATCTCCACTTCAGAGCACGGACTCCCTTTGTGTCCTGGAAGCTCTGAGCGGGTTTCCTAGACTCCTCTAGAGAGGCCAGCGCTGCAGAGGTCACTAGCACAGCCGCTCCTCGTAAAGCCAAGAAATGGTCATTCTCTGGATTTTGGTAGAAAGGGTTCCTTCTCCTTTGCAAAGCCCAGACAGAAGGAGGACAGTCACAGCTTGACAAAATTAGGAAAAGAGAATTCCAATTTCAGAAAAATAAAGGCCTGGAAAGTCTAACAGATGTTTACAGCAAGTGCCATTATTTAATGAATACGTAAATTAAATGTTTATGTGAGAATTCTCATTTTTTCAGATTAGGGCCCACACCGGACTTCTGGTTTTAACCTGTGATCTCTACTCAGCACTGTGTTCACTTTTTTTTTTTTTTTTTTAGGGTCCACCAGGCCAGCCTGGTCTTCCTGGTCCTTCTGGTCCTCCTGGTCCATGTTGTGGTGGTGTGAGTCCCCTGATCAGTGGTGAAAAAGGTCCAGTGGGCTATGGGTACGAATACCGAGATGAGCCAAAAGAAAATAGTATCAATCTGGGTGACATCATATCTTCAATGAAATCAATTAACAACCAGATTGAAAACATCATTAGTCCTGATGGGTCACGGAAGAATCCAGCTCGTAACTGCAGAGATCTAAAATTCTGTCATCCTGAGCTCAAGAGTGGTATGTTTGGGTTTTATTTTCACCAGTGGTAGCAGATCTTGATTTTTTTTTTTTTTCCATGAATGCTGTTGTCTTTGAGTATTTAAATGCAGAGATCTGCTATAAAAATTTTTAAACAAATGTCATGATAAAGATGATAAATGTAATGACAATTTTAAACTTCGATTTACTATGCGTTTACATAGTATATACACTGAGTTCAACTCCACTCCTTACAGGCTTCTAAGTGAACATTTGTTTAAATAATTTTATGGAAAAAAACCATGACAAG
The DNA here is from genome assembly GCA_034782735.1 of Sagittarius serpentarius. Taxonomy (NCBI): domain Eukaryota; kingdom Metazoa; phylum Chordata; class Aves; order Accipitriformes; family Sagittariidae; genus Sagittarius; species Sagittarius serpentarius. The sequence continues at coordinate 18,390,245 of JAVKLA010000001.1, forward strand.
TATAAGTAAGGTCTATATTTCTAATACCAGTCATAGTGAGTTCATGTGCATACTGTAACATATTTTTATATCATCTTATTTTCTGATTTGGCATAGAAGTAAAGCTTTGCCATCATGCAGTTGGATTCTTCTCCAAATATATTAAGCCCCTGAACTTTTTTTTTTTTAACCTCTAGGAGAGTACTGGATTGATCCTAATCAAGGCTGCAAGATGGACGCTATTAAGGTGTACTGTAATATGGAGACTGGCGAGACATGCCTCAATGCTAACCCCAGCACCGTGGCAAGGAAGAACTGGTGGACCAGCGAAAGCAGTGGAAACAAACACGTTTGGTTTGGAGAATCTATGAATGGAGGCTTCCAGGTAAGAAATCACCACAGTGAACAGCCCAAAAGGTAGCACGCACATTGTCCTCACATACATCGCAACATACTAAAAAAATAATCCTGAAATTAAACTAAAATAAACATTTGGTGGGTGAAATAATAACTACAGGGACTGTCCCTAGACATGATTAAACAAAACCTGTTACTCACGTGTTGTACGCTGCAGTTCAGCTACGGAGATCCTGAGCTTCCAGAGGATGTCTCCGAAGTTCAGCTGGCCTTCCTCCGCATCCTCTCCAGTCGTGCCTCCCAGAACATCACCTACCACTGCAAGAACAGCATTGCCTACATGGATCAAGCCGCTGAAAATGTTAAAAAAGCTCTGAAACTGATGAGCTCTGTGGAAAGTGAGATCAAGGCGGAAGGAAACAGCAAATTCACATATGCTGTTCTGGAAGACAGCTGTACTGTAAGTACACAAGACTTTAGTACGATAGCTTAATAAATAATTCCCTCTAGAGGACTAGACCCATAATAAAGGAAGAGAGCACGACCTGGGTGAGGAAAGGACACGGCTGCACCTCACTGGAGAAATTTAGATTCTGCACTCCTGTAGCAACTACAGAAAGCGAGGCACGCTCCCATTTAAATCTGTCCTTTAAAGGTCTCCCCTTGCTTTAGCATCAAAGCCAGGGAAGTCACAGCGACCAAGTTTTGATCCATCCCCTGTCAACTCTAAAACTAAGCGTAGTAGGAACCATCTTAGTCAGACAAAAAAATCAAGGCTAGCTGAGGCAAGCCATGGGCTACGATTATGGAAAGGGGCAGATGCAACGTTGCCTCTCTGTGCCTTGCTCGCTGCAGCAGGAAGCACTGGAGAGGAGCAGTAACATCGATGGGCACGCTGCAGCCTTTTCAGTAACGAATACAAAACACTGTGGCACCATCCACAACTTGTCTCAGGGTCCCAAAAGCACAACAGACACCGACAGGTCCGGCAAACGTGCCGTTTAAGGATGCATGAACACATCTGCTTTGTGGCCATTTCTTCACGAACGTGAAGAGCTACCTCATTACTGCTGTCACATTTTCCTGAGGCCAAAACCACTTTCCAAACAGAGTAACCATTTGTACCATCTCCCAGCTTGCAGACCACACTTCAGTCCTAAGTCAGGGCACAGGTACCACTCCGGAGTACTCTCCTGTCCATCAGGGATCCCATCCCTTCTGAGCCCCAAGGTGTACAACCCCACAAGACCTCGCACAGAAGGTCCAGAAATAAAAAAACGTCCATCAGCATGTTCATTTCTACAAAGACTGCAACCAGTTTTCTTGGTGTTGAGAGGGACACGTTACTAGGCAAAGAGAAAGCATGAAATCCAGTAAACTGCAGGATAACCTTCACATAGCCGATGCCGATTTCTCTAACGTGTTGTGTTTTGTTTTTCTTTTTTCTTTTAACTTCACAGAAACACACTGGTGAATGGGGTAAAACAGTCTTTGAATACAGAACGCGCAAGACAATGAGGTTGCCTGTGGTTGATATTGCACCCATAGATATTGGTGGTCCTGATCAGGAATTTGGCGTGGACATTGGCCCGGTCTGCTTCTTATAAATCAAAGGTCCTGCTCTTTCTGAAACCCCAGCAAACAGATTCACACTCCAACTGTGCTCCTTTGTTTTAGCCTTGTCAGCTAGTACAGGTGACCATCTGTATCCCAGTTATTTATTATCAAAATTTCTGGGGGAAAAATCAATTTGATATTAAGGGTTATTTTTTTTGCTATTACACAAAGTACAGTAAAAATGCTTTTTTGCTCTCTTTTTTTTTTTTTTTTTTTTACCAAATTCCATCTTCAAAACATGTCTCCGTGGTGCTATAATACAACTTCAACACTTAATAAAACAACACTGTGTTCTATTAGTTGAATGTTAGCCAATTTAAAAAGCACTGATTGCTCCCAGTACCAAAGTTTACCCTTTTTTCTAAGATGCAGTCCATAAAGCTAGAAAGACCTCCCTGTTTCAACTACCTCAACATGGACAGAAACTGGGATGTGTCTGATGAGTCAAACCAAAAATCAATCAAAACCCATCGGTGGAATCATTTGGTACAAAATTGTCTATTTCTGTACTGATTAGCTGTGAAAAAGTACAGTGTATTTCAAGAGTTTTAATACCTTAATGTCAGTAGTCACCATAATTTTATTGTTGGATTGTATTCTGTTATCAAAGGTGCTTCTCTACTTTCCTGTCGTTGCTGGTCAAGACCACTAAAATTAGGGAAGTGTAAAAGACTAATGTGATGGTGCTAATGTATTTTTCACTCCTAACTCTGCAAGTCAGGGTTATTGACTTGCTTAAAAAAGAAAAAAAAAAAAGTAAAGGATTTAATGCAATTGTAAATGTCTCCTGTCAGAGATCATCATTGGCATGCCATAGTTGAGAACTTTCTCCCTTCACTCTGTAAAAGTCAATAAAGATGCAAAATTGTGAACTTCTTCTGTCACGTTAACACATTTATAGTGTTGAAGGTTAACCATCTTTGTAAGCTTTTATATGGTTGTTTGTTGGTCTATTCCTTACAGAGACACATAATAAAATATCTTAATAAAACTCCTTGTTGTTTCATAAAACTGACTTTTTTTTAATTTTATTTTACTATTTGTATCTCTTTCTTCAAACAAATTAATAAGGCAGGACACAACTCTAGTACCTCTTTAGCTGATTTTTCTAAGATAATTTGTTTGAAGGAAAACTTGGTAATCCTAAGGGATGCAGTTCATGGCATCATACGATGAAATTTTCTTTCTTACCTTTTCCACTCCTCTCCATCCCGTGCCTCATTTTTTCAAGCACAGTCAGCTTCTCTGACTATCAGCATGGATTCAGCGTCCAACAGCAAGATCCAAAACAGCACCCATGCACCTAGGCAGATCACTTTGGAGGAAAGAAAAGGGCTTAATCCTCTCTCCCCCCCCAAAAAAAACCTGCCCCAGTCTAAACAAACAGGCAGTCATAGGCTACTGTCCTTTCAGATGGCAGCTTAAATAAACGGCCTAAGGGTCTCCTACAGCGCAGGCTGGAGGCACCAGCAGTTGGATGAAGCTGACAACCTAGGCATCTTTCTTTGTGTTTTTTCTGGCCACTAGAGCTGCACAACTAAGTCATCCCCAAATCCTGGCAAAATTTAAGGAGATGCAATTACCACAGTAGTTTGGCAGTGCCTGAGGCAGAAAAAGGAAATCAGCTGCGAGCCAGAATCCAGGCCGTGAAACCTCTCCCGGAGGTAGACGCTAATAGACGCTACTCAGGCTTCCCAGTGAAGGAAGACGCAGAGCCTGCCCCCACATCATTACCGCACCACCACGCCCTGCTCCACAGCCCAGGATCATGAAGGACCCTCTACAACAAGGTCAGACAACAAAAACTAGGGAGCAAAAAAATCAGATTCTTGAAGGTTCTCACTCACGATTATGGATCATGCATCCTCTGAGAGTACTTTCTGGATTGGACCAACTAGGGAAAACGGGCAGAGAAATGGTGGTTTTTTTAAGGAACCTCACCAGATTTGGGTCTGAGCCAAAACACTGCCCTGCTCTGGCATCACGGCATTCGGAACCAAACGCAGAATCAAAACAGCGAGGATCTGGGGAGACCTTAACAGCACCAATACAGTATCAAAACAGGCACGACTGTGCTTAATGCAACATAAAAGGATAGCGCCAACAATTCATAAAAAACATTGGCTCTCGCAGGAAACCTCCTCATTTTGTGGTGAAAATAGCTACTGTTTACAGAAGATGAGAATTACATGTACATAATACTACTAATCTGACATAAATTACATGGTAGAAAGTCTTCGGATGGGAGTTGAAATTTTACAGAAGCAGCCGGTAAGAATGCTGGCTGGTGGAAAAAAGCATTGGAAAAACCCGTTCCTAATCCCCGCGGCAGAAAAACAATAGCCTCTGTAATCTCCAGTACTACCGTGGCTGAGTGAATAGCTGGTAACAATTACGCAACCTTAAAACTTAAGGTTTGGGGCCTTTTGTTAAAGAAAACATATAGTCATCAAGTCTTTGATTAATAATTTCTACTAATGAAAGGTGATTACTGGTACATTTGTAGAAAACACAAAGAACTAGCCAAGACCACCGTAAAATAATTTACTTGATCCAAATACCTTCATTTTTTTCAGAGGGTCACTTATGAAGCCACCACGATTGTGATACTTCTGTACTTTTACAGAAAGGTCTTTGAGATAACAGAAATGTGAAACAGATCAGGTTAATAAGAATTAGCTTAGAAAATAAGGCTAGCCTTTGGAAGATTTCGTTTCTAATCCTGGTTTTTCACTCCGATTTACTGCGTCACCCTGCAAAAGGCTCCAGCTTGTGTTTCGCGTGGGAAATATAATTTAAAAATATTTAAAAAAAATCTTACCTGATGCTTTCAGGCTAGCAGCACCATTACTCACCGTGACGGAGCAGCACATCAAGTTCATAGACTACAGTACTTCTGGGAATAAGCCCATTTCACGCAGGTAACTAATAAAGGTCTGTCAAGGCTGTACGGGAACACCAACACCTGCTTTCAGGCTCTAAGATAAGCTGATTTTTACACACATACACAAGTACATCTTCATTTGGCATATACACGTAAAGTTGTACTGGAGAAAAGAAAAAAATAATACTGTATTCTACATAGTTGAGAGAGAGGCACAAAGTCAAATGAGATGCATGAAAAAACAAGGGAAGCAGTTACCCACACAGTAGTAAGACTGATACCAGAAATTTCTCATTCTGATCCACAGCTTCTTATTCAGTCCTACGTTACATCAGCTGATATTCGTATGGTTCATAGAACCACATTACTATGGCTCTTTGGGGAAAACAAGAAAAGAAACAAAAAAACCCCAACCAAACAACCAACAAAAAAAAAAAAAACCAACACCAAAAAACCCTACCTCAAAGAGTTTCCCTGGGTGATACCAACAGCTTTAAGATATCACTAATTTAGGTCTTAATATTTCCTAAGAACTACACCTTTGCAATTAACTGCAGGTTATCACCTAAAGGTGTAGCTCTTTTGCAGGTCACCAGAGCTTTTCTTCTGGTGAACGCAGACTCCCTCATTCCTGTTTGTGGCACAGGGACTATTTCAACACCTCCTTTCTACATTCTTCATGGAAATTATAATGTTTAAAAAAAAAAAAAACAAAAAACACAACGCACCAACAATCTAGCAAACTCTTCTCTAACAGAAAAACATCGCTATCTGATTAGGCTCCTTTCACAGCCCTTGCCCTTGGCAGGGTCAGCGTGAGCAATCGCTGCAGCAGCAGCAGCTTGGCTTCGGCAGTCCTCCCCCTCGGAGGCAGCCAACCGCCCAGGGACAGCTACCGGCCAGAGATGAGTTTGTGTCTCTGCAGCTCTTCGCCGCAGCGGTAGGTCCGCAGCTAGAAGCAGGCCAGGGCAAGCGATCGCTTATGATGGGGTTGCGAGGGTTTCTGAATTTGAATAGCTACCTAGGGAATTTTTTTTCTGGAAGCTGGCTAATTATCAACAACTTTCCTTGTTAAAAAAAAAAAGCAGCTAGACATTTAAATACGCAGCAGTGTAATTTGTAACCCTCGCTTTGCTCTGACATCGGCTAAGCAGTCTTAAGCCTCTATTTGCAGGCAGTAACTTGGAGGAAGAGCTGTCTATGAGAATTTTGAATTCATAAAGGGGAAAAATCTTCCCAACACACACTTTGCCATGCTATGGCTGTCCCGATAGCTTTAGTAGAGAAATCTTATTTCTAGTGTTCCTTGTCAGCTGCATATTATTTATACAAGCCAGGAAATGCCTTATTTTGGAGGACTGTTATTAGTTACGACAGTAACACAGCTTCATTGTAGTCACCAAATTAGAATATGCTTCTTACTATAGGTAACATACCTGTTTCAACCACGACCGAAACCCCCATGGTGATTTGAAAAATGATATCCGTTTCTTTTCACCAGGAAAGAAGTCAGGTCTGGCAGGCTACGATTTTTAAACCAAGTGCCTCTCTTCTGGAAATGCGAGCAATAAGGCACTTGTTGCACAAATCTTAAGCTACAGTAACGTATGAAATATTTTTATGATGATTTAGCATTTTAATTCAACATGTGCTTGTAATCAGATGTCCTTGATTGTATCTTGTTATGCTCTTAAAGAAAATCTGTAAGTAGAGAATGATAGAGACTAGACTCTATGACTAGAAGAGAATGGTATTTTGCAGGAGGTTTTAGGATTTGGGAGACAACGAGATGCTTTCTGTGTTTCTGCCTACCTGTTTACTGGGAGAAGGCGAGATGTAGTTCACCCTACGCTGAGGGGTGGCTCTTCCAGGATGAATGAAGTCCACCAGAACAAAATCCTGGTGGTCTTGTCTTCCCACCTGCTCCTTGTCCTGCAATAGCTTCAGCCTAGAGGATGTCTTCTGGAAGCACTGACGGTAACCCACACTGCGGCTTTCCCATCACAGCAGCCATTCCTGCTTGTGACATCTCCTTCCTAGAGACCATTGGTCATCATCTTTCCTTTTTTTATCCCAAGTGTACCTGGCAAAGCTACGCTTATCCAAAATTCCTCTCTGCCAGAGGAGGTTCATGAGAGAAAGTGCATGACCTCCTTTCAGTATACCCTTAGCCACGGGTTAAAGGTCAGAACACTTCAGTTTTCTTGCTGAACCCATGTCCCATCCACTGAGAACGCAGTCATTAAAAGATCACTCTTGGAGGCACCGGAGATGTTCCGGTTTCAGTTGGGTTTTGTGAATGTTCCTATCATAACTCACATTTCAGCTTCACTATCTTTGTTATAGTAACTCTAAGGTACCTGAAAAAGTCTATTCATTCCTCCATCCAGTTTGGTAGCATCTGCAAAGCAGAGATGAAGATTCTTATCAGGAAATGGCTGAACTGATATGGCAGCAGGAAATGCTTTTGACTTACGCTGATTTTTGTGTAGAATCACACAGCATGTCCTTTAGAGGGCGGAGGCTCCTAAATTACGATGATGGCTCCTAGAATTGTCAAGTCTTCTGTCACTGTTTTTTGTCATGGGGAAGATTGCTCCCTACCAAACATGTAAAAATATTTTGCTGAAGTTTCTAGAATTATAATAATGTTGTTCTGTTATAATTGGTTGGGTTTGTATCAGATTTTTCACTCAGCTGACTAAGGCCAAAAAGCAGGTCTGTGACGCTTTGTCAGACGTGAACTTGCACAGTTTTTTTCTGCACAAACACTCCTAAATAAGGCTTCCCTGGAGGATGGATGGAAATACCTCAGTTGAGGAACTAATTTTGCAATTGACACATTTCATAGTGCACCATTCTCTGGTCTTGAGAACACCACAGATTACAATGATAGTGAAATATTATTTAGAAAAAACTTAAGCCAGAGCTTATAGAAAGATGGCTTCTTACTCTGACAGCAAGGAGATAAAAACGTGCAGGAAATTAACATGGGAGATGGAGGAAAAACCTGACTCTTCTAGCATCCTGCTCAAACTAGAGTGTTGCCCGAAACCTTGATAATTTTCCAGACCTTCTCCCAGCAAACGATAAAACATATCATATAATGCTGATAGCACAATAGATGCATTAGCAAGCAAGCTTTCTGAGTTTTCTCCTACGTAGCATAAACCTGTAAAGCATTTCAGTTTTAATCTTTGCATCGCTCCGCTCAGGTCCTTCTGAACACTGTCCAATCCATTAGCACTGCTACAGCGCATCCTGTTTCTCGTCTCTGACGTTGTGTCCCTTCTTCTTTGGCTTGTGGAAAAAGCAGACTTCTTTTACTGTTCCTAAAGATATCATCCAATAATCACCTCACAAGAATGAGCAGCAACTTCACAAGAAAGCTGGTCTTTCGTACCTAGGTAGGTTTCCCTTTGTGACCATACCTGTTCTCTCCTGGGGCGGGCAGGGTTTAATGCAGGTGATTCTCAACTGTAATTCACCACGTTCTTCATAATGGTTCTCACGATCTCTATTTGATACATTAATAAGCATTACCTCTAATTTTAACACAAGCTACATTTCTGAATAGCATGACAGCAGGTAAAACAGGCTGGCTAAAAGCATTCTACCTTTTAGGAAACTGAATCTAACTCTCTAGTACCACTCTAGTAACATTGCACAAGAAGGCTCCTTTATGGATATTCTGAACTCAGCAGAATATGCTTGAAATCACACACTTCACCAAAATCTTTAAACCAGTAGCAAGCAAACTGCGATCCACTGGACACAATAATCCAAAATCAAAATGATGTATTTTTTTCTAGCATAAACACACAGTTTGGCCAACTGGGTCTACGGGTCCACAGTTTCTTTGGCATTTCTGTTTCAGCTATTCAGCTGCTGATTTTGTTTTACCTTTCGTCATGACTTTTTTTTTTATGCTAATACCTTCACTGTCTAATACTATCATTTTTACCTTGTTTTCTCTATGGTGTTTGCCTACGTGCAGGGAATCTTTTTTCTTCCATTTCCATTTAGTTCTGCTTTTCCTTTTGCAATTGTTTTACTCTGTCTTCCTGGAATCCTATTCTTTTTATAAATATCCTCTCTCAGCGAGACCAACTGCCTAGCGAGTATAACATCTTCAGTATAGCCTTCATTTCCTGAAAAAATAATTTAAAAAATCCATAGATTATGAGAGTGTTTACCAGCCCACTAACTACTTTGCTCAATCTCAGGCAGCTACAGGAGATAAAAGAAATCTAGGGGCTCTTACCCTACAGTAATAAGAAAAATAATGCTTTTTGCTCTTAACCCACTTTTAGACTCTTTACTTTCCTTCACAGAGGAAAAAAACCCTCCCTCATTCTCCTCTACTTGCCTGCTACGTTTTGTAGACTTTGATTGTGTTGTTTCTAGCTATAATGCAGCGACATTTTTATTTCTTGCATTTCTGCGTAGCTTGATGCATTCTTCTACTGAATGTAGTACTCCTGGTACTCTACAGAACGTTTTTAGTAATAAAAACTTAGAGCGGACTGTTTATGATAGCTACAAGGAAGCCAAACAGATAAGACAAGGAAGGAGTTTGGGAGAGAGAGGCCATGAGGTTTGAACTTACGCTCTCATGCACCCTGAGACAACAGAATAACCACTGAGCTAGAGGCGATGACCACACCACAAGCGAAAGGAAAAGGTCTGTATGGAAGGAGGGTGGCGGAGATGCATCTTAAGCTGCTCCACCAGCCTTTTAAAAAAGCAAACATTCAGCCAAACTGTAGTTCTTCATAGTCACTCCTCCTAAACTGAGGTGCATAAATCCAAAAGTGATTCGAAAAAACCCTCTTGGGTCAGGGAGGACTTACACCATCGATTCCTTGTTTGCCTTGCATTTTAAGCATCCAGAACGGCTCAGTAGAAAGAGCTCTCTGGAAGAAGGCTCTGATGCAGCAGGGAGGCTACGATCACATTTGATGTATGCATTCAGAGCCAGGCTCCTCTAGGAAACACAGAAGGAGCAAAAACCATTTTTTTTTCTCTTTACAATGTTAATGTTACTTAATTATACAGTATATAACGCAATATTAGCACTGCCCCATTAAACCACTGGGCGTGTTAGCTGACGTATCCAATAAACTGTAGCGCTACGATTGGTTCTGCCCTCTATCTCTTTCTGCTCGAAATAAATTAAGACAAAATGTCAAGCAGGAATAAGAAAAAGCCTTGGAGAAGGCATTATTAAACTCCCTACAAAATAAAATATATATTTAATATAAAGGAGAAAGATCACTAAAACTAGTCAATAGTAAAATAAGAATATGCTCAGCAATACTTAATTCTTTGTTCATTGTGCTTGCAGATAAAACACACACTTTCATTTCTGGGAACATTTATCATAAACTCCAAGGCCCACTGAGCCTATCTAAAAGATGTCGCACATTTTTTCCTCCCTCAGCAAGAATGTCTTCTTCCAAATTTGAAAGAAATCTAAAAGTAAAATACACTGTAAAAAGTGGTCAGTGTTAGGAGACACTGCTTGAGTAAAGAAATCCAAAATGGATTCTACTGTGCAGCTGTATAAAATCTAAGCTGCGAAGGTGAAAAATTAGCATTAAAAAACCTCATAGCCCTAGAGACCAAAGCTGTTGCTTTTCACGCTTGGCTGCTTTTTTTTTGTCTTTGGAGAGATATTAGAAAGGATGGGCTCCCATTCCACTGAGAGGGCTCCTCGCACTAGGTAAGCTCTGCTTGGTCCCAAGTCTGCAATCAGCTGTGTAATTACATACAAAGTCCGGTGTTTTCTATCTAGAGTTCAGCGGCACAGGGCTAAAAGCACAACAGTGATGATACAAGCACCTTCAGAACAAACACTGCAAATCCAGATGAGTTGGTTAAAATCAAATTATAAAAGAATCCACATGCCTTATTCTAAACGTTCAAGACAAACTACTGCATCAACTCCACCACTGATGCAAACGTAGAGTAAGCGCCAAATTATGCGCAGCGAGTACCAGAATTTTACCTTCCAGATGAGATTTTAGTGCCACACAACTATTGCATTTCTGTGTTTGAGAAACCAAGAGAGGAGGTGTCAGCTACCGGCAGTCCTGGGGTTCACTTCTCACTGAGGACAGGTCAGTTAGGGAAAACAACAGCAACGACCACTCTTTTAACTTGAATTTAATTTAAATGCAGTCTCTGATATTATATTGTCATAACCGCTCTGAAGTGCCTTTTCTACCATTTCTGAGGCCGTTTGCAACGAAGACAGAACTGTGCTAAATGTCACAGCTGATATTTACTTAATGCTACTTTATAAATTAATCCACCTTTTGCAAATTATCAACTCATTCATTCCAGGTTCATGAAATTAAAACTGTATTTACATGAGGCCACGCCACATTGCCTGAATAAGAGGTAAAGCAGTTTAAAGCAGTGAAATTCCACCCGCTCCTTTTTTTTTTTTTTTTTGTCTGCTTAAAAAGATTCTACAATACTTTGAGGAATGCTGAAACAGGGAAAGAGATGTAATACGCCTGTATGCTATAAACATAGTCAGTCAAGAGAAGAAAAAAGCATGTCCAACCGCTTGCATTACAAAGACTCCTCAGTTAACTACTCTGATGTCCCGAGAGCTCACACTTCAAGCGAGACTTTGCTTTGGTGATTCTCCAGCAATGGTTTTTACAGAATATTACTTTAGACTGCTTTCTAGTTAAAGCTCTTTTTCAGTGCTCAAGGCACCTGCTTGAGGAAATACTGCATGCTTCATATGGAGATAGAGATACAAAGAGAGACTCGAAAAGAAAAAAAAAAAAGTATCCTTCATCATGAAATACTCTTCTCCCTCAACAACCTCACGAAGCGTTTATACTAATCGTGGATTATAATACTCTACTGATGAAAATCAGAGATTAAAAATAACTTTGAAACGTGCATCTGTTAGTTATTTTGAACATCTGGATAAACGTCCTGTAGAGGTACGATCACAGCTACGGGATGTCTGCCTTTGCATGAACATGTTGGAGTGAGCCATTGCAACTCAGATTATTCCGTGAAATTAATGTTATCTAAAACTTCTCAAGAATCCAATATGATAACTCCCGAGTCGCATATTTACAGACATTCACGCTAGTGAAAAAACTTCACAATGTTCCTGCTTGGGTAATAAAAGCCAACAAACATCAGCGTGAACCTGTCAGCTTCCCTATTCCCAGTCCCTACCTACCCTCTAGGGCCACGCATGAAAACGTGGAAAATTGCAAAGCTCCTGCCCCTTCAGGAGGAGGAAAGGAATGTAAATTCTTGCCTGCCTTGCTACAATGCAGCTTTACGGTTTGTCCAGAAACTGTTTTCTAACAGCGATAACTTACATTGACACTGGGAATCAGCTAGGTCACATTTTATTCAGTCTTGAATAAAAATTCTCTTTCTCTGGAGTCTCAAACAATACTAGTTACAGAGCTTTAATAGGACTGCTGGTGATTACTTTATACAAATTGATGCCTATCTTGTAAAAACTGGCACAGAGGGCATTATTCTAAATACTTTTATATTCCTATGTGCAAAATAATTCAGGAGAATGCATTGCAAATGAGTTATTTAAATAGCAACAAAAGTGAAGTACTTCTATTTTTAATTTCCTGGAAACAAACTGATACGGGACACACTGGAAGGAATTCTACAAAAAGGAAACGACTTACATAGCGAGAAGCATGTATTTAATTAAATGCTTTGCAAAGATACATGAATAAAGCTATGTGCATGACTTTCTTTAGGGATGGCCCCAGCTGTTTATTTTTTTTTTTTTTTAAAGGAACAAACAAAAAACGTGGAGAGCACAGATGCAATAAAGAAACAAAAAAACTAAGTAAGTTTGTACCCACATACTTTACAAAATAAAGCATGTTAGTGGTACAAAACATTCTATATACTGTATGACCAACAAATAAATGCACTGTAACATTGTTCTCTCAAACACCATAAGCCTAACAGCTAAGCTCTGAAAATGACATTGACAGTAGGCATCTTTATTTCATCAGCCTTCTACAGAGTCATTTAGCACCATCGCTTTTTTGTCGTTTTTGCCCTGCCTATCTCCTTTCTCGAAATAACAACAGAAGCATAGCACCTTTTAATATCTAAAATAAAAACAGGAATATTAAATGCATCCCAACTTCCAGAGATGAGGTAGCTCATGCTAAGAAACGATGGAACTTTTTTGCCTTGACAACGCAAGGCCAGTAAGTCAAATTACTGGTGATGCATGTCTGGATGTCAGCTAAAAACAATTAATTTCTAAACTTTCTTTCTCTTTATTAGCAATTGGTCTGATATATATGTGAATGATTTGCAACATACATAAATTGGCACCGTATATAAGACATCTGTATAATTTCATATGTAATGGCTTCTTAGATGGGCATGTATTGGAAAATCAACAAGTATTGGGTTTAAGATGTATTTTGAAGATTAAGGATAATTTAATGGAATTACACAGATAAAGGGTGAGAAGTGAAGTCTGGCCTTAAAATTTAAGATATGGGACACCCCTGCTGAAAACTCGTATTTACCCCAGTAGTATTTTTACTTCATAAATTAATCATGGCTATGGAATACTCTTCTGAGCAGACTATTACATAGGAAAGTGCAGAAAAGACAATGCCAAATTAAGATGATCTTGTCTGGAGAGATTTTCTTCGACAAAAGATCCAGTTTTCTGTGAATGGCTATCATACTGGCAACCACAGGAAGACAAACTGGGGTAGAGGGAGTAGGAATGATTGAAATATAGCCAACGGTTCACAAAAGTGCTCTACTTTTCTGTTATTCGGAATGCATCCAAGCCAAAGAAATAATCCTTAGAGCTTTATAAAGTCCCACATTAAAACTATCTATTTTGAATACCTGTAAATTTCAAAATAATTTGAAACAAAAGCGAGGAAAAAGATTCATATTACTTTTAAAAGGCGGTCGTCAATCCTCTTAAAATTGTACTGTTGCACTAAAAAGTTGGTTTCAATCATTTAAAACGGAAGGTTTGTAAGTAAAATAAATATTCAAAAGGAGGCCGGGCGTTTAAAAAGAACCGTATATACAATGCTGATCCAATATCAGCCATTACTTCAAGAGTCTCAGGATTAACTTCAATCAGTCTAAGTTCATGTGTTTAATTGCTGTTGTTGCTGGGTAGTGTGTTAATTTCCCCCCTTCCTCTTACACAAAGCAAACTGGCCCAATTTCAATTCCAAATTCCTGGTCGGTACTGCCAATGTCCACCGGTGCAATATCTACGATAGGTAAGCGTGCCACGTTCTGCGTTCTGTACTCAAAAACAGTCTTGCCCACGTTCCCATTACGTTTCTGGAGGGGGGGGGGGGGAAGAAAAAAAAAAGAAGAGAAAAACTTAGGCCAGAGCTCATGTCAGAAACAGCCTGAATTCCAGCTGGCGAGTCAGCTGCCTGATAGTTCAGAAGGATCTCGCTGTATCTTCGCTGAGCAACACCCCCCTGCCTGTACCGCACCTTGGTTACTTTAGAAAGTATGTATCTTGCTGTTACAGTGATGAACAGACCCATCAGACTGACACAGCAGGATTGTCCCCTCAGGCTGGACTTATTTTTATGTTATGAAATCCTTCTCTGCGTGTTCATACGCACCTGCACACATAATCTTGGGCTATATTACTTTAAAGCACAGAGTACTCCAATTTATTTCAAGTGCAAAACTAATTTTAGAAATATTTTGTCAGTAGCTTGGACTTGGCTAAGAATACTATTGAACACGAAAAAATGTACTACTTGCTGGTTTTTATGCGCACTAAGAATTTTTGGGGGGAACATTTTCCTTTCCAACTCAGTTAAGTCACGGTACCAACGAGTTGCCTCCAGCGTATTGCTGCAATAATCTTACCCATCCGACAGACAAATGCTGACCAATTTGTGCGATTCCACGTAGGTAAACAAATACTGGGAAATGCAAAATGGCAAGATAGGTACCTCAGTCTGCTCACTAATAAGTACTAATTTGTAAATATCTTCTAAATAGCGCAGACTTTATTATGTGAAGAGAGAACTGTAGTAAAAAACCCTACTTGATCAGTAACTTCTATGGATCGTGATAAAATTCTGCAGCATTTTAATTACTTCATTCTGTGGATATTTTTTTTTTTTTTTCCCCCCTAAATCGAGGAAGAGCTGAAAAAGGACAGAAGTCTCTTTTCTCCATAACAAATGACAGAAAACCCAAACTCACAGAACAGCTGTCATGGAGAACAGTGTATCTGAATCGGCTGTTTCCCTCTGCTTTGATCTCCAGGTCATTGGCCCCTTTCAGAATTACAGCTTTTTTCAGGTTCTTCGTCTGGTCATCCATGTACCCAACACTGTTTTTACAAAGGTAAGTGATATTCTGGGAAGCTTCCTTTGATAGGAGGCGCAGGAACGTCATCTGAGTGACGGCTGTATCCCCGTACACAAACTGTGAAGATAAAGAAATAGATCAACATATACTACATGAAAATTCATTAAGAGTTCACGAGTTTCAGAAACGTCTGTCATTATCATAACCCTTTCCAGACACGACTAGCAGGAGCCCTATTACATGAAATTTAAGAACGGTTTCTTTTGTAATTTGCTGCCAGGTGAGGACGAAGAAATTTAGACATCCTGTAACAGGGATCATTTTGGAGAATTTTGACTGTAAAGCTCTGCAGCTGAACGCCTCAAAAAGGCAGTTGGGCGTCCACAGATATGCCATGTTTTCGAATGAATTCTGCCTTATTTCAAAAAGGGATTCAGTAGGAGCTAAGCCTTACATATGAAATAGTACACTACAGCAACCTCAAAGCAGCTCAGAAACGTCAAGCACAGAAAACCCTTTTATAGTGTACCTGTTATATTGCAACTTTAGCAACTTGTTTTCTATAGGCTTTGTATTGTATTTAGAAGCATCACAAACAGCCAAATTTGACCATACAAAAATAACTAGACATCTGCATATGGGCTTTATCAACTAATTAACTTCCATCGAAGGCTGACAAATGTTTTACAAAGTGCCACTGTTTCTATAAAAAACAGAAGCAATTTTTCTACCAATAACAAAAATTCTAAAATTCCTGAGATTTTTTCCCCTATCTGTGCAGTTTCATTTTACTCATGCTTTACAAATCATTGCAACATAAAAAGTAGTGTCAAGAATGACTAAAAAAATATATTAAAAATATAAACTGGTGAGGAAAAGAGAAAATCTTATGCATTGACACTGTCATTTTTTATCAAATGTCTCATATCTGTTTAGCAATCTCAGGCATACTTATTTAGAATCTGTAAGGAGTGCATATGACCATTACACAGATCATACTATTAGTTATCAAATCTGACAGCGTTTTCAAAAATGAAATATCCTTTTATAGTATTCCTCAAGATAATTTCTTCCTCCAAAGAGCATCTGACTTAGAAAAACCCTATGTGCAGCTCTGCAGGCAGCTAAACGTCAACCGTGACATCTCGGGTCATGGCAAGTTCTCCTGAATTTAATCTTAAGTGAAAGCATCTCCGAAAAGCAATCAATATCACACCTGTTCTCAGCTGTTGAAGTTCTGAACTGTTATCAGGAATCCGGTTGATAACAGCGTTATTTTTTACACACCAAATACTTACTTTAAAGATATTTAATTACTCCCTATGAAGTAACAACTGAAAATATTCTCTGTGCTGTTGAATCGCTGAACTAGGTATAAAAATGGCAAAAGCTGGTTAATCAATCATGTATTTTGCATAGCATAAACTTCTGTTATTTTGCAGGATCATTAAGCCTACTTTTAGAAGTTACCACAGAGGGAAAACCCAACACAAAGCTGAGTGGAATTTTTGTCTGCCTGGAGACTGATGCATTCAGCATGGAGCATTCTGACGCACAAGGTAACAATCATACTTTATTTAAAACAAATTTATAAAGTAGGTTTTGTATTTTTTAGCAGTAAAGAGTTTTCTGAAAGAAAGAGTAGAATTCAATTAAAACAGCAGTGATTTAAATCATATATTAGGGCAAAGCACACTTTTTTTAAGGACAAGGATAGTGAGTTACTAAAATAGACTCTTTTATTATTAGCTTTATTATTATTTATATAATATATATTTATTATTATATATATTTATTATTATTTATTATTTATTATTTATATAATATATATTTATTATTATTATTTATTAGCTAGAGAAGCTGACATTTTGGGGATCAAGAGAAATAAATCTCTCCCAGCAGCGGTCTACTTCTAGCCAATCCTGCCCTAGATGCGCTTGCATTGTTTCTCCCAGCTCTTTCCTCTATTTACTGTATGGTAATAACAAGCAATTGACTATAAGCCAGTCAATCAATAGTTATAATGTTCTGATTGTAGCAGAATCTGCTCAGAATAGCAGATGGAGTTCTGAACCAGAAGGAAACAAGTTTCACAGAAGTCAATTCTTGACATTAAATATATTTAGTTACCTGTGATCCCCTGTTCATATCAAGGCCATACCAAATGGGCTTTAAGTCCGACGACCTGCTGGCCCACCACGTTTTACGTGGTATAGTAGATGGGTTTGCAGAAATACAGGTCTCTCCAGTTTCCATGTTGCAGTATACTTTTATAGCATCTTCAACACATCCTTGGTTAGGATCAATCCAATATTCACCTACAGGGAATATAAAACGTGATTCCGTTATATTACAAAGATTCTTGAAAAAACTGGGGAGATGTAAGCAAAAGTATGTCGCAAAAGTACAAAACACATAGCAAAACAGGCATATGTTTTATGTGTGAATCTGATGTGTGTTTTGATGTGTGCTTCAGGTATACATTACAACGTTGCTTCAAGATACAAGCTGATCAATATTTCAAACACTTCCAAATAGGGGAATTCAGACTTGAAAGCTGTTTAAGGTTAAGGTCATTTAAATGCATTGCAAAGCTCCTGAACACTCCAAGTGCACAAAGAACACACAGTGGCCAGAAGACAATTTTCTCTACGTATGAGAAGCTGATGGCGGCCCCTCCTAATATAGATGCTAGAAGCAAAGTTTCAAGAAACGGGGAAAAAGCCAGTAAGGCTACCTTCCAGTCTGTTCTGATTTATCCACTGATAACCCATATAAATTAGGGAAACGCCTAAGCGGCACGTTAGCACATTACCACCTATGAATTGCCAGCATGGAGCAGCAGGAGCAGACAATTCTGGATGGAAAGTATTTGCAGGTTGTCAGCCTACAGGTAACATTTTGAGCTAATAGCAATTAAGCAAATAGTCACCACTGGCATACCAGTCTCTCTCTGTCATTATGTAAGTGGTACTCCATGGTGATAACACTTTCAGGAGTAGCATTCCATGGAAGTCCAAAATACTTCAGATTTTAAAATACATCTGAATGAACACTGAATAAATAAATATGGGATGCATCAGAATATATACTTCACTTGCAAGAAGAAATAATTTTTTGTGAGAAGTTTTCAAGCTCCTAGCGCGAATGCCGATTTAGGTCATCAAAATCTGTATTACCCATTTTTTCCGGTGACCAAGTATATACTGGAAACAAGACAGCATCATATGGCACATAGAGGAGATGGTGTATTTATACACACCGCTCTTCTTGGATGGGTGGCAGAGCTTCAGGTCATCACAAGTCCGTGCTGGGTGTTTCTTTGAACCATCTGGGCTGCGCATAGTCTCAATCTGGCTGCTCAGTGATTTGAGTGTGGCATGGACTCCTGGGTCTGTTTTATTATTGTCATCTGGGGCTGCTTCATCTTCAGTAAACTCTGGTAGTGGATCTGCCATAGCATCATCATAGTGCCCCATAATGTCACCAATGGCAGCAGTGAGATGGCCTGGAGGTCCTGGAGGGCCAGGAGGGCCAGGATCACCTGGTGGACCCTAAGGTTAAAAACAAAAAGGCAACAGAGGCACAGCAGAGTAAGTAATATGCAAAACAATAGCAAAGCCAGCCACTAAAAAAGCAAAACTTCAGGGCCAGTCACCCTAATGTACAGGGAATATTCAGATATAAACAGTTCACATTTCCAGGAACAGGGGTAACATTAGAACCGCACGTGAGGTATACTCTCTGCTTCGTGCCTTCTCTGCCTGTCTTAATGTCTTGCTCACCTTCTTCTTACTCCTGATTTCAGACTGGAAAAAGCCACCAACGAATGACCTCCTCATTCCGTTTTTTTAAGCCACCTGTCCCTCCTTGTTCAATTCTCTGCCTAATAACTTTATTTCTTAAAATTCCCAACAGCTGTAAGTGATTTTTAGAGCAATCTAAAATTCCTGCTTCCCCTGAGTCGCCTCAGGCATACTTTCAATTAGTAAAGCCCGAATGAAAAATTTGGCACTAGGAACATCTTTACATTTATCCTGCACAGTGCTGAGCTTTCTGGCCACAGGTACGTGAGACAGAATCTACATCGTCCTTACTTGGCAGAGCAGGTGTTTTCCTAAGTAAATTTTCCCAAATGACGGGTTTGTGAGGTCCTTCTGCCAACATGAATTGTGACACTTGGGCAGATAACTGAGTCTTGACACAGAAGATATCAGTTAATAAACATACCTCCACCTGCAAGCTCTGCCAGCTCTTCTTTGGCAGCAGAAAGTCTGTAACATACCTTCATTTGAGGTTTGATGCTCTGGTGTGTGAGATGGTGTACCAGAACGTGGCATTTCCTTTGAGAGTAATTACTTCAGAATTCAGAACTAGTGTTCCAAATACTTACTACAGAGCACACACCCAACTAATACACTCTGCTTCTGACAAATGAAATCTTCACTTCCATTTCTTGCTTTTTGCTTCCAATTTACAGTTGCATGCAAGCCACCATGGAAAGCAAAACTAAAACCACTGGTATACGGTATTTCTTGTACTGTCTCATTACACAGGTGAACTAGCCGGATACACATTATATTCTTATGCTCTACCGTAGACTTTTCATTCAAGTCTTGGTGCCTCGGCAGAAGTGGAGATACCCATAATTGGCAGAAATTCAAATGAAATAGGGTGAATAGTAGCACGCAATAAACACAGGACATACCATGTCTTATGAGACAGAAAAACAGCAGAAACTGCCTTCTCTGTCTTGCTCATTATTTTACTCCACCTTTTCCATTTCTTCCCTCAAATAAGCAATACAAGTCTTTTCAGTTTTCAAATGATTGTCCAGATCACCCTTTTCTCAAATCCCTCTAATTTTCTAACTTCCTCGGGACAGCATAACTTATGACTTAGGCTGTTGTGAATTGGTAAATGCGGAATATGCCTGGGGCGTTTAGCAAAGGTTTAGGACTTTTTCCAAAATGGTCAAACTATTTTTCATTAGTTGCAAATCAGCTCACGGTTGATGTCTGTAAACCTCAGATCAGGCTGAAGGTCCGCTGAGCTGTCTGTTAGAGATTGGGCTGCTTGTGCGGACTGAAGGATTTCCTTAACGCAAGGCATGATGGAGGATGCTGCTGGCAATCAGTCACACGGCTGTGCTAATTCAGCACCACCTTTGTGGGACTACTGACTTTGAACTGCTGCTGGTTCCAGATACACCAACTGAGCTATGCTCTAAGCCTGAGGTTTTTGGACTCAACTTGCCAAACAGCCATGTTGAACTGCAGTTCCAGCAGGATCCAGTGAGCTAACTGCAGAAGTAGCCCCAGGTTGGCCTAAGGCGAGCACAGGTGGATGAGACTGGGATCATCGCAGGTCCAGAAGATGAAAATAAGTAAGAAATGAGCCCTTTCAATACACAGTTACCCGGGCTATTTGTTGGAGAAACTGTATCAAATCTCTACTATTTGTCTTGAGTTCACGAATGTTTGAGAAAGTATGCAATGGACTGTAAAAAATTCCATTATTTGAAGGTAAACTTCTCCCTCCATATTGCCATCAACTTACCTCAGGTCCAGCTTCTCCTACGCTCCCTCTAACACCAGGAGGTCCAATTGGCCCAAGCGGACCAGGACTTCCATCTTTGCCAGAAGGACCAACTGGACCTGGAGGACCCTAGAAAATATAAGAGAAAGAAGGAATGTATTTTAGCGTTTAATAAAAAAGTTATACAAAACAGCCCTTTACAAGCAATACTCTTTCAGGAAGCAATCCAATTATTCGTGTCTATTACCAAATTTTTAAAAATCACCCTCCTTCTTCTCTAAAAGGAAGAAGACAGTTTCGATGCTGCTGTTCTGAAGTGAATCACCTCAGCCAACATACCTTGGATCAGGTGTATTTTTTTTCCTAAACCATTTAAGTGGCTTCAATTCCAGATGCTACACAGACTGCAGTAGCTGCTATACGCCCACATGTATACAGACTCAGAGAAACACTGTCACTTGGGAACATCCAAAGGAGTCACATTTCTCCTTTACTTTTGGGTGAATGACATACATGGGGGTATGAAAGGCACAGTAGCAATTAGCAGAGCTGCCACATATATAGCTTTGCATCAGCGGCAGAAGTGTCTGTAAAAAGAGACCGTAGCCCTGTAGTTATTCTGAACTGACCTTTTCATCTAGCTATAAACTACGCTTATGTCAAAGCTTTACTATATTAAACAATGTAATGTCTCTCAGCAAAAGATAGTAGGGTAATCACCACATGATACTAAAGTCAATAAAAGCCAGTGAAGTAAGTGTGAAGCACAAATAGAAATCTGATTGTGAAAAAAACCAAGCAAGAAAAACCTTAAACCTGAAACATACTCACCCGAGGACCAAATGGGCCTGGAATGCCAGGACTGCCCTGTTCACCAATAGGACCCTAAACAGAAGAAATTATCGTATCATTGTGACATTTAGAGCATATTCCTTGAAAGAATTAGTGGGTGATATACACAATTCTGTATGATTAGGATTATAATATACATGAACAATGGCTAGTAC
Organism: Sagittarius serpentarius; assembly: GCA_034782735.1. NCBI lineage: Eukaryota > Metazoa > Chordata > Aves > Accipitriformes > Sagittariidae > Sagittarius > Sagittarius serpentarius. The sequence continues at coordinate 18,411,977 of JAVKLA010000001.1, forward strand.
CTTTCTCTCTTACGATTCATGTTCTTTCTATTCTCTTTTGTCACAGAGTTAACAACTGTAATCGCAATTTAGATTAATAGAATTTCCTGGTGCTTGGCTATATATACAGTTGTTTCTGCAGAAAAGCCTTGCTTTCATGACATTTAGAATCAGACAGGCTTACAAAAGAGTAATTGACAGCACTATTATGAAGCACAAAGATGCTTTGCATGTTGGGTTTTTTTTGTTGACTCTTCTCCTGCATGTTGAAACTTCCAGCTCTTGCACGGGATCAGTGAACAAATGTAAAAAAAAATTAAGTTTTCCATGGCATTTCCATTCAATTGCCACTGAAATCATGAAGTTCTTGCGAACGTTAGTGAGAGATACTATCACAGTCCCCATGGAATTTTGCATTCGATTCCTTGACTGTAAAGAGTTCAAGCACTGGCGAAAGCATTTCACACTCTAATGTGCTTGTCTGAAACTATGAACTTTTGTTATCATCTTGTTCTGACAGTCACAGACGGTCAGCGAGCAGTTACTGCAGGACTGGCACAAATGGAATAAGAGTAGGAGAACACGTATCTTGCAAAGCACAGGTTTACCTCAATCATGCAATAGTATTGTAAAATTGCATTAAAAATATTAGCAAGTACAGACAGCCAGGCCACTCACAAACACCTTACGCGGAAAAAAAACCCACTCACGTTTGCTTTTTTCCCCATTTTAAATAACTATGTTCCTGATGCATTATTTAACTATCAAGGAAATAAAATCATAGTAAAAACAGAACAACTTACAGGAGGACCAGGAAGACCTTGAAGCCCAGTGAAACCCCTGTGTCCTTTCTGGCCCCTATCGCCTCGATCTCCATTGTCACCTTTGTCACCACGAGGTCCTTGAGGACCCTATAAATATCAGTGATGAAATGTAAAATCCTCAACTGGAACAAAAACCCGCAACCTCAAGAAACCCTCATTTGCTTTTAGACACTGCATTCAGACCTCCTTCACTTCTAAAGCTAGAAAGAAGGTGATGCCGGGGCAGCTCCAAGAATCTCCATTTTTTTACCAAAGAATAAGTAAATAATGACAGAAATCTGTGTTGTGCTTAATTATAGTTGTAGTAAATTTAGTCTATTTATCTTCATAATGCAGTCAAAAAACCCCTGTAATAATGATCCGAAATAATTTACGTAACAAAATTTTTAAGATTCAGACATTTCATTGCCTTACTGGGTATGGCAAATGAAATTTGTAGATGAGATTGAAGTACTGTGGATCTCTCACAGACTCATAATGATAAAATGTATTTTCAGTACAAAATCCTCCATGTTGCATCTTTACTGCTTACAGCTCCTTTCACCTTCAGAACTGAAGTTACAGTCCCTAACTACAGACAACAATGTTCAGGCTCCCCAGTACAAATAGCTTGGTTTTATTTCCATCACAATTTTATTCATGATATTTCTGACAGTTTCAAATGTTTTATATCAATTCCAGAATCACTGGAAAAAAATGGCTTCTGCTTTCAATTTTTCAATTCTGTATTTCTCACCCCAAATTGTACGCTAAATTTCTCAGTGCCAGATTCCAAATAGTTTATCAATGGCATCATTATCACTAACTACTCAATAAACTTTTCCTGTCTCTCATTTGACATCTGCTTAGGGACAGGACAACATTCTTTTGAATTTCCCAAGTTTGCAATTAATTTTTTGTTCCAAGCTTGGACTGTAAAAGAGTTATGTAACACAATAAGATGGGGTTGGTTTGTTTTTCCATTTGGACTGAAGTCAGAATCTCATGAGTTGGTTTAAGGCAGTTTCATGGGAACAGGTGATTTTGTTACATATCTGCCATTTTTATCTAAAAATGTGCCTTTTTGACAATTCAAATAAGGGGTAAAGAAATGAACGTGGATCAAACACAGACTCCAGTCATTTGCTAACTCAGGTCCTACCAGCATCCAGACAGCAATATGCTCCAAATAAAGAGGCTTCCAAAGCATTTGTTACTTCTCTGCAAAGTATTTGTAAAGAAAGTGTAGAAATACTAGTGTATCCAAACAGATTTGTACAGCTTTGCAGCTCAGAAGACTACCATCATCCACTTGCAGTCAGAACACCAAAAGCTGAAGCCCTGTTTAGCATTCTAATTTTGGCCTAGTTTCTCATACACTTTCCTGTAAAAAGTCTCTCGCATAAAACCACAGCGACCATGGAGAACTTACAGGCAAACCTCTTTTTCCTGCACGACCTGGGGGACCCATCGGACCGCGAGAACCCTATAAAGATCGCATACAGAAGATACGTGAAGCAATGCGCAACAGCATACGCAATAGGTTTTTGATAAAACATTAAAAAAAAAAAGCCTCACTTACAGTTTCACCTCTTTGACCTGCATCTCCTGGAGGGCCAACAGGACCTGGAGTTCCAGGACCCCCTGGGGAACCTGGTAAGCCTGCAGGGCCAGGTTCACCACGATCACCCTACAAAACGTAATTTCAGTGTTATTTATCTAAAGAGGACTGGACTAAGAAAAGCAACCGAACTCTAGCATTGCTAATCTGTTTTCTAGCAATTACAATCTACAAAGGTGTTCCTTCTGTAAGAACTCAAGTCTGAGTTTGTGGAGACAGGTGTTCTTAGCCTCTTAGGTTTCCTCAGCTTTGAGAGGTACTGCTAATTCAAAGCTGCGATACACTTTCAGAACAAGATAACTGAATGAAGATAAAATCTACAGTAAGCCAATAATAAAACGGAGATTTCCAGAAATGGCTTAGGAAAACTATATATACTTACACGTTCTCCAACAGCTCCATCTCGTCCAGGGGTACCGTCATTACCAGCAGGTCCCTGGTGTTATGGGATAAAAATAGGGCTATTGATTAGCTCTGTAATCTTGCGTTTCTGTAAGAACTAGAAAGTTGCTCTCCACCTCTAACTTCAAGTTAAGGAGAATAACCACAGAATAACTGTGGGTTTTTTGCATGTTACGAGGCTCTAATACTTACTTCTGGACCAGCTTCACCTACAGGTCCAGTGGCACCTGACTGGCCAATAGGTCCTGGGGGACCTTTATCACCAGGTGGCCCCGTGGGACCTTGTTTTCCTGGTGTACCCTAAAAAAAAAAAATGAGAAACATCCTGTCAAAATTTTAATCACAAAACAAGGAAAGCACAAAAAGACTGCTGCCTTAATCCAGTCTGAAGTACCATCAACATTTGTAACTTCAAAAAACTGATAATTAAGGAAAATGTTCTTATAGATTTTGAATATATATTTAATATACTCTGTATTTTTAGAGTTTAATTGTGTTAGTTGCTTTTGAATAGGCTTTTATTGACTAGAAGCTGCACTTCAAGTTCATCTATCTAATAGCAACTCTCAGTCACACACTCCCTTGATAAATCAACATGTCTGATGGCATTATCTGCAATAGTTAACATCTTTTCAACTCTGGAAAAATGTAATGCGGTTTGAAATAACTGACATGATTTTTTTTTTTTTTTCCTCTGTCTCAACAGCAACAAATTTGGTTAGCCTGGAATAATTTCTGGCCAACTTTAACTATAAATTGACTTTATGGATCCAGCGGTAATGGCAGATCCTCCATACCATCCCTTTTACTAGTAGTCTATTTAATGACTTGATCTCCTGGATCATTAGGCTTTCCAATAAATATCTATAAATCCTACCTGAAAGCAAAGAGAGCACAAATAGTAATTTTGAAGACTGTAGTCCACAATTTATGAAATAGCAGTTACAGAGTATTTACTCACATTCAGGTGACCTTTGGGCACCTAAATGAAGAGTCTGGGGTTGTTTTTCTCAGGGATCTAGTTTTAGGTCAAATAGGAACATTTTAGCCAAAAGTCTTAATGCTATTATCGACTTACTCTTAATTCAGGTTCAGACCTTCCATTATGGCAGAAACAAAATCTCCCACCTCACGTGAGATTTAGTTATTTACTATTCTCTCTCTATTAGCTCCTGCAATTGGAGTTTTCCAACTTCCTCCTTGTGCTATGGGGCACTATGCTCAGAATCCCACAAAGACGATGAGAACGCCCAAGCTGGCAGCACACTGACTTGGTCGTTACTTACTGCAGGACCCGGCAGCCCCGGCATGCCTCTTTCCCCTCGCTGTCCTGGCATACCAACAATACCTCTTTGACCAGTAGTTCCTGCTGGACCAGGGGGGCCATCCGGGCCCTGAAATCCACCAAGGATAAAACAATGTTACTATCATTTCAGTAGCAATGAGCGTAAGTAACAATGAGACCAAGCCTAGAGTTGGGCCTAGGGAGATTTAGTAACATCAACCAGGACGTACCGGCTGCCCGTCTTCCCCTGCATCACCCTTGTCTCCAGGACCACCAGGAGGCCCAGCTGGCCCTCGATCTCCCACACGGCCATGAGAACCGGGATCCCCACGAAGACCTGGGGGACCTTCTTTTCCTGGCTCACCAATAGGCCCAGCAGGCCCTGGAGCTCCCTAAGAAGATTAAAACACCTCATTATATTGGACCCTTTTCTGATCAGGACAATTAAATTCTAAGGACTGCATTTCGATTAACTATGAATATGCATACTCTAAGCAAGGTCCCAAAGCGTGCATGAGCTAAGAGCTATTATCTCATTTATGATCAAATAAATGAGAGGAAATAAACATCTCATCAAATTATGTCCAAGCTCCACCCCCTCCCCCCCCAGTTCACAATTCCAAACTCCCTCTTTTAAAATACACTCTTTTTTTCCTTGTCTTTTTTTTTTACCTCAGGTGTACAACTACTGCTAGAAAATTCACCCTTGCCCATTCTTTCCAATATCATCAAGCTAAAGTCCAGAGTCAAACTTTTCATTCCCATGGTACAAATTAAGTGTTTTAACAGACCTTTGTTCATTTCACAAATACTTTTAAAAGACTTCACATGTATATTATGTTTTCCATAAACTTCACTTTTTGATAAACTCACAACGACTGCATGTTATTTTTCTCATCAAAACATTAAAAGGCGTATGAACAGAGTGACACAGTTCTCTGCGTGGAGTCAAATCCTCAGTTGTTGATCCACAACAAATTTTTCTCTTTTTTTTAGTGTTTCTGAAAACATTTAGACATAAGAGATTCTGTGGTTTGGGTTTTTTTAAACTTATTTTAATGGATCTTATGAGTAACTCCACCAGAGTCCAGTCGAGGCCTCTTCCTTTTCCAAAAACTCTCCTAACTTCAGTCACCACTGAAGAGGCAAAAAAATAAAAAGTACAGAAAGATACAGATTGTTGCTTTGTTCCTGTAAGCAACTAAGTCATTACAGCAGCTTGAACAGCTCAAAGTCTGCTTAACCCAGTGAAAAGTCTTGCACTAATTTGGACACACTGACACTGGATCAAGCCCAAGACTAATGAGTTTTATTTAACGAACTCAGATGTAAGCGTGCAGTCACAGAAGTCAGTGCTGACAAGCTGTTCTCTTCTATAGCATCAGGCCACAAACACTGCTTCACCCTTCCTGCTTTATTTAGTCTTCATGTTTTCAACGATCAGTTTACAAAACACACCTATGAGGAATATGGCAATTGACTTACAGTAGGTCCTGGAGGCCCAACTCTTCCAGCAGATCCGGGGAATCCAGTAGCACCCTAAAAATATTTTAATGCCAACTTTATTGAAAGAAATACAGCATTGGTTACCTCAAATGTTCTCAGCTGAACTTGTGAGCAAATGTTATAATTACAGACTGTGAAAAACAAGCTGAGATGAGGAATGATACACACATTACAAAAAATTTCAGTATTAGATAACCTGCAATCAGGTCACAAAAAATAAAATCTACTTACAGGTGGACCCTGAGTTCCTCTACCACCTTTCAGACCAGGAACACCTGGCGGACCCTAAAAGGAAAGGAAAAAGAGAAGGGTGATAGTGAACACCCAGAACATTTTAATACGCAAGATCAGCCTATGCCACCGGTTCTCTGACGATGTTATTTACACTTACCGGTGGGCCAGGAGACCCAGCAAGACCCTGTGGGCCTGGAGATCCAGCATCTCCTTTCTGTCCAGGTTCTCCAGGTTCACCTTTCACACCTGGCTGACCATCAGGGCCCTATAAGAAGTAACATTTAGAAGAGACATCAGGTCGGAGAATACCAAATCTTTCTAGCCTAACAAAGTCATCTTGTAGGCAATTTCTAGAAGGCAAAAAACAATAGGAGAACAAATCAGCCCAGAAAACACTGCATTTGCTTAACAGTTCAGTTCAAGAGAACTGTAACAGTTCAGCACAGTCTTTACAAGATCACAGATGAGATTTTCCAAACAGTCTGTGAAGTCAGTATTTCCATTTAAAATACTTTCCTATCTAGTTCACATTTTTCTTTTCTTTAGATTTTCTATTTTCCTCAGCAGCTATTACATACCTAAAAGCAAAAGGGACAGAACAAACATTGCCTTTTCTCGTCCTCTTTTTTCCTACCAAGGGAAGCAGATGCCTGACTCTTTGTGGAAGGTCTGAAACAGAGTACTTAGGTTGTGGGAAAGTTTAGGGTATTCAACTGGAAAACTCACAAACCTTCCATTTGGTCCATCAACTCATTCCAGCCTTCACTACTCATGGCGTAAATCTTTGCTACCTTCAGTAGATGACACTTTATAACTTGCCTCATTTTAATCTCAAAGGAGCAACATAGCATATTCATGAAAATGTGAAATCTGGCAAACAATTACATAACCTTATCAACCAAACCACTTTTCAACCGTCTAGGGTATTTATTGGCCCTTTTCTTTACTTGATATACTGATGGGAAAAAGAAACAGCTTTCTGCAACAAAAATGTGACTCACGTTCCAGAACACTGCAGTATTATTCATGATGAAGTAAACTAAGTATGTCAATGCATGACTAAAGTAAACTCATTAGTGTTACAAAACACATACCGGAGGACCAGCAAAACCAACAGCGCCAGTTGGGCCATTTTCTCCTCTGGAACCCTGGTCAAAAAAATCAGAATAATTGTATTTAACAACTGCCTTTCTATATACCATATAATTTACAGTTAAATATACAAGAAAGGGTGTTAACTATTTACTGTCGTAAGTGTGATTATACTTTTGCTCTATTAAAGCAGAATCAAATGATCTTTTAATCATAAAATAAACTATGTTAACTATGACGTTAAGATCTGCTATGTGTTCAAGACCATATTTAAGCTTTCAGAATTTAGAGATGGAAGGCATGAGCAAGCACTAAAACTGCAGTAGGAGAAATTCTGCTCACAACCACTTCCAGAGATAGCACGATTAGCCGAAGAGCACACACTTGATGCAACCTATCGTTCTAATCAGATAGACTGGGAAAAAAAACCCAGTAGTTCAAACATGTATTCTTCTACAAGGTCAGAATGGGCTATGAGCTGCTTCAACTGAGCTTCCCACACAGCATTTGTTTGGAAAAGAAGGAGCTGAAGGCTGCCAAGCTCCAGCACTCCCTAGAGGGGTGGAAGCTCTTCCATTTTATACTGGAAATAAGACTGTTCTGATTTATGACACAAACACAATCAATTCCAAGCAGTATGAAGGATCTAGAAGGGCTGAGTCTGTAATTCCCTTATCAAAGTCAGCCCTTAAAATCCTTAAAAACACAAATAGAAGATGACAAGAGTTAACATAACTAGATGAACTAAGGTAGGTATACCTCTGCATTTTGTCCACCTAAATATTTGTACATGTACAGTAGTATCTGGCATGGGCATGCTTTTAAAAACATTTAAAATATTAAAAGCAGTGGCATACTTTCAGGAGTGAGGTAAATGAGGGTAACTCTCTGTAAAGTTTGCCCTAAAACAAGTGTAGGACAGAGGAACAAAATCTGCAAATAGTTTTGCAAGTGCAAAGCATGAAGACAGAACTACGGATTTTGGCTACAAAGGAAAGGGAAGAAAAAGAGGCAAATATATCAGCAAATGAGACAAATGCCTGGAGTTTGGATCAGCATCAGATATTAACTTATGCCAGGCAAAAACCAAACAGGTTTACTCACAGGGTTTCCACGGGAACCAGGAGGACCAACTAAACCTCGAGGACCTGGTTCACCCTTAAAATGAAATTAAATGTTATTATTTCCCAAGTAACTTATTTGATGAGTAACAAAAGTGCCAATAAAGCGTGATAATATCAAAGAACTTCAGCAGGCAATGGAATAAAAATCTGTTTACCTTTTCACCAGTGGGACCTGCTGGACCCATTGGACCTATTGGACCAGGGAGACCCTTTTGAACAAAGATGAAAGGAAGTTAGAGAAGTGATGCTTCAAAACAGTTAGTTTAAAACTTCTCACACATTACTATTTCCATATGCTTTTTCATTCCTTTAAATTCTTCTCCTTTATCTCTGAAAACTTGTTGGGTCTTCTTCACCTAAGACTGACTTGCATTTCCTCTCTCAGTGACCAAAATCCCACATCTCAAAAGACTGCTTTCCTTCATTCTCTCTTTCTTCACTGACTTCATCTTCTCCTTTATGCAGCGTTCATGAATAAGGCCAATGATTGAAAAAAAAAAAAAAAAAAAAAAGCCAAAGGTTTATTTTGCTCTCTCAGGAGGAAATTAAGTCCTTTTTCCCCACTTGCACAGAAGCTCTGCTAGTACTTTTCGAAGATTCATCTCTATCTTGCAAACTCCTCAAAAGTGTTCTTTTTCTTTTCATGGGCCAGTTAGGCAAATAGGTCACAAATTCTTCGTCCAAACCCACGAACTCCACATAATGACCCCACAGCACTAACTACATTACCTTCTTGAATATTTAGATATCCAATTACAATTCTCTTTCATTAGAAGCAAGAGTATCACAAACTTGCACCAAGTTTATCTTTAACAAAGTTCCCCCGCCCACAAAAAAAATTGCACTGGAACTTCATTCAAACTGTAGAGAAATACAAAAAAAAGAAGGCATTAACAAAGACACTGCAATGCCATCATTGCTTCTAGTGGTAGGTAGCAGAGACATCTGCAGATACCTGGCTTTAGAACAGGGATGTACATTATAGCTCACCATTACTTTAGCTGTCCATTAGTTACTGTAAGCCATAAACGTGCCTTGCAATGACTAAGAACGCTTCTGTATCTTTGGATAATACCTGACTAACTAATAACTAACTATAATCCCAGCTCACAGCTGATAATTTTGAGTTAGTGCTTCTGTATCCTAGGGTTTCATCAAAAACCTTTTCCTCTTTAACTATAAATTTAGCCCAGGCAGGATCCTCATCTTTTGAGTGTACCTCAGATTTCCAAATGCCTAGCAGCTAGTACTCCAACTGGTTTGCAAAACTCAAGAATCTCAGATATACACAGTTCATGTAAAAAGTAACCCCAATAACTTCTGGGAAGAAAATACGGTCATACACAGGAAACCCAGTGCATTTGGGATTACTGGACAGCTAGTCTATGCAGAAGAGTGTGTGCAACATGCCTTGAGCAGACTAGCCACGTCATTTACGCACAGGAGATTCAAAGCTTTCCAGAAGCGTCAGCAACTTACTGCCCATACAGGCCTTAGGACAATAACAGGAATTTTCACCTGTGGAACTCAGGACAGACTGTGGGCAACTCAATCCAAACAATAAGGAGGCACCTGCCTTAGTCCAGGAGTCAGAGCTGGACGGTGCGCTCTTTGGCTATTGATCTCTGCCTGTCCCTTTTTATTTATTTTAACTATAGTCAGCTTAGCTGAATCCCAAATCAATGTGCTACTTTTGGGAATCTTTTCCATTGACACCTTAACTCCCGCTACTGATGATACAAAACAAAGGCTTGGAACACAGACATCCCAAACATTGTGCACAGCAGTCTTGAAAAACTTAAAAATTTGTAGGTTAGGGCTAATGAGAATGACTATCAACCCAGCACATCGCCAAGCTGAGTAAAGTGTTTAACTCTACGAGATGAGTACCCCTAGCAAAATAAACACTCTGGTGTGTGAAGAGTAAGTCTAAAAAGAGTGATAGATTTACTTACTCTTGCCCCATCATTGCCAGCTGTACCTTCAGCACCTTTCTCACCTATGCCGCCCTATGGAAAACACCAAGAAAGTCTCAGTTATGACCCTGAATGCTGACTAGTTCATACCCCAGAATAATTGCAGTGTGAAGAGATAGGTGATTCTACTCAGGACAACAGAAATAAACAGACATACTCTGTCACCCTTGGGGCCAGGCGTTCCAGCGATCCCTCTTTCTCCAGGCATACCTTGAAGACCCGGCGGGCCTGGATCACCAGGCGTCCCACTAGGGCCTGGGCTTCCCTGAAGCAAATAAAGAACAAGTTGTTGTCTATTCGTCTGAGAAGTATCTTTGTCTCTAGGCTGCAGAACACGCTGTGACTGTGTTGAAGTCTCTGGGGTACAGTTTTAAGTAATAATTTTCTCTCAAATTTGGACTTTATTAATGTCCAAATACTTTTCTTTTCCCACTGTGTTACTCAGAAAGTTCAGCTGTAATACCGTAGTCTTTCCAAATACATTAGTATTTACTCAGTGCATACTGGGGATGAGAACAGGCAAAAAAAAAAAAGAAGCTCGAGCATCTTTCTACCTTGACCTTGATGTCACATGGGTTTATTACACAAAGCAGCTACGGGCAGAAGTTGCCGGGGAAGAGATGCTTTATTTATGCTTTGCTTCTCGCAGCTCATGTCTATTACCGGTGCCACATTACTACAGGCACTCCCTACTTGAGGTGACCTTCCTAGGCCTAATTAAATCAAATGCAAGTGAAAGAAAGGCATGCAGTTTTCACCCTGCCACGTGTCTTTGCATACACTGACATGGCTCTTAAAACATTGCTAGATGGTTTTCTGCAGTTCAGAAATGGCTTTGCCCAGTTCTACTGAGAAACACAAAACCCATATTAAACTTCAGAGCTATATCAATCGATGTGATTAAAAAAAATGTGATTTCTCAACATGTAAGTATCTTGCAAGTTATTAATACTGTTATACTGGAATAACTTGTATGTCCTCCTAGATCCCTTATATAAAAAAGATACCTTTCCTGAAAAGGTATCCCTTTTAAAATAAAAAAGCTCACTCTCATATTCATGCAAATGAACAGAATTACACATTACATCACTGCAGCAACACAAATCTCCATTCAGCTTACCTTTGGACCATCAGGACCATGACCTCCAGCCATACCCTTTTCACCCTGGAGTCCTGATGCACCTGGTTCTCCCCTTTCCCCTGGATTGCCACGTTCTCCCTACAAACCCGAAAATTATTACTTATTTAGAAGTCAGGGTACAGTTCTGGTAGAGAAAATACTAAATACACCGTAAGTGCAGCACTGCTATTTGAACAAAGAGCCTATGAACAAATTCTAGGAGAAATGATCAAATAAAAACCAGCTTTATGCTTTTATTTTTAAAGGTAGGTGAAATAGCACGTTGCTCAACAAAATAAAAACTGTCTTTTCACAGCCGTGAACGAAATCATTTAACAGCTAGTACTCAGCACTACTTCACGAGCTACAAAACCATTAAAGGTGGTAGGTTTTACAGAAACCATCTTAAAACGTATCCATGTTTACGACCATTTTGTTGGTGGCAAAAAAAGTAAAATATTCACTTTAGCTGTTAAAAGTCCATATTACAGATCAACGTTCAACCTCAGAGAACTGTTATGAATGTTTAAACTCTGAAAGAAAACACTTACCCTAGGGCCCAACGGACCAACAGCTCCAGGATCTCCAGGCACACCCTAAGCAGAACAGAACTCACCATTAGAACAAAAGCATTATTCATAGCCTTATGGTTATGGAAATTACAGATAAACATTTTCATTTCCAAAGTACTGTGAATGTAGATGGCTAGTTCTGAATATTATCTGCCCATGACAAGAGGAAAGAGTCCAACATGGTCCAAGAAGATGGCCAGATTCTAGTATTTATTTTATCCAAAAGCAGTTCTCAGACAGCTTCCAGAATACATCAGTACATATTTTGAAACAGAGTGGGAAATTAAATTACAAAGAGAAGAAGAGGTAAAACTACTTTATGAAGTGAATTCGTGTTAAATTACACAGAAATTACCTGATCACCTGGCTTTCCTCCCTCACCTGGAGGACCTGGAGGTCCAGGCAAGCCCTGTAAAAAAGTAAATAAAATGGTCATTAACATGATCGAAAATTATGTAAATCCAGATTTAACTAAGACACCAAGAATATGAATGTAGCATTATACCAGGTACAAGAGTATGCCCTCAGAGATCCCCAAGCAAAGTAGTCACATGAATATTGCACCAGTGTTTTCTCCTCTCTAAATGAGACGGTAGCCCTTCTTTAGCATTTGTAGGACATATGCATATCAGCCCTAACAATAAAGTTCTCTATAAACAGAGATTGACTTGACTTAATTAATACTTCATTATCAAAATAATTCTTTTGCTCCAAATTTGGAACATCTTTGGAAAATCTCCAAATGAAAACTGAGAAACAACAAAGGTTTTCTCAAGGGATACAGAGCTCATATTTAAGCCTTTGCCAGTTCCATTTAGTGCACAGCTGATGGGAAAGCTGTAAGTATCACTAATTATTCTGAACGTCATTGCCTTAGTTCTGAAGTTGTGTTTTGTTATACACCACTTGACGGAATTTCTCCAATTTAAGCTGAAAGACATGGCTGTTTCTTTTTTTCTTTAAAAAAAATGAATGCACGTACCTGAAACCCTGTAGGACCTGGAGGGCCTTGTTCTCCTCTTTCTCCTGCCAGACCCTACACAAAAGAAAGTAATAAGTATACAGTAGATGAATATAGGCAGGCTCCATAATTTTTCTTCTCTCTGAATATGTCTATTTTCAATTATGTATTTGTTTATTATATATTTTTACTTACCCCAGGCAAAGATATACCCTATCGAAAAGATGTATCTTATTTCCCTAAGATCTTCCCCCCAAAAATTCTGTGCTAACAGGAAAACACTCAGTTCTATTGAAACCACGGAGGCTAGGAAAAGGAACCATAAGAAAATTTTGCCCCTTGCACTATTTTTTGTAATGGTCAGTAAAAGGAATTAGACTACTAATAAATATATTTTTTTCAACACAAATCTTCCCATTTTTCTAGGAAAATTTTTTCTTTACATGTTTTGGGATTTCTTGTTTGGAATCAACAACTGGCATGAAGACAGATAAAAACAGAAGCAGAAAGGGTAATGAACGGAGGGAGCGACTGGCAGGCAGGCAGAGTGGTAAAAGTTGACTTACTGGCGGGCCAACAGGACCAGAAGGACCAACTTCACCATCTTTACCAGGGGCTCCCTAAATTAAAATGACATAGGAAGAAGTCTTGTATAGTGAACATACACAACAGAAAAGCATTATTTTCTGTAATCACTGCAAACAGTCACACTCACTCTCTGTCCTGGGACACCTGCATTGCCTGCTTCTCCGGGTTTTCCAGGATCACCCTAATTTGCAGAAATAAAAATGACTTATTTTAAAATACTGTTTTCATCCATTAAAATAAATGCAAATGTTTAAAGTTAAACAGATCTTGGGTACCAGGTGCCATACTCACACTACCACCCTTTGGCCCAGGAAGGCCCATGCTGCCTGGCTGACCTCTGATTCCTATTGAACCTGCTGGACCTGGACGTCCATCTTCTCCAGGAGCACCCTACAGAGCATTTTCCACATTAGACTGTAAATATATTTATTCTTATGAACATATTTACCCCTGGAAAATGTTTGTATATACAAAAAAACCATTAACCTGGTTTGGTGCTACAGTTATCAGTAAAAATGTCTTCAAAGCAGACATAGCTTTAGCCATACTGCTAGATTTAACCAAATACTATGCAATTATTGTCCTTGAGCCATTATGTAAATACATTAACGTTTCCTTAAAGAGACAGTTACAAAAGATACTTAGTTCAAAATGGTTTAAAAATATTGCAGCAGCTGGTAAACAACAGACACTGCTACACAGACAAAACTAAAGCAACATTATCCGCGCTAATTTTGCAGTCAGGAATCTAAAGTGCTCAATTAAAAGAGAGGATAAACCTTCAGAAATCAAGAAAACTCAAGTTAAAGTAATTTCAGTGAGTTGGGACCTTTGAATTAGCAGTATTAACCTAAAGGACTAATTTTTGTGTGGCTTACCAAGGGGCCAAGTTTTCCTTCAGGGCCTTGAACGCCTGGATTTCCTGTCAAACCCTAAAAGCGGGAATAATATTGGTGTTAAGGTTGTGCATGTAATTCTAGAACAATATAGAAATGTAAATAAATCCAAAAGATATGCTCAGTTACTACCACAGTACAAACTTCTCTGTATCAAAGCTTTTCATCCTCGTCTTCACTTTACAGCTTTGTCCACCACTGTCTTTGATCTTCCCTTTTCCTATTCTCTCTTTTCTTGCTTTTACACCTCTTGAGCTTCTCACAGGCTCATGTCTATTTCTGCGAACATTACCCAGTGATCTATATCACATCTTGTACTTGCTGCTCCCTTTCTCTCCTTTTGCGATATTCCAAATGCTCCTCAAGTATTTTTCCCGAAAAAAATCTCTAGATGACATGCACCACTCAACTATGTAAGTTATCAATCACCAATGTAACGAAGGTTAGCCTTCAATTAATTTGGTCTTCCATTCACGTTATCTGTGGCAACTCTATGGTTTACAAGCACACTTCCTTCAGTTGCATGAGCTGGCCTCAAACAGGGGTATTTCTCCTTTTTCAAAGACAAATGGAACCTGTGTTTCCCAGCATCAGCAGGAAAAAAGACAGGTATTTTGGCCTTTACCCTTTAAGCAGCCCCACTGAAACAAGTCTGTCCTTGTATACAGCTTCTTAATTCTGCAAAGGTGACTGTTGCCTTTTGAAAATGAAAAAGGCCACGGTTTATAGTGTACTGCTATTATTTCCTTACCCTTGCACCCGGGAGGCCAGGTTCACCAGGACGCCCAGGATCTCCCTGACCTCCTTTAGGACCAGAAGAACCTGCTGGACCACGCTCTCCTTGGGCACCCTAGAAAGACACCAATGGGCTACTAGTTAACAGGTAGAACAGCAACAGTAAGAGAGGGTTAAATAAAACAGGTATCTTCTATAAAGGACCTATTTTTGCAAACAGAGTTCCAAATCATCAATACTTTTATTATTATTACTTTTTTTCCCAAATTATTACTTAAAAGGTGTCTCCCCCATAAAGCACATTTATATAAGAATTTTAGAATCCCTGTATTTTTACCAAGAAGTTAGGAATTTACAGGAACACTAGACAAATACATATGTGAGTCACTTCCCTAGAAGTGTTAGGAAAGCCAAAAAAGTGTTAGAAAGCAGTTAGGAAAGCCGAAGACAGAGAAGCCAATCTGTTCAATGGACAAGTCTAGAAAAACTATACCATACACAAAGAAAAGGGAATTTTTCAAATGGTTACCTACTATAGAGCAATATAGAAAGCCATATAGTAGTAGAACAAGTCAACATCTCTTATCTATTCACGTTTCAGCATAAGGGAGCATTAAGTCAGAGACAAGCAAGCAAAGCTGAACATCACAGGAACTGAAAGTGACTTTTCCCCAACCCGGTTTTAGTCTCTTTCTGGCATTTGTCAATTCCTTTTAATCCTGCTTCCAGTGATTTTGAGGATCTGCCTATGTGCCCAGAAGCAGGTGTTTTTAATGGAACGCTTTCTTTCTGTATATCTGTATGTATGAAAATTTAACAAATGACCCAATAAAAGATGGACACTTTAATTTCATTTACCTTTGGTCCAGGCAAGCCATCAGAACCTGGAAAACCACGGTTACCAGGAGCACCCTAGAAAAAGCCATATATACAAGATGATTATCTTAATTTTTACATAACTCACTGCAAATAAAGTTCTAAGATTTATGGTTTGGGGGTTCAGTTTATTTCCTTACAACTTTCTTACTTCAATACTTTCAACATCTTTTTTTTACCACTTGGAGCGGTAAAATATCAGTGCTTCATTCATGCATGCTGAACAGCTCCTCCTATGTGAACAGCCTCACTGAAAGCAAGATGACCATTTGTACAGGGTTAAGCAAAAAATCTGCAGATTAGCTCATCATATCTCCATCGTTTCTCCTGCCATACTGTCCTGTGCACTGAATCCACAAATGAAAATATCCAGTGTAAAAAATAATGCACAGTATTAACTACTGTTAGGAAAATAAAGTTTGACTACACCCACAGCGAAGCTGTAAGAAAATTCACGGTTAGGTCAAGAGGTTTTTCAGCTTAGCAGTGCATCTCAACACCTATTATTCCTTTGGATTGCTTACCCTCTCTCCAATAGGACCTGGGGGACCTACTGACCCTGGATCACCTCGAGGACCTCTTTTCCCTTCTTCGCCTACAGGGCCAATAGGACCCTGGGGACCTTGTGGGCCCTAGAGAAAGTAAAAATTTTATTTTATTATTTTTTTTTAAAAAATCATTGTTAAGCTCACCACTTCTCAGGTATATTGAAACACACTGTCTTCTAAACATCATAAACATTTTTCCAAATAAAGGAGAAAAAAAATAGTTAGGTTTTGAATCAGTTAAAGAAAATGCAGCTTTTCAGCATCAGCTTTTCTCTTTTATAATGTTTATAAGCTAGTATTTCAGTAAGAAGTGCACTATGAATAAACTGTAATTCTGCAGTGCTTCTTTATAATCACCTACACACAATAACTTCTATTTATGATTATCAATAAGCTCCAAAGGATTCAAAATTCAGAGAGACTCTAGTAGAAATTCTCAAAGGAGAAGATAGTCAGCGGTAAGGAAACCATTACTTCATCTGTACATTTTTGTCAGTTATTACATGACCATTTAACTAGTGAGGAAGAAAAACTAAAGATCGGTTGACAAGTCAAACTGACTCCAACTCTGCAGAATCACTTTTCTTCCAAAATTCACATGGTTTCAGCATGGAATTAGCCATGTTCTCAAATAATCTTTCACAAATATTAGCTGTGGGCTAAACAGCTATTCATATCATAAATGTATAAATATTTATATTATTTTAATGTATAAATAAAACATAGTATATACACATAACTGCATAAGTAGAAAATGTTTTAAATGTAAGTTTGCAATAACAAGGACGTTTTAATTATGATTAGCACACAGACCTGTGTGCTCTTAAATGTCCAGAATCACATGGGTCCGTTTCATATGAGAGAAAGAAATTACAATACACTCATTGTGTGTGCTGCAGAAACCTCAGTAGATGCGCTAATTGGTTTTTCTGTCCTTTAGTCCTGTAAGGCCTACATTGGGTAGGTGATTTAGAACATCAAAGGAACTGCTTTGCCATTCATAGTTAGTACTGTCTAGCCAGGTTCATTGTGGTTTGTCTTCCACAGTAATTACTCTCGTGATTATGAGCATCAAAGTATCTTGATTATTTTATGAATCTATTCAAAATACTCATACAAGCTTTTGTGATTCCTCTTCATCTTACAAAGCATATGGAGACTTACAGGTTCACCTTTGGGTCCTGCTTCTCCTTTGAAACCTGGGACACCAGGGTCTCCCTGAAAACAAACACATGGATAACACCCATAAGGTTAAAACTCTGCATCAATCATTTGACCATTTTGTATTATGCTATAAAACAGAAAAACATTTCCTAGTTTAGTAACTAATCATAGACAATACAGTAGGATGCTTATAATGGTTTGTCTTTCTGCTTAGCATGCTTGTTTATTATAATGTTATCAAGACAAAAAATGAGACAGTTTCAGGAGATAACTGTTACTGTTTGTCCAAGTTTATATAGACACTCTTCTTTCTTAGACCTTTAAGAAAGCAAAACCAGTATTCCGGACACACAGAAGATTCAAAAGATCCGAGTCTCAGCATAGCTGCTGAGCAATAGCATGCTATTAATTTATTTAAAGGAAACCCACCGATTTGCAAGACATTACAATTACCACAGAGACAAAGACATCATTACCGGCTGGCCTCGAATACCAGGTGGGCCAGTACTGCCTTGTGGTCCTGGGGAACCAGGGGGACCTGATAATCCAGGGGGGCCTCCAGTGCCTGGAGATCCCTACAGATAGAAAGAAGAGCAAGCACAGAAAGGAAAAATATCAAAAATAAGGAAGTAAAATAAATTCACTTAAACAATTTCTTCAACAGGTGGTATGATTACTTACAGTAGGGCCTTTGGCACCTGGGGAACCATCTGTCCCTTCAGTACCCTGAAAATAACGTACCAATCATTAAAATTAATTTTAAGGAGAAGGGTATCGACAACAAAAGCAGAAGACAGTTATTTTATCCACTTTACAAGACGATAAAGGCTATTAAATATATACAGCAACATATGATCTACTTGTGCAAACGCTAACATGGGTAACAAAGCATGCAAGTTAATGTCATGTTTAATCTTTAAGATCTTAAGTTGACGCTTAAGCTTAAAGTACTTCTAGGATTAAGACTGTATCAAGCTGTGTAACTTTCAGTTTTCCAAGTTGTTTTAATTAAATAATGAAAAGTTATTTTCAACAAAATAAGCACAAAACAAATGAATGAGACCTTTCCTTCCCTGGGAAAAAGTAATTTGAGCAAACCCCAGTGTCTATCAAGCGGGGTATTAAAATTCCCTATAAACGGGCAACGTGTGCAAGCTGAGCACTGAGGAACTCAATTTAATGTACTTACGGGAAGACCTTGTGATCCAGCTGGGCCCTGCGGACCTGTTTCACCTCTTTGTCCTTGAGGACCTTCAGGACCACGAGGACCCGTTGGCCCTGCTTCACCCTAAGATTTCACATAAGAAAACAACTGGAGATTATTTTGCCCTAAAAAGTAGCACTACAAAGTAACTAAGGAGGAATATTGAGCTTATAAGAGAAAAACAATTCAGGTTTCGAAATAGTTTATTATCCTTAAAATACATTTTGCTTACCTAATTCTGCTTCTACTACTTCTATGTGAATGTAAACTTTAAAAGTACAAATGGAATTTTTCCTCACTGTATACAAGGACAAGGAAACTTTCTACAGAGAACCAGTGCCCAAATCAGATCAAATATTTTAGATAGACATATCTCTCTAACAGCCCAGTACGTATCTATAATTTGACAACTTTCTTTTAGCTTCATTAACAGCCAAGGCTTAAGATTTAGAAATTATAACACATCTGGGGTTTTTTTGCACAGTACAGATTAACTCACTGTTGCAGCACTATATTAAATATAAAATCCCTGTAAGATTGGACTGGATGCTCCAATGAAAAAATTCCTTCTAGCACCTCCTTTGAATTTTATCTTTATATTGGAAATTTGCCCTTTGGAACTGATGGCTGTTAATATCATGTCTTCACAACCGAAGTCCACATCTTCATTGTATAGTCCGCTTAGCTTTTATGCGTTCAAAGCAGCTATTCCAATTTTACATCATCTGATGAACAAACTTGAAGGTAGCTCCTCCTTTTCAAAAGCTTTCATTGATTCATCATGTCCCAGCTTCTCCAAACATTTATTTAGGTATTAAGTAGTGCTTAGCCATACCAAAACATCTTATGGCATGCACTAAAAGGTCTATCATTTAATTGTATACATTATGTTAATACTCTTATTAAGACCTGTTTCCAAAAAACTGTTTTGTGAACGTTGCCAGCTTCACAACACCACAAAACATCTGCTGAACTTGGCTACCTGACTAATTGAGAGTTTCTTTGTGCATAATTTTTTCCTATCATGTTTTAGGAGTGTAAAGGAACAAAGATGAGCAACTGGGTGGAGGGCAAGTATAAGAAGTATAAGGAAGCTGTATGAGCAGTCTTCTCTATCTTTGCAGACATATTCTCAAGGCTGGGGGGGGCAGGGGGGGAAGAGCACTTTCTTGAAAAATCAAGAGAGCAAAGTCCCACAAAGACAGCGCTGCAGCCAATGAAAGTTTTCCATTTCAGCCCAATCACACAGAGCCACAAAAGGCGTACTGTGATGAACTGCAGTACACCTCTGTTAGGGTTCAGGCATTGGCCTTACCAGTCTAGGTCATCTCAGAAAGTGTTCTTGGCCGAAACTGGAAGTTTCGGCATTAGAAGGTACCGCTTCCAGACTGTCTTAGACCAGTCCTCGTAACTTAACTTGTAGTAATGCATCTTGTTATTCTTTGAATATACTGGACAAGATTCCCAAGGCACAGCATGCCAGTCATCTTATAATCACCCCATAGAGCTCAAGCAAAAGTGAGAGCAAAGAAAGTATCCCCACTGTGCTGATTGCAATTGCTTCATTTGGCTACCGATTTCTATCTTCTGTCTCAAAATCTTGACTAAGATTGATTTCACAGCAACTCTTAGGGACCTGTATACATGTTAGTCTGAACTCTGTGTAGTCTAGTACACATTTTTTAATTCTGTGTTGTTAGACATATTAAAAAGATATTTTTATTTTATTGTTTACCTTTACACCAGGAGCACCTGGAAAACCTGGAGAACCAGTTATGCCAAGTGGGCCCTATAAAAGACAGACACAGAGCTGTAATTCTGCAGCGTAGGTCACGCAGATTAGTATCTAGTCACTGGGTAAATATGGTTCTGGGATTAAACATTTTTTAGTCATAAAACATCTGATCACAATAAAAAAAAATAACTATAAATATCGTTTTTGTAAGCGATACACATACATTTGATGGAATTGTGATGCAGTATTTTAATAATGTATTTACTGACTTCAGCGAAGTTACAGCTCTCCATTCAGCTATTAATGCACAAATTGCAATGTACACAGTTGACTATTATAGCAATTGTTTTTCAATTTTAGTTTTTAACAAAATATTATATCCTCTTTTTCTATCTTTGCTACGGTGGTACAGTAATGAAAAGATCAGGTATTTGTTAAGCGATCGCTTTTTGTCCTACGGAATGCAGCAAAGGAGAGTTTCAATTCTTTTAAACTTAAAATAGTAATCCAGAAAAAAGAGAAATACAAGTCACATCTACATTAAAACAACTGGGTTGCTAGACACGATTTTTGAGATAAGCAACATGAAAAGTGAAAATATAATTAAAGGCTATGCAACTACACACCCTGCTTCCTATTCTATTCCTCCGCCCCGCCAAGATTCCAAAATACACAGCCAAATTCATTTGCAAGCTTTAAACCACAGATTTCGTATCAAATTTTCAAGGCTGTATAGACAAAGGCATACAGCAGAGACAGTTTACTGCTTGGATCTTTGTTCAGAGATAGGCAGGTATTTCTGGAAAAGGAAGCAGAGGAAAGGCTGGCTTATGCCACACCACAAAACACAATACTGTGCAGAGGTACATCTTCAGCTCCCAAAACAAGTATAGCTCTTCCCAAGTAGCATTATATCTTGAGATAGTCAATGCTGCATCCAGGAAAGGCTGACAGCTTGAGCAGACCGTAGTATTGCTGTGGCTACACTATTTCTCATTCTAGAGCCAAATTCTTGGTGCATTGCGCTGCACAGCGTAGATGCACCTCACGTGGCTGCGAGGACTTCAAGTTTGGGCAGGAATGCAAACAGCTGGGGTTGCATTACGTAGCAGACTGCCCAAACTCACCAGAAAGCAAACTTCAAGTGTATACACTTGAATATACCTGTATGGTGTGATGCAAACCTTGTTTTGCTAAACAGAAAGACTTCCAATTACGGGCTTTAGAGAAAACTTGTAAATTCTTTCCGTTTTCATCATGCCTCGTGTGCTGAACGACATTCAACAGAAGATTTTTCTACTGTATTATAAACGCTCTGGATGGCGGCACACAGTGGTTATAAATATTCACTACAATGCTGTTCCCAGATGATTCCTCTTTATCTTTTCCTCATTTTCTGTCTTTTTGTAAAATATGATGCATACCGTGAAAAAATGTTCTATGTAATAAAGCTCTGCTGACAAACTTAATAAGAACAATCTGTCCCACTGAGCATCAATTACAGACAACATTTCTGCCATGACCTTCCACTGGATTTCTACAGAACTGGTATAACAGCTCACTAAGGGTATTTTTGAAAACCTATGTCCCACTTCATTGGATCACAAATGCACGTCTGCCAAATCTCTCTCTTGTTGCAGGAAGAATTCCAGAACTACAGCGTACCACTGCACTGACCCAAGTAACACTGCATTTCATTAACACTTCCTCTAATGAGAAACATAGGCATTAAGTACCAGTTACCTCCCTTGTGACATTACATGGGATTTTACCAAAAATATTAGCCAACCAGTCATCATGTCCAGTGAAGCTGAGCTCATATTTTATGCCGAAGAAAAATTTCAAGCTTCATGTAGAACTTCATAGCTTGGGACCCAGCTTTTTTAAATTTCATAATTTGTTTTCAATACTGAAAAATCTTTTCATTGCTTGAAAGTTTCTTCTAACAAGTTACCCTTTTTTCATCATATACTAAATAATTGAGTTTTGCAGCTTTTAGTCACTTACACTCATTTTTTTAGCTTCTATTACAGTTACTTATTTCTTAATGAAGTTTTTAATAAAACAGTCTGTTCATTAAGATGACAAGGGGAAATTAATTTTACTCAGGACTTACATCATTATGAAATAAAGAGTATGCACAGAATGAAATTTTAATTGCAGGCAGGTGTGTTTTGGGGTTGTGTGGTGGTTTTGGGGTGGGTTTTTTTGGTTTGGTTCTGGTGGGTTTTTGGTTTGTTTTTTTGTTCGTTTTTTAATTAAGTTGAACGTCACAAAGTGGTAAAGGTACAGGTTGACTACATCAATGAACAGAAACTGTCAACCATATCCTAGAAGTAATCGTTTCCAAAAAAGCAAAAATAGAATACAACATTTTTAACATGGAAGCTGGGCTTGCACAAATCCTATGAAATCATCATCAGCTTTCCTTTGAAAAAGCAACACATAATTAACTGTATGCATGTGAATAATCCCACTGGCTTCCTAAGACTCATGTGAAGTGAATTCACTGCAATGCATTTTGCAAATGCACTGTGAGATTGGATTGTAGGACTGAAACCATCCACAGTTTCAACCGCCACAGGCATCTTCAGCCCTGTTGCAATCATGAGAGAACTTCTACTGTCATGCATACCAGGCTCTCTCAGTTTGGCAGACATTCACACATCGGCTTCTGGTTCTCCAGCTGAATGTGTGACTGTCCATAATTAAAAGACTATCTTTTACAAGTTTTGTAATGGATTAATTGCAGGTAGCAAGTTCTGCTATCAGTGAGTGGCATTTCTTCTTGCTGAGAATGGGTACCGTCTCATTTGCTGACTTTGTACGTGAAGGAAGACAGTACGCAATTATAAACTGTTTTATATTACAGTGCATACCTTTAAGACACTTATCTCCCTACAAAACGCATCCCACTTCATAAAAGCAGCAAAGCATCACCTCTCCAGGGAAGATGCCACTCCTCTGCAAATTAAAACCTTTAGATGAAGCAAACTACAGAGTATCATTTCTCAGAGGACAGCACTAAAGCTAAAATGAGTAGAACTAGGAATCACTTACAGATAATTCCAGGTGCACTTAACTGTTACCAGCAACTGCCAACAATTTTTTTTCACTTCTTTTGGTAGTGTCAAAAGGCAAGCAGGAAATACAGGGTGAAAAAAACAGGTGATTAGGAAACTTACCATTGGCCCTGGCTTCCCAGGCATACCATGCTGGCCACGTCCACCCTAGATATGAAAACAGACAAGACAGAATATTTATAAGAATTCTAAGAAATTTTTTTTATTTATTTATTGTTGGCATTTGTGGTAACAGCCATACATACTAAAGCGATCAAAGAAATGCTGGATTGCAAAGCCCTCGAAACGCTGGCATGGACAACTTCTGAAATAAATTATGCTCCCCTTCAAGTTACTGGATTTCCCTGTTTTCAGAAAGGCCGTATTTTGACAGTGTTATTATATGGAGCACATAAAAGTCATGGGGAGAAATCCAGAAAAAACAAAACTCGACACTGGACGTAAAGCAACAGAAAGAAATTTCTACTCAAATCTGATCTCACGTCAAGGCTAATCCCTCTTTTTGCTGAAAAGCAAAATATTTTTTAAGATGACAGCTTTATTACCTGGAATTAAATTATAAGACAATTTAAAATAAAAGTCTAAACTTTCATTTTAAACTTGTTTCCAGACAAAATCAATACATATTATTTCTAGTTCAGTAATTTTTGGTGAAAATAGCCTCTCAAGAGAAATTTCACAGAAACGAAGACAACATTTTTGTAGCACAGAAAAAAAAGTGTTATGAGGGTATTTGGCCTTGTGGGCAGTTCTGGTATAAGAAATTGCTATACAGCTAGCATTCTCCCTTCAAAACTGTTTTTGACTTCTGAAATTTATAGTAAAGGTCTCACCCCACAAAACTCTGCTCAGCCCTAACTTTCTTAAGCTACAGCAAAACTCACCAGGGAAACAACTAGCAGTCACGTAAACACTTTCAGGCTCAGGGATTTAAATTTACTTAAAACAAGGGAAGAATTACAAGGAGAGAGAAGGAAGATCCCACTTACAGGGGCACCCTGTGGTCCAATTCGACCTCTTTCTCCTGGCATTCCTCTAGGTCCCTTCAATAGAAAACAAAAAGTGCATTATTTAGGAGCTCATCATGACATAATAACAAAAAGGGGAAAACACAGTTCACTTGATTTCCACCCCCCGCCCCATAGTGGAGAGAACACACGTCATCCCCCTTCTGGTTTTTTCTTTCCTTCTCACTTTTTACCTTTTTTTTTTTTTTTTAAACATACTTGACTTTTCCTTTGCTTCAAGTAAGTTTTGCACTGCATCGCTCTTCAGCGATTTTCTGCTCAGTCTTCTTTATTTGCTTTTAACAAGAACATGATTAGGTTCACTGAGACTACAAAGCACGATAAGGACAGATGATGCGAACAGCAGTTACAGAACTAAGTTACTTCTTTTCCCTCCTGCAGGTGTAGCTTATCCTGTCCTACAGCAGGAAAGAAGTAGCAGCTTACATAAATCCCTGCAGCCTCACAGGCTTGCCCAGTGGAAATTTAATAGACTCTAATTTCTTTTTTCCTGTTCCAACAGCATTTCCAGTTTTAAACACATTAGAATAAATTCTGTATATACTCACCAGAGTCAACAATGCAATCTCATTTACTATGTCTCATTCACAAACTAGGTTCCACTTCAGGGATATTACATTCTGCGTGACACACGATAGTGCTTCGCAGAGAGATGTCATTATCTGATACCAGAAAGGTGCTTTACTTCCAGAAGCACTGCTGAGAGTCAATTTTTGGCATGTTACACTGCCCACAAGTATTCAGTTGTCCAAAAGCACATCTGAATGAAAACTACTCTGAGAAAAAGTTTCTCCGTTTCACTTCCATGTCATGCATGCTTATCCTCACCATAACCTCCAAAATCCTCTGTCCAGGCTTTTCTTAGCTAGTGCATTTCTGCCTTAAATTATTCCATTTCTGCCTCAGAGCAACCTGAACGAGTTTTTCTCATATTGCTATCACTCCATATGAAGCATCAACATGTAAAAAAAAATTTAGTCACCCGACACTTACAGGAGTAGGTAAACAATCACAAAACCTACGTTCGCGTTTCTGTTGAGCCTTCTGATTTATTGTTATTATCTATGTCTGCGAATTGAGAAGAATAACAGCTTACAGTGGACCTAATTTACTGTTAGTGTAACAGAAAATAAAGCCTTAATTAAGAGAAAGTTCAGCTTCGTGACATCAAGTACGATATCAAAACCTTAAAATTCCTACTGGCAATAGCATTTACAATCTTAAAACCACCCTGTAATATCCAATGCATATGACACTCACTAGAGGACCCGTTGCACCCATGGCACCTGTTGGTCCCGATTCTCCCTAGAAGTGGAAATGACACAGTTAGAGGAAACAGGTTAGAGGAAAAAGGAGTTACATGTTTCATCCCTGTCCTCCGTGATCATGTTAGACCTAAGAGGAAGATTTGCACAGTTACCTGTGTGCACCACACGGCAAGGGCACCGTTCCCCACGCTGATGGGAAATGCCATATTTACATATTCTCATTGAAGCAGATTTAACTCCTACCTGTTCTAGCTAACTGCCCACACCGCCTACTGCACTGTTTTTACCAAGTCTTCCGCTGTTGTTGCCTCCACAGAAGCAGTAGGTAATCTCAGGAAAGAAATCTTTTCTTACACAAACTCTCCTTAGCTACTGATTTCACATTTAAGTTTAGGTTTTGGAATATTCACTTCGTTTACTGTGTTTTTAATCTAAAGGAATAGTTCTGTCCCATCTGTGATTATCCCCTACACAAGGCCAAAAACGTTTCAGCATCAGCACTGATCAATGTGGAAAAGCCTGAAAAAAAGTGTTCTATGCTCTTTTAAAATAACTTTTACCCCATCTTGAAAGGACTGACTCCAGCTGGCTATGCTGTGTTACCACTGCTTTGAGCTGAAGTTGTAAGGGTGCTACAGTACCAGTGAGGGTCAAAAATTCTAAGAGAATAAAATTGGTAGGTGAAAAATTGTCAGTTTGATAAAATATATTCTCTCTCCTCTCCAATGCCTGTTTCTTTTAAGCCAGTCTCTCGTATGGTAATGCAAAAGAGGCAAGTCGAGTTTTAGTTGTGGAATGCTTTATTTTATTTTATTCTATAAAAAGATGTTAGAAAACTTGTTTTTCCTCTCTCAACTTGGTCACATAAAGCCAACAAGAACCACAAACTGACCAAGTGGAAAACTGCAAGATGTGCATGGGCTCTTTGTTAACAGATTTTGTTGTCTTCACTATTATGTAGGTGTCACAGTCAGACCACAGTCAGTTCACCAAGTGATACCTTACAGGCCTGAAACTGAGCTCCAGCTGAAATTGGGACTGGCACTGTTGAACTCTTTTCCTGTATAAAGCCCAGAGATGTCATTGTATAGCATTTTATATGGATCAAACACACAGTAAAAATGGACAATTCCACATAGCCTCTCCACTCCATACAAATAGCACTCACAAGAGAGGGTACAAAGCTGTGGTCAAAAAAAATCTACTATCTTTCATTTTTTTGGCATTACAGAAAACATACTTAAGCATTTAGTTCTTTGGGCCATGAAAATACCTTTGCTCCAGCGGCTCCAATTTCACCTTTTGGACCGTCAAGTCCTTTCAATCCCTGTAAGTTATAAAAATACGGAGAAATTACATTTGTATGTGTACACACAGTGAGCATTCCTACTTTCATTGGTAAAATAACTTGATACTAAAGTGTTAAGAATGGATCTGAGGTGGCAAGAGTAAGAAAGGCAAAAAAAAAAAAAGAAGAAAACCAGATGGAATAAAGTTTTTAAACATTTCCTAAATGGAAACCATTTGTACAAGGTACATTTCCTTGGATTTGGTTTCCTTTTTAGAACAAGAACGTTTTAAAAAAAAAAAAAAATAAAATCCTAAAACAACAAGGAGGAGGCTCTGAGCCATAGGAAACCTATTTATTCCTCCCTGAAGTAAAATTCTCGCCAGAAAACTTGGTAATTTGTAATCACTCCATGTTGCAAACATATCCACCTCTCAAGTTCCCCACCCTAATGCAGGACTTGCCAACAAAGCAAAAGAACTGTCAGGTTTGTGCCTCCTGAAGCTTGGCAGGGCTCATGCAAGCTCCTTCCAGATTCCCAGATCATTGAAAACAGAGTGAAGAAAGCACTAGAGAATATAATACAGAGGTCAGCTTAAAGGGGAATAGCATTGATTTTCTGCAAGGCCCTCTTTCTCTTGAATTCCAGTGATTCTGCTACATTTGGCAGGCCTATAGCGTAGTCAAATTCACCGTAAATACAGAAGTTTAGTATCTTTACACTGAAACTGCCTGGAAACATCATCTATAAGGAGAGGGAAAACCTCGTCTCTTACCCTGTGACCCTTGAGACCTGGGAGACCAGGAGCACCAGGAAAGCCTCGAGGCCCCTAAGTAGGAAAAAGAAAAAAACAAATAAAATCCTGATTTCTGCAGATAAACCTAGCAATAATGCTGCTAACAGAGAAGAGGGTAGCAGTATTAATACTAACACTCCTAACACTCTTTCACCTTGGTGACATACTACAGGGAGGCACAGCATTTGAGCAGGTCACAGATGATACAGCCTAACGTGCTATGAAGTTAGACAGTCTCAGCATCATGCACATTTTCACTGATATTAAAAGATTTATCATTTACAGCAGGGTGTATGATCAAGCCTCAAATTTCAACAGAAGTAATGAAATAAAACCAGTGATAGATCAAGTTTTGAGGCGTAATACGGAGAAACGTTAATTAAACAGAAATCAAATCTCAGAGTTATCATTTAAAGTAAAATAGAAACTGAGACCAAACTGCAAACTGTACATGTTCTCTCAGAATACGTCAGTCAAGTAAGCAGGATAAACAACTGCTATTAAAACACATTCAGCAATTAAACCAAAGTTGCCTTGCGCTTACTTTCCTACCAAGTTTCCCGATTTCTCTTTCAGGAAAGACTAAGTAATGCAAGGGAGCCAGGTGCCTCGTGTTAGAATATTGGTTACATGAACTCATAATAGAAAACATTAACAGCTTCATACTCTCAGATAACAACAATTTAGCAAACATACCATTTCTTCCTTTATGGTACCTCTGAACCAAAGTTCTCAAAAAGATTATAGTTCATACCTTTTGGCATAGCAAAAAATCACAAAGCTGTATTTTAGAAAATGAAGCATCATGAAGCTGATATTCAGAGGAGCAAAAAAGAACACCTGAGACCTCAGCATTAGAGAAGAGAGCTTCACACACAGACAAGCTGTTTCCTTATTAGCATCAAGGAACGTAAGAAAGGTCTTTGTCTTCCTATAGTCAGTGATACGGATAAAGTTTGATCATAAAGTTCAGCGGGAAATTACTCCAGAGTTTGCAGACTCCTAAAGAGAAAATTACTTTATACAGGTATGAAATTTCTGAAATGAATAGATTAGGTTGCTTGAAATTATTTATACTCAATGAGTTTCTCACTGGAGAATGATCTCTGTTGTCACACAAGGTCTTGCATGTAAATTTGAAATTGCACAAATTGTGCTTGTTTAGACTGGGTGTAGTCCATAGAAAGGATTTATTTGGCCTGTGTTCAGTGGTATATGTATATCAGCTTATACAACCAGGGCAATCAAATGATGAAGCACGCACATGAGAAGTCACATGGCAAGGAGGTAAATCATGTACAAGGGGAAACGGCCATCGGATATCTCCATAGCAGCCTATGAGCCTTGTCACTGATCAAGACATGGCACACTTCTCTGATAAACTATCAGGGTATTCAGTAGTGTTCTCTACAGCGCTATGCAATTGCAGCAAACTCTTAATGAGATTTTTTTTGTGTGTATATGCAGTTGCAATACTTCCTTCTTTCATTAGAAAGTCTTCTAAAAGATTATTTTATTGAGCCAAACAGCTTGATCTGAACAGAACAATACTCCACAGACTACATTTGCCTCAAGCAGCTTACAAAACATTGTCTTTGATCCATAAAGCTTAGGAAACAACACTGCCTTGTTAAAAAAGTCATTTCTCTCTCCAAGAGATCATATCTCCAGTTGCTAACGAAATTGCCAGGCAAGAACTGGATGCTTAAAAAGAAACGGAGGCAGCTTAGGAGATGATGTGTACCAGGTAACTTCAGTTCCGGGATTTATCTGTCCCCTTTTCAGCCACACTACAGCTCCCTTCCAGGTACAGAAACTTGACTAATGAAGGTAGAACTCTTAATATATGGGCCAAAGTTATATACCTGGGGTTTTTTATTTCTAGAGTGAACCATGACAAGTATCCTCTGCAGTACAGGTACGTATTATTTGGAAATCCTTTAATCACATTTGCATACTGAAAATATATATAAAAAATAAATTATATACGTCTATGATACAATCCCCTTCTTCCCCTGCCCTCAGACTGATTGTTATAAAGGTAAACAGTGCCACCCCAACCTGACATCATTTTATAGTCTCTGAGCACTTCCTGCACATGACTCTCAATGACCATGTGAAATACTGCGAAATGGAGTACAACCTGTGTGTGCTACCATGTGTTTTATGTATATTTCACCTATGGAAGAGCTGAAATGCACACCTGTGAAATGGCTCTCCGGATTAACATGAGGACC
The DNA here is from genome assembly GCA_034782735.1 of Sagittarius serpentarius. Taxonomy (NCBI): domain Eukaryota; kingdom Metazoa; phylum Chordata; class Aves; order Accipitriformes; family Sagittariidae; genus Sagittarius; species Sagittarius serpentarius. Next base: position 18,442,099 of record JAVKLA010000001.1, read on the forward strand.
TTTGAATCACCTGTTTGGTTCTGAGCTATCACACTGATCTGGATCATTAGAGTAAGCTAAAACAAACACTTCAGAAATTGAATGGCAGAGCTTTGCCCTCATTATTAAAAGCGATAATGACGACATAAGTATGATTATTTTGCTAAAATGTAAATAATCATGCTCTTACTGGAGATCCTGGAAATCCAGGCTCACCGGATTGTCCTGGTCTACCAGGCTCACCCTAAGGGAAGACAAAAAAGGAACACATGAAAATAGCAAATGTGAAAATTAACTTCTCTTATTATTCTTCCATTCAATCAAATGAGGACATTCACATCAGTACTATATACACCTTCTCTTTACTGTAACAATTTCAGTGATAGAAATCAACTGCACACATGACTAGCAATGTGCATTAGACACATGAACTTAAAAAAAGGTTTTTGACAAAGAATTGTGGAAACTGAAGACTGAATCCAAAATGCACCTCAGCATCACAAGATGGCGCTGCAACGTAGTTCTCCTGTGAACGAAGGAGGCAACCTTTTGCCATTCTCGCACAGTCAAATTACTTTACTTTTCCGTAAGAACAGCAATCTAAAACTACCTGCATTCTAGCTTGTTACTTCTCCTTCTGTTTTAAAATGTGTATAATTTCATTCTAGGTCGGTGACTATCTTCTGTATGATGCAATAGGAAAGAAACAACGGTAGAACCAAATAAGCATATTTCAGAGATTATTCAAAGTCCTCCAGAGTCACAAACAAACATTCGTTTATATGCATCAGTCAGTCCAAATACATTCAGGACTCTGGGCTGCAGGAATACGACAGGCTTCAAAAAACAGTTTCTGGACAGAGAGAAGGTAAGGTGCTTCACAAATGCAATATAAGAAACCCATACATACACTGGAAATGGAGGAAGTTCTTAACAGAAGTATCAAGATTTGGCTTCGCTGCACTGAGAGTTAGCTGCTTCCAAAGATTCTCATAACTCTTTGTACAGTTTAATGGGAAAGCAGCCGTTACACAAGTTACGGTACTTTTGATACTAAAATAACTGGCATCTGCAGTTTTCAACTCATTTCCAAGCTATAAATTACAATTCAGATGGATTTAGTGTGCTTTGCAAACAAATAATATATGTCTACCAGTAAATTCTTACACTATTGTTGTTCAGTACATATATACTTATGCAACACGTATAATACGTACGTCTTACATGTATGTGTACGTACATGTATAGAGTAATAAAATCAGTTATTAATATAATAAACGATTAAAAAGTTTAAAATTTTTTAAATACTAGAATTTTATTGTCCAGATCCAGGTGAATGTTATCACTACCATTCTTCTAACGCATCACACAATCCCAAAGAGAGGCGATGCCTCCAATTGCCCCCTCCTAACTGTGGTATCTTATATTTGATTTCAAGAAAGACATCTCAGCTGAAAAACTGGCTGAGGAAAAAAATAATAAAGAGCCAGTGCTTAAACCTGAGGTATGATGGTGACACGTAAGGAAAAGATAGGAAGGTTTTGAAAAGCATTGCTAGGATTTATAGTTATGACACTGCACTTAATGAGGAGTATGATTACAAAGAAAAGTAAATAGACAAAAGTAGTTATAACAGGCACACCTGCTGGTTAAGTCACTGTCTCAAAGATGCCAATATCTGTTTTATTAAAAAAAAAAACAAGGTACAAAGAATAACAAACTTACATCTTCACCAGGTTTGCCTGGAGGTCCCTCTGGTCCACGAGAACCAACTGGACCCTAAGAAATAAATATATTTGTTGAGAAGTCAATTTAGCCATCACTAAAATATCCATTTGCTCCATTTCAAAGTCTGGTTTTATAAAAACAGATGTAGAGAAAGGACGATTTTATGCCCAAGCACACTTGCTTAATTTTGTAGTGCTCTTCCTAACCATCCTGCGCCTATGAAACCTCCATTACATTACATAAAAATATAGGATTGATTTTTTAGGAGGAAAAAAAACCCCACAACATTAAAAATCACAGTTACTGCTCTTCCAGATCTCTGGCTCTTGCTTTTACTTTTGAATCATTTTATCACCTTAAAAAAATAATATCCTCATCAGCGTTTGTGTAAGTTACACTACCACGTATAGTTTTACCAGTGCTTACCCATCCTCACGTCCGTGCTGGGAAAGTAATAATGATTGTTTGTACTATAATCATTATTATACAAAACAATTCAAATTCACTGATTCAGGAGAACATGCTTTGAACACCACAACTCTTGACTGAAGTTACTTATTAGCTTCCCTGAGACAACATAAAAAAAAAAAAATCTTTTCTGAAGTCAGGAGGTATAACATATTGTTTGCAATTTTATTGTAGAAATGTTTGTATTTATTGGTCTTACCATAGGTCCTGGATCCCCAGGTTCACCAGGTGGGCCTGTGGGGCCAGCACCACCCTAAAATTAACCAAAGATGAATACAGTTACAAATTCCAAAAAATAAAAACATCAGGATATAAATTAAAAGCCATGATCAGGAAAACCACAGCCCATGGGACAGTCTGGATTCTAATTCAGAACCAACTCACATTGCAAAATGTGTGAAAGTTGGATACTAAAATCCCTCAAGCTTTAGGTAAGTCCTGTGCCATACACAAATCCCACTGGCAACTTAACACCGTGCCAATACTGAAACCAGAACAGTCACCATTTTCAATGCTGTTCCCCCATTAAAAAATGTGTGTTAGGTTAAAACCTTGTTAAAGGTCAAATAAATTGTTCTTTTTGAGTTAATTTCTGTGTATAGAGTACATGTGGAGCAAAGCTCTTGAGAGCAGCATGTTTGGAGTCACCTCTAGATGAAGACGCATTCATCCATGCATCACTGACGATGGACATTGCCACCAAGACGCGCACACACCCCAGTTACTATGTGCTTTGCCTTCACCTCTGGCCAATTACCTTAAATCCTCTGAGGTGAAGTACTTACTTGTTTTCCTTGGAGACCCTGAGGACCTCTTGGACCCACTGGACCCTATCAAAAACACAACTTGTTACACACTGGCAAACACCATTCCCCAAGTAACATTCATCCTACAAAGATGGCAGAATGGCCTGATAGTGACCTCCGTAATAACTTTTCTATGGTCAAACCCTCTGAAAGGCTTTTACGTAGGAGACTCATGTTGTGAAATACATAGAAGGAAAATCTTCAAACTCAAAAAGCCACAGCAGTGAAAATTCAGTAGCAGCTGAAAATACGGGCTTGCTTGCTTTCTGGAACCTCACAGTACCTGGAATGTCAGAATAACCGAGTTGCCTGCATAGCTCCACTGGAAAAACATGAAATAACAGAATAGAGTTGGGGGGAATAGTCTTCTCTTGAAAGGAATCTCATTGCTCAGATTAATCTCAGAATCAATGACAAAATAAACTCATGCTGCTGTTCTCAGCCATGAACAGCAACAAGCGAAAATGGAAGGATGTATTTTCATGAATCATACAAACCACCAGAACAGCTGTAGTTTGTTACAGAAAATTCAGATTTCCTCTCAAAAAGTTTCATGGGATTTTTAGGAAAAATCTTGGGCTTAATCGTAACTTACAGCATGGAGTAAACATAATCTTGTCTGAAAGTAATTCTCTTGCTTATAACAATACAAAAATACCTATAGCAGACAGTAACTTGCATTTTGACAGGGGCTCAAGATTTATGTCTTCTACACACCATTAATTTTTAAAAATCAAATGTAGAAGAGTTAGTCATAGGCCATTTAAAAGTTCTAATCAACATTAAAAACACAACAAAAAACAATGGTTCATCTGAATGACTGTCAGTTACTCAGTTTACAAGGAAAGGAAAAAGGGTATCACAGAACATGATGAATCAATCCAAAGACAGTGAGTGCCAGCTGACTTTAGTAGATTGTGTAAGGCCTTAGAGAGACCTGGATGTTGAAAAATACCTTGAAAGAGATATTAATATCTAACCAAATCATATTTGAGAATGACAAAAGAAGAGGCAGTACAAGAGATGTAATGTCTCGAGAAAAATTGAGTGAAAGGATTAAGCAAAACAATGGAGGGCAACAAAGTAAGCAGGACAGACTTGTGGAACAAATCACTGTATGTGCACACAGCAAATTCACTGAAGAGAGACATTCATAAAAAAAGGGAAGTTGTTTGAAGAAATCACCGCAGAAGTGAATCCTAAAGCAAAACACCAGATTATCCTTAGAACCTTTCAGACTATATTGAAACTGAGCTTGAAGGTTACTAGTGGGGACTTGGAGGGATAAGACTCAGGTAGGCAAACTCACAGACAGTACAATCACTAATTGTACTGGTTTCCTTAAGAAAGAATGTTAAATATAACAGCAAAGAGGGTAACAGTATCTTCAAGATGTCACGGTGTGATAAATACATGTAGTGAAGAGAGATAATATTCAAAAACAACCCCAAGAGTTCTAGCAGAGACAGCTTAGGGTGGTAAAACAGCTTTCACAGAGGGTAAAAAATTTCAGTGTTACCGTTAAGTCACCAGTGCGCTAAAAGTAAAGGCCATTATCTAAACAGCGAGAGATGCCAATGATAAAACTGGAACCACTGGAGAAACAGAATGCCTGTCTTAAAAGAATGAAGCACAGCTGTCAGGTAACAGCTGGTTTCAGAAATAATTTTTTAAATTGCTACCAAAAATAACTATCATTGATGTCACAATGTGAAAAGAAGCCTTCAAAGTTACATATTTGTTTACTCTGCTTTGCGGTATACCTGAGGTATTTCAGTTACTCTGCAGTGACTCCATATGAGAGAAAATCAGGAGCTTTTTTTCTTCCTGTACTTTACTATTAGTAGCTGCTATATTTCAGAAGGAGCGAAGGAAAGCAACAAGAAGGCTAGAGGTGGGGGGAAAAAAGCTTTCACTTCAACAGAATAACATTTTTTCACTTTTATCCAGGTACTGTGCAAAACTGCACTAGAACATACTATACATCCAGGTTCTAGAGGCATACAAAGTTGAAGAGGATGAATTCCCCTTCAGGTTTTTGCATATGCATTCCACTTCCACCCTGTTCTACAGTACAGGGCTAATCCGGTCTTACCACTGCACCAGGCATCAGTCCCATCTGACTACCAAGTCCAGATTTCTCATCCAGTCCTGCCATCTGAGCTGAAAATGGCTGAAAAAATAAGATGGGTGATTTTAGCTGTCAGTTATTTTGATGGTTCATGAAGCAAAAATCCATGCAACCCAGTCTTCGTTGTTTACATTGGCTTTGCAGCACTAAGAACTAAATTCCTGTTTCAATCATTAAAATAAAAGTTGTCTTTCCTGTGAATCTGAGGTGGTTTAAGGTTTCGTAGACCGGTCGAATGCAGCATATTGTCTGCTTACTATTCTGACTCTACCCCCATTTGAATATTAAACAAATGAAAAAAATACCTAAAAAGAAGCAAGCCTCCCATGAAATTAATTAGATTTCTTTCACCACCTTCAAATTTAAATCTCACCTAACTTCACCTGCAATATTCCTTCACGTCTTCTGAGCCTTTCTTTTGTTTTCACTTACTGTGTTTCAAGTTCAGAAATATCTCAAGGTAAATGGAAATGCAGCTGATTTTATGATTTCAAATTAGAATTTTTAAGCATGTTGCCCTTACCCAGCAAAGTTGAAGGCCACTGCTGCACATGCCAATTCACAGAGACAAATGAGTTAGAGCAGGGAGAACCTTCAGTGCCCTCGTCCTTTTGCAAGCACATACTTGAAAGCAACAGTTTTATTCTGCTTCGTTCGGAGCCAGATCCTCACCCATAGCAGGGCAGAGCTTACAGTGGCTGAGAAGGAGCAACAGCACAAATGTGCATTCAAGTCTCCTAAGATTTACAGTTTGTTTCGCATCAGATTGGTCCCCAAACACATTTTCCACAAAGCTGGAGATTGCTTAACTTCAGAGACAAGAAAACAAACCAAAAATGTCTTAGATGTCTGGCCACACCTATTCTTTCATATTTTCTATGGAAATCTATGAAGGACGGTGGTCTAACACCCATCCTGGTGCTTCTGTGATTCTAAGGGATTCTTCTGTGCTGAAGATATTTACTTGGGCTGAATCTGCTGGATTCAGGACTATTTGGAAAGGTGGTTAAGTCAAGGAATGCTGCCCGAAGTTGCCAGCTGTTGGCCTAACATGAATATTTCAGCATATTGTCAGTAAAACTCTATTGTTTTCAGTAATGCTGCAGGAACAATGGAGTGAGAAATCAAAACAGATATCTTCCAAACAGTAATGAATGTGTAACTGAATATACTTGAGAAATTCAAATATGTATTTCATTATCAATCATAATTAGCGTTCCACAGATTTGGGGGGGGGGGGAGGGGGCAGGGAGGAAGAGGTAAAAAAAGTCTTGCAGAACACCTTGTCTGTATCTACAGCTGGTTAGCACTGCTTTTCACAAACAGTTCGTTACTTAATCTTCTCAGTGTTGGTCTGCACAATTCCAGCAAGAAGTATACTTAACCACATTTTAATTTGTCTCATTACTTATTCTGTTATCTATAATTCACCTTACTTTTTCTTTTCTGTATTCTTAATTTGCTACACCAGTTTCCCTGTACTATTGCCCAGACTCCTTGGTTTTAAGTCAGGTGGAAGTAACAGAACCCTACTAAGGATTTTAGATCTGGGCACCCTGGCTTTTCTAAGATGCTAAAAACCCACTGCAAAAGGTGTGTCCTCTCAGAGGTGTCTCACATTCAACTTGCCCCAACTTTTGGTAGAACTTGTGCTGCCGCTAGCTGCTGTCCCTCATGACTGGGAGACAGGAACTGTGGGCACAGCGTTGCACATTCACTGAAGCAAAGAGAAGTTACTCTTTGTGTCATGTGGACCTGGCCCAACGCTCACTTCACTTTCTACTAAAGCAAGTGTAGAACTTACCCTACTTAGTCCATCTGGTCCTGGGTGGGTAGGATGCCCTGGAGGACCAGGGTCACCAGGCTGGCCAGGGATACCAGGTTCACCATCAATCCCTTGAGGACCACGAGGACCCTAGAAAGAAAATCAGAAATGCCAACAGTGTGCAAAGGTATTCATTAAAATCATTGTAACTGGCAAACAACTGCCTCGTCTGTGATAAATCTATATTTCTACAGAAAGATCTTCAAACTAACAACACCCCTCAAGACCTGTTCCTACTTTCAGACCAGAAGCACTGGCTAAAATTAGTCACAAATCCAACATACAAGTAAACTGCAGTCATTTCTCTCACAGGCTCTTTTAGAAACTCAGGCTTCCTATCATTCCACACTAGAGTATAATATTCCGGAAAAAATTTGGCTTTGCACACAATACAGAATATCATGAATTTACTTTTTAAATACATATAGCTCAGATTAGTGTACATACATACACATGCTTAGGGAACTCCAGCATAAGGCTGGAATTTTGCAGCCTCCTAACATCATGAATGGTTTAGACAGCTCATACTATTGCTGAATACTCAACACAGTTACACTGCCAAAAATGCAGAGTAACTCCCGTGGTGTCAATGTTATCTCCAGCTAGTATTTACAGAATAGGCTAGGAGGCCATCCCATTGCTCCTTTGATCACCCAACTTTTGATTCCTAAGCCGCGTTCATCTTACCTGGTGTCGCAACTAAAATTAAATATGGAAGCAGCTAATAAAACATTAGTGGAATAAAATCAATAGCAACAGGGCCGATAAAGATATACTTCAATCGTAAATACAGACTTTAAAGTGCTTGTCACTACTGCTTCCCTCATTAGACTAAAACGCTTGACGACGGCAAGCAAAAAATTTTATACTGTATAATAAGCTCTTCTGTTTTAAGGATCCTTAAACATAAAACTTTGGAAGCCTGGCTCAGTGAGTCATCTTTACAAACACAATTATAATCAGATTGCTTGTATTTCCATGAGATGAGGACTGTGTTTCCTTGAAGTCTGCAACACACTTCAGTGGAATTTATGTCTGAACTAGTATGATTTGAACTAGTATGAATAGCATGTTAAAGCAAAGGCATTCCCTTGGGAAAGGGCTACACTGAGATAGCATTGACAATAGGATTCCTGAAAAGTCCCAGTGAATGAGCTAATTCTCTTAATTCTTGATCTGTCTTTATGGTATGAAATTCCTATAGGCCCAGCAATCAGGGGAAAAATCTGTTTCTTATCGGACATGCACGTAAACACACACACACCTACTCATAGAATGAGTTGTGAATAGATGGTATTCTGAAACAAATAAGAAGATTTGTGCATGTTGGATGGAAGCGGAAGGTTCTAGCAGAACACTTTATTATTTAATATTTCTATTAATAAACAAAAGTACACACTGCCAAACCTAAAAGTGCATACTATCCAGAGGAGGAAAAGAATGTTATCTTCTTTCCTTTGTTCTCAAAATAAAAATAAAACAAAGCTAAGCATTAGAGAAAAAACCACAGTTAGTTATAAAGAATTAAGCCAGCTTCTGTATGATGATTACAGATTTTCAGTATCCAAACCAAGATGCCTTAACAAAATCTGATCTAGCAAACGGTCTTTTTTTCGTTTCTTTTAAGAAAATTACCTACTTTTTAGTCACCAAAAATCAACCTGCTTCAAGAGCAACACTGCAACCCCTCCACCCCAAACCCCCAAAAGTCCCCCAAAAGATTGTATTTGTAGGTGGCAACTAACCAGCAGTATATAACCACTGTTTCGGTGTTTTTTAATAAAATCTTTATTATACTTTTATATTATTTATCTATTTATATGTATATTAAAAAAGGCCCTTTAATTTTCTCTCACGAGCTCGAGGCCAGTGTGAGGTTTAAAAAAAAAAAAAAAAAAAAAGGTGGGGAAAAATTCTCACATAGGCCACGAGGTGGCACCGTTTAAACACCCAATTTACTCATTCTGGCCCCCTTGCTGCTGCTGTTCAGAAATCTGTTAACAGGTTTTGCCTGTAATGGAATAAACGGAAATGTAGATTATGGTACAACACTCTGAAACTACTATCCATTTTAACTGCTACTGCAACTACAATCGAGTGTAAAGCCATATTGAAACAAAACATATCAATGGTTCTGAGGATGCTCAAGCTTATTTTCTGTTCAAAAGATCATCTGTAAACACCTAAAATTGTATCATGCTCCAAAACTCCCCCTCCCTGGATGCACTGTGCAAATGCAAACATGCTATTCCCTAGCTGCTTCTCTCTCATTGTTACACTAACAAAGAATCAGCAGTGAAAAATATGGTAATACACCTGGAATTCATTTTACAACCAAGGGTCCTGCTTTTGTAAAAGGCAGAGATCCACAGCACAGTTGAGCTCCTTCTGCTCTTTAGTCAGTAGGAGCCCATTTAAAGAACCAAAAAAAAAATTCCAAAGAAACAAACAAAAGGCTTGCAAATGTGCTTAGCGGTTTTGTAAGACCACCAATCAGTAATGTATTTACCCAGACTAATTTTATAAAGGGTGCCTTGTACAACGTTACCTGCTCCATGAGGTATTTTAAACAAACTGCAAACAATGTGCAGAGACGTTTTTGTAATAGAAACTGCAGGTGTGAGTGAACTTTTTTTTCCACAAGTATAAATAAGAAATCCTGCACTAGCAGTCACTCTGTAACTAAAACAGTGTTCTTGGGTCTCAGATCTACACTCTGACATACACACAGCTCACCAGAACCTTTGACGTAAGGTTTTCAGAGGAGCTGAGCGGTTCCTAATCCCTTTAAAGCAGTATAAATACCTGCGTCAAAGAACTCAAAAATATTTACGGCCTTTTGGTATTTTAGGTGCTTCTAGCCACCACTCTGTAGACATACAAGGGATACATGGCACAGAATCAAATTAGTTAGCATCTCATTGATAATACTGCACATTAGGCAAGCACTTCAGACGTCTCTACAAACACCAGCAAGATTCCTCTGCACGCCACAAGATTTCACATTTACTCCCAGAATTCTTCTACGCATCTTGATACTCATTCATCAGACAAACATCTTATGGTGATCTAGAGAGCAGCCGTGGCTTGGCATCCATCTCAAAGAGGCTACGCACTTACTCCGCTGCTTTAGAAAAAGTGTCATTACCATCTATGGACAGCAGGCACTCACTGGAGGAACAGCACAAAGGAGTCAGTTTCAGGCCTATGCCTAAACTCAGTATTGACTTGCTCTCTCCTGAGTGATCGGAAAATATCCACACAGAAATTACGATGATACAACTCTAAAATCTGCTTTTAGCAGCTTCTGCTCTTTGACCTAGCTTTTTCAACAGGAACGTGTCGTCTTTGGCATTTTCAGCACTCCCTCTTGGCCTTTCTGTGGTTCTCCACATGCAGACACTGAAATTCCCTTATGAAGTCTTTATTTCCACTGAGCAATCTTGATTATATTATTCACCAGCATACCAACATATGTAGTCACATATTAACTCCTGCTAACTTCCTGAGCTTTGTCTTTTCTGAAATACTGAGCCACACAGTTCAAACTGCTGATGCACAGTAGTAACTAGCAAAAAGTCAGAGAGTTCTTAAGCAGGCAAGTGGGATGATCCAGTTTTGTTCTTTTTTATTTTTTTTTAAATCCTGGCAAAAGCCGTACTCTCAGGCGCTACTCTGGGTAACTGTTGAGAAAGTGTGGCTTTTAGTGGGAATACTGCTAAACCTGTCAACTATCTCAAAGCATTCAGGTTTGAATCTACCCAGAGAATGGTGAGATGTAAAAGTTCTTCTGTTTGTTATCCGATTCTTGAAAAATATGAGGAAAGTTCTGGTAACTCTAGAAGACACAGAGACAGTTTAAAGCCATCTAACCTTTAAAGGTTAGTGCAATACCTAATTTCTGAGAATACGTAGTGACTTACAGGTCTTCCCTTTGGTCCTCGTTCTCCTCGTGGTCCTTGTGAGCCTGGAGGTCCCTGAAAGAAAGATTAGAAACACTAAGTACCTTTTAAACTATCTAACGATTAATAAAGCTCTGAAAATATGAAATGCAATGCTTATTTGAAAATTAATGTGGTTCTTTTTTTTCACATGATCATAAAGTAAACAGCTACAATCACCAAGTACTCAATATTTCTTCTCAATAGTACATTGCCTGAACGGAGCAGAACCAGGATGCAGAGATCTACAAAATGGTTGCATCTCTAATGTGCTCCACAGGTTAATTTAGCGAAGGTTTTCTGAATGCTGGAGGCTCTTCATGCAGAGATGTACAGGTTTGAGACACCCTTCCTGCTAGTCCCAAACAGCTCACTGCTTAGCCACAGCCAGGGAGCATACTGCATCTCCTTCTACTCCTGCTAGAAAAGCATTTCCCAGCATCAACCTCAGACAAAGGTCCTCAGACACGCATGTACTACAAGCACACATCCATTCACTTAGGGCATGGGTTGACCTGACACTTGTTGACTCCTCAAATCCAGCAGCTTTGCAGACAATACCCACTACAGGCACGGAATAGTCCTCCTTCACCTCACCCTCACAGTACAAAACAGAAATGGCAGAAAGTGGAAAATGCTATCATCAGAGAAAAAGAAGTTCAAAAAGCACTCACAGCTGGTCCCGGGCGGCCTCGTATTCCTGAAACCTAAAGAAGGCAATATAAATTAAAAGTTACCACACAACATTACGGCCATATTTGTAATGACTACCCTGCAGAAAATTAGTTATTGAAAAGTAAATAGCAAGACAGAAAATTAAAGTACCAGGCAAGTTGTAAGGCTTTTGGGGGAGGAAAAAAAAAAAAAAAAATTCACTGGTTAACTCTTTCCAGCTTGGAGTCTTTTTATAAGCAGTACCAGCAAAATCTTGGAAGTATCATTGTTATTCTAAAAAAAGATGAAATAAGTGAATGACAATGATTTAGTCTCAACTTACTGATTCTTTTAATTTGTTTGTCTTCATGCTAGAAAGGGATAATAAAGATATAAAATGACAACTTACTTCACCAGTTTTCTCAAGTGTCTCTACACTTTCCAGATACTAACTTACCATTATACCTCCACAAAATTCTAACTATAAAAATAAAGGCTATGACAGATTTAAGTCGAGATTTTTTTCCCAAAATGCAACTGACAGGAATTTCTAACGTAACATATGTGAAACTGTAATTAACTCCATTCCTTTCATTCCTAGGCTGTACATTTTTGTTTTATTTCCTTAATTACTGCAATTCTGCTTTAAAGCACCAAAATGTGCACTTCTAGGGTGTGCTGATAAACGCAGAAAAAAAAAATAGACTTACAGGTGGCACTATTCCAGGTTCTCCTTTTTGTCCCTGATGGAAAAAAATACAAAAACATCAGACGGCAAAAAAACAAGTGAAAGTACAATTAACAGTACCAATTTCACCAATACTGTCCCCGTGACTGTGACAAATAATAAGACTTCTCTAAGGATACAACTGAGACTAAATTAAAGTACCTGCAATAGCTAATCTGTACTATTTTTAATGACTATGGACACTAGATTCAATGAAGGCTATAAATTAACAGACTTTCTCTAACTGCATAACATACTGGCTGAAAGAAGAGTCAAACTAAAAAAATACCATGATATTTAAGTACTAGAAAACACGTTGTAGTTCTGTTATTAGATGATTTGATTCATACGAAAGGCAGAGCCAGAGCAGCATCAGATTCCATTTCTTCAAGACACTAAATTAAAATTCCTGTCATTAAATTCATGGACATAAAAAACCTGCATGTCCATCTGCAGGACAGGGACAGAATACCAACTGGTATGGCATAGCTTCAGAGTGAAGGGGATAGCATTTGCCAACTGACTTTTCTTTGAGCTGAATGTGTTGACAATGATTATGTGTTACATGAAATAACTGAGTTTAGACTTACTGGTGGTAACCAGTTTAGTAACGAAAAAAAGAGGACTTTGTAAAGATAAAAAATTTCCTGCCTTGTTTATCAAGTAATAAAGCGCCGGTTACAGTCCATTTATTTCCATGAACTACCTCTGCATAGAGAGCTACTCGGTTTTAGTGAGTGTATATACTCAATCACCTAAAAATTATTTCGGTTATTTCTTGTAGCTGCTTACTATCTCAGAAGCTCATGTATCACACTGTATTTTAATTTCTTTTGTAAAAATAGATCTTCTCTTTGTTTAATTGCATGCTATGAGCGATGCTGCCCACAGAATTGTGGCTCTGTGCAAGAACACATCATCCCAGCGCTACCTACTGCACAGTGGGCAGCTAAGTGTCAGCAAAAACCAAGCTGCAAGTTTTAATAGTTTGGCTTCTAATGACCTAGTGGTCCCTTCCCTCATTTTGTGGCACTGCTAGAGATGAAACAACCAAACTACTCAAACTGGAATTCCTTTGATGTAGACAGCAGGGATTTTCAGCCAGGGGATTCTCTATATTAAGACCAGGATTTTTGCTTGCATCCCAGCATTTTTTCCATGTGGACTGCAATCTCCCTAGCCACTGCGGAAGACCAAGAGGAAAGAATTAAGTGTTTTCAGCAGAGCTTGTATTTATTTTCTGTGAAGCACTCCAAGGAGATGCAAGAGATTCTTTTAACAGTTGTAATACACTTTAAAAAAAAAAAAAAGTAAAGTAAATCTTACCTTTCTTCCTCTACCTATTAAAAAGGAGAAAAGAAGAGAAGACAGGAAATTAATGTTTTTACTCTGAGAGATAGAACACTGTAAGAGTTGAGCGAAGGTGTTGCAGCTAGAGCCATCCCTGATCCTGGATGCACATAAGATGGTCTATCGCCTACAGGGAGCTGGGGAAGTTCCCACGGACAGACATACTCCCTTGTTCACGTGTGAGGAACTGCAATGGTTTGCAACGATGTCCCCCAATTCTCAGCCTTTTTCATCATTGCACAGAATGAGAAAAAGCACTTCAGGAAAGCAGAATATCTTGTGGGGAATTGTCAGCATCTAGCCTAATAACTGACAGTGAAGTCGAAGGAAGCTTTATTATTGACTTCAATATAAGCAATGTTGATGGATCCACAACATATTACATGGTATTATTCAAAAACCAGAGCTGACTGAGGGATTTTTGACCTTTTCTTGTTTGAAAAGCACCTGCAATATCACATGCCTGCATTCAGAGCCATATAACCACACTCATACCCATAAAAATCCTCCAGAGGAACATTTTATTAATACCTTGAAAAACAGTAAGGAATTCTGGAATGTATCCATACTGGTTTTGCATTTGCTGGGTGTACCTTGTTGGCGTTGGCCTAATGCCTCCCAAAACACAGCAGGATGCACCATCTATTTATTAATGCTTGCCACATCTTGCTCCGTTGCCCGATTACACAAGTCTCTATTACATGCTCTTTATCACTACTTTGTTCTATATTAAGCTAATCAACAGCAATTACATCTCATAAAGGAAGTGGGTTTTTTATTATTATTAATGAGCATTAATTGCAAGTTAAGAGATTTTCTTTTAGGAAAATTGAGGGGAGATTGCTTCATCCAAGTCTCTCCAGGAAGAAGAAATGGACTGTAAAAGACATCATCTTTAAGGTATGTAACAGAAAGTATGCAAACGGGGATTTAACAATGCTTCATGCTACTTTTTATTCCTATGTCTCACAAAAGGATCACGTATCCATGTTTGCACTTTGGGGAAACACTTTATACTGTTTACATATAATGCTTACATTTATTCATCTATTGGAGGGACCTCAAATTGAGCATTATATTAGAGCACGCACTTCATTTATTATATATATTTATATAATAAAAATATATTTATCTTGAAACGTTCATATTTCCGTTCCAGATGAACCACAAAAAGAAGCAAGTATTCAACCTCCCTGAAATATCAAGATGGAATTCAGATCAACCTTTTAGTTACAAAGCCCATTTGGGCTCATATCAGATTCACAGTCAGAAGAAAACTGTTTCCAGAGCCAGCTCAGGTGCAGCCCAAGACGCAAGATAACTGCCAAATACCTACTATTTTCAGATTTGAACTTTCACCACAGAAATACTATTAGAAACTTCAATATCATGAGGTGCCTAGTTTTTTGGGCTGTCTCTCCTTTCAAAAAAAGCAGACTGCAAAGCAATCTTACCAATGGTGGTGTCAAAATCGCGTGTTGTATGGGGACACACAGGACAGCACTCTCCCGGGGGCACCTGCGGGTTCTCACACTCCAGCACATCTTGACACTGGATTTCATCGCAAAGAATAGCTCCATTGTCACAGACGCAAATTTGGCAAGGTGAGGGCTTCCAAATATCCCTGTTCAGGTACATCTGGCCATTTTGAGTGCAGGCTATTTCTTCAACATCTTCTCCTGGGATAGGAGAGAGAATATACAACACATTTCCCAACTGAGAAATCAAAGCAGGAGTAAGTCTGGACAAGGAAAGAGCACATCTGGAGATGAGAAGCAGCACCACATACACAAAGAAAACATTCCACCAGCATAGCTGAAGTTGATATTAAGGACTTTTAAATATCAGTCATATTAAATGTCTGTCCTATTTTACCACCTTATTTCCTGGTCAGAAAGAAGTAAAATCGAGTCATTACGGAGTGCACAAACCCAACGCAGTATCAAATGAACATTGCCTCATGAGTCTCTGGATGTCATTGTGCTCAGCAGGGTACCAGCTCTGCACCGAGGAACTCCTGCCATGTGCCTGTTCTTTCTAACTCTTGTGTGCGGGGCATCAGACACGCCTGACTGGGGAGAAGAACCTGTGAGACTTCTGTACGAAACAGCATACGCTACCTGCTCCCTGCTGCAGGTAGCTTACACAGCCAGAATTACGACAGTGTTGAACAGATGTGGCGGTGTTTGTTGAAAAGAAAAAAAAACCTCCTTTACTGGGGTCTTGGTTTGAGGTAATACCAACACGGAGAATCAAATCTTCCAAACAGGACAGTCAGTCACTGTCCAGTGGCAACACCGGTCTCTACTGCAAGGGTACTTGCAGCAATGCCCCCAGCTGAGCGAAGAGAGGCTCCTCAAACCACTTATTTTGCTCAGGTTTTTTATAATCCAGCTGGTCATGGCTCTACATGATTACCCCACCACATGCATTATACTATTGCTATGGATATATATTAACTACATACAAAATACCTCTTAAATATTTTAACTATATATGAAAGACTATCCTATGTTGCCATTTATATTGGAACAGCATTGACTGTCTATATGCATACATCCTATCTATCTACATATTCACATATTTGTATGGAGGTCATTCTATTTTACTGAAGTTGCGTGTAATTTTTAACCTAATCCACCCCATTTACAGGTGGTTTACTTTCTTTCCTGTCTTAGTACTATTCCTTTTCTTTCTTTTCCTTGAATTCCAATTTAATTTCTTACTAATAATTTAGAAATCCATTTAATATAGTTTTTGCTCTCTCCTCTCCAACCAATCTACCGTCACCAAGGCGGAACAACTTCTCGGGGTTGAATTTATAACTTAGAAACTTCAAAAATTTCCCCCCTTGACTGACAGCAGCATTTAAGGGGACACAACCATCTGTTTAGGTACTGTTCTATCTGTACTTAGGTCTATGCCTTTGTTTTCTTCCTACTCTGTAGGCAAATACTCCAAATATCTGGATTATTTTTTTAATCATGAGGTGACTATATCTCAGTATCTCCCCCTATAAATAAAATATGTCTGATAAAGAATTTTAAAAAATCAAGTGGAAACTTTTCTTTGGGTATCCAACATTTTACAGAACAGCTCAGCAGCAAAAAAAAAAAAAAAAAAAAAAAGGGGGGGGGTTTAA
>JAVKLA010000001.1:18460832-18481450 GCA_034782735.1 Sagittarius serpentarius
GAAACACTGGCACAGGTTGCCCAGAGAGGTGGCAGAAGCCCCATCCCTGGGAACATTCAAGGCCAGGCTGGACGGGGGCTCTGAGCAACCCGACCTAGTCGAAGCTGTCCCTGCTCATTGCAAGGGGGTTGGACTAGATGACCTTTAAAGGTCCCTTCCAACCCAAACCATCCTATGATTCTATGATTAGTGAAAATGAGTTTCAAAGCAGTCTGCAAATATAAAAGGGAAGGTAGACAAAACACCCTATGATATATTAAAGGACTCATTCATTCATGAGCTTGCACAAAGGACCTTTGTGAAACAGGATTTCAGTGAAAAGCACAGTGAGTACAACAATTATTTTTCTGCTACATAGTGATCTGTTGGAGGACCAGTTTTGCTTTAAAGAACTATTTGATCAAAAGTCAAACAGTCACTTACCGCTAATATACTAAATCATCACACTCAGAGACTACAAATCAACAGTTTGGAAGTAAAAAATCACATCATGCACTGACATACCCAGGCCCAGTTTTGTGACAACACTGAAATCGTGCTAATTACTGGGGGGGAACCCCCATCCCAGCCACTAGATGGCTGTCAAAGCCCGTCAGTCATCACGAGTAAGTGTCAAAGAAGTTCATGCACAGTAAAGGCATGCAAGGCACACCCTGCTTTGAGCACTTTATGCTGAGCTTGGTTTTCTTTACAAGTAAATTTATCTCAAGGTTAATTCCACTCCTCAACCAGCCAACAACAGGAGAAGTGTTTTTTAAAAGACAGCATACGAAACCATTTCAGTCTTGCACCACCAGATACACATTGTTTTGAAAGCAACACCCAGAAATTCACTGCTGCTTGGTTTGATGTTTAAAGTCCCTCCTCATGATCATACTCACTGCTTTTGGTGACTTCTGGTTCACATCTTTCACGTGAACAAGGAAAGTAAGGCCTGGGCATGGAATCAGGTAGAACAAAAAAGAAAGAAAGAAAAAGAAAGAACGGAAAATGACACCATAAAAAGAAATATTAAGGGGGGGGGGAACACGAACACAGTGTCGTGAGCAAAATATTTTAAAGGAAAAGTGTAAGGAGAGGGAAAAAAAAGACTACTCCACACGTACAAACAGGGAGGCTTGCTGAAGCTGTCATCCTAAGGTCTTATTTCCCCTTGCAGAAATGTCCCCAAAGCCCCAAACTATACTCTCTTGTTCCCCATCTCTGCTTATAGACAACCTAATACGGAAGCAGTCAACCACCATTACCTCAGCTAAGGAGACAGCAGGTACACGATGGAAGAGAATACATCCTTCAATGCCCTGCTTGGGAAAAATATGGCCCAAGCAAAACGTGCAAATCTATAGGTTTTCTGCAGACATTAACAACTCTGGTTCATAGATGAAATGGTAAGGGAAAGAAAAGGATTTGACAACGAAGCAGCTCCATTTCGTTGCATTTCTACTAGTCCTACCAATGCGATAACTAAAGGAGCCTAAAGGCTGATAGACCTCTACCAGCAGTAGAGAACATAGCCTAACAAAGGCAGGAAAGATGATGACTGGTATTGAAAGCACAGTCTGCCACAGTTTTATGCTTTCTTCTGCCAAGAGGGACTTCCTGATGCACACTGTAACCAAACCCCAGTACTTCCACACTGCTAAACGTAAGAAGACTGGGACACAGGAAGTTTGGTTATTTAATGAAAAAGGGTTGGAAATGAAACAGCTTGTGCAGGTAGCTTCTCACCCTCTCTTTGTCATCCTGATGCTACTTTGTGAAAAGTGTAAGGAAATACAAGATTACATAGATACAGTGTTTTTTAAGCTTAAAAAACATTTCTAGACTGTGAAAAGCTGAGTTTCAAGTTATGAATTACAAAATTTAATCCCGCTGACTCACAAAGCAGAGGTGCAGAAGTAAATCAAAGTGAAAGATGATACGTGCTAACAACCATTTTGCAGATGTACTGTTGTGCATTTGTACCGACTGCCAAGAGAGGGACAAGAGGAACTTGGTGTTAATAATATTTGATTGTCAGCCTGTTGCAACAATAACGCAAGAGCTTGATTCATTTTCCATTAAATCATTGGAAAAAAACTCTCATTTACTCCAATAAGAATCAGACTGCCTGTTTTGTTTATCTTTTGATAACTTTTTTTGGGGTGGTAATAAATAAAGTATTATTCGAATTACTGTGCCACGCAAATTCTAATGCAAACAACAATTATTTTGAAAATCAGATACTTTTCAGGAGTGCTGATAAATACAAAACCTACTTTGCATTTGTTGCGCAGAAACAATTCTTGTTAATAATGATTAACACACAGTTTACATAAGTACTTTACAGTTACATACCTAAGGATGAACCTGAAATCCCTCACCCACAAAAGACTGAATTGATTCACAATTCACTTAATATGAAATATTTGACTGTCAAAATGAAATCAAATTTGCATTCAGACATTTCCACTCAGGATGCATCATACATCTCTGTGAACTTTAGGTAACAGCTGCAGTACAACAATACACTGAAGTCCAAATAACTCAGCATTCTCTTGGAAACACTAACCACTAACGAGGTCTCTAACGCAGTGTTAATTCACCAAGGGTTACAGAAGATGAATGTCCTCTCAGTGGCTTCAAATTCACTTTAAGTCTCCCTGCACAGCCAAGAGAATAAGCAAGGAATGACACACGCAGATTCATCAAGAGTATTATGCAGAGGATTTATTCATTACAGGGCTGTCTAGAAGAATAACTAGCACAGACATTCATTGGTCTAAAATAAAATGGCTTTTTCAAAGTCTGTGGCTCTGTGTTGGTTTATGCCAGCTGACAGTCCGAATGAACACTTCATTCTGCATTTCCCTTATGGTTTCCTAAGGAAATTAGGCTTATGTGATCCTACTGGCAGCACTTGACACCTGTGCCCCCAAGCCCATTTGACTCCAGTGGTTGATTTCAGCCAAGTTTGACAGAGACCTTGTGAGAGACCAGGTCAGTAAGATAATTAATTGTGCTCCCGCAAATTTTGTGAACATGCGCAGTTAGGAAGAGAAGGGAGTTCCGAGTTACTGCCCCACCAAGGCTCCCTTGTAAACAAGTGGGTAATAACAAATCCCTTTCATTATACTTTTGGGAATGTGCACAGGCACACAGTTTAAAACACAAACCTGTAAGAAACCATCCTGCGGAGTTCCTGCTTAAAAATATCCTAGAGGACAATTTGCAAAGTTGACAATAAATAATTGTTTTTAAAAAGCATTCCACAGATTAAAATACATTGAATGGTCTTAACCCCAACTGAGTTTTCAATGGGATTGAGGGGGTCAACCCTCTAGACTGCAGCTAGGAGCTGCAACCCTTTGTGCCTTGTTTCAGAAGCAGAAAAGTCCCAGGGTGTTCTCCTAAACGATGTAGATAATTCTAAAATACGTATTTTAGGAGTGGAAAATTACAGACAACTGGTTTTGCTGCAGAGTCTACAAATAACGTTAAGTATCAATAAATACTACTAAGTATCAAGGTGCAAATCAGCTCTCAAGCAGAGGCTTAATTGCTACAGGAGTTAACCAAAGCCTTACTAAAGACATACACTTTGTGGCTGGCCAGTCGCTTCTGGCTGGCACTAAGGGGAGGGAGTTAACCCTCCGAGATTCCATCAACCAAGAAAATCCAACCTCCAAACTCTAAACAACAGTCCAGAGGCAGAAAGCAACAGCAAAACTATGTACCCTGATTCGGGAGAAGAGGTAATCCCCCAGGTAAAGGGCTGTCCGAGTGTGATCTGGCAACTGGGTTGTCTCTTCCAGAAAATTGTGCCAAAATAAATAATTCTGTTTTCCACTCAGCGCTGTGATTCCAGATTTGGCTGAATAGGAAAAATTGAAAAGGAGAAACTATGTTTAGGATATTGTTAGACTCCTCTGAATGAATTTTAAACTAACATCCAAAGAATACAACTGCTTCTTCGCGCTTTCCTTAACTGGATGGAAACAATACTACCCTAGATTTGGTTTGGTAGTCCGTATTGCCCCAGCTCACAGGTTCACGTATGTATGTCTCCATCACTGCAAGTAGGAGTTTTGCTTGCCTTTTTATGGATAAGTTAATTTCCAACTCAGAAAAATCAAGAACAATGTTTTTATTACAAGATTCAACACATGCTGGATACAAAGGCAGAATATACTGGGATCCCTTCCAGTAAAAAGGATTTCTCTTGCTGGTCTCACAGCATTATCCAGTGTTTATTATACTGTTCAATTCCCTAAAAGCATCTGATGATGTTGTATCGGCATATTAACCTCACTGTTCCTGAGCTACTGAAGAAGACTCAACCCCTCTAAACACCCCATCTTATGCTACGGACAGGACAGGAAACTGGGCAGCAGCGGCACTTTGCTGAAAGATTGGTCAGGCTGGTCCTTTTCTGTTGGGTTACTCCACAGTCTTGGACCTGCATACTTCAAAAGCACGTCAATAAACAAACTCCCTAGAGTTATCCCATGAATAACGTTAGATGTAAGCATGGTTTTACTTTGTTCTTCTGGTTTTACTTCCGTTCACAAGTGGGATGGCTGGACACATTACTTGGTGCCTGTAGAACAGGGTGAAGGAAGGAGTTGGAACAGCTTGATCTGCCAGCAGTGCTTACACAAATACTCTCAGATGACAGCAATCAAGCCTCAAGCATATAGTGGCAAAAAAAATTACTTCCAAATGTCTAAGGCTGGGCAACAAGAAGGCATTCAGGGCATGCCTGAGAAAATACTGTTGCAGATTTCGGCAACCGGAGCAAATCAGTCAAAAGCTGAAGTCAGTAGCAGGGTGCCTGGTCTCTGCTGGAGCCCCTGCCTGGCCACAAATGCTCTGCTTGGACTTTGTCATGCAAGGTAGTTACAGTGAAGTCAGTTCAGCTATAGCCACTTGTAGCACAGTTTTCTTCTTGACTCGGGGCAGAGAGCCTAAAAAGAGTGCTTATCGTAGCCAATTATTATGTTTTATTATTTCAAAAGAGGCTTGAGACAACAGAGATCATTTGTTTTTCTAAGCAAAGTGTTGGAGCACATTCTTGACTCCGAGATGACGTTTTTAAGCGGAATCACTTTCATTTGCATGAAGACAGGCTGGTCCCACAGAAACAGCAGATTCTTTTGGCAAGGAGCTTACAAAGAGAACGTGTAGCAAGAGCGTTTCAGTCAGTGGAGGCAGAACAGGGCCAGGGCTCAGCACTGCTGAAGGCTCACAGGTTCAGCAATACAGGCATTGTCATTAAAATTGCAACAGAATTAAAACTGCAATTAGCACATTTCCCCAAACGTAAGAGGCTTCCATTCCGGAAGCAAACCTAAAATGTAAGAGGCTTCATTCCGGAAGCAAACATGCCCCAAAGGTGGGAATTCTGCCCAACATGCTGCTACTGCAAATTAAAATAAATCTTATCAGGACACAAGGAACTGTGCCTAATGTATTTAAAACTAAGTCTAAATAGCAAGATTACAATGAAAATGTAATATTCTTCTACTGCCTACTTTGGCTTACTGTTCTGGAATCCACAAATGCTTGATTTTGGTCTTTCCAAAATCCAGTCTTGGACTGCTGCGCATCAGTAAAAAATAATGCATTTTGGCTGTGAAGAAAATTCTTTCAGCTGCTTCCTGTGCCAGTACCAGCGAGACATGGTTTCCACTCACAGTACATTTGGATTCCTGTAGTAAATCTATCAGCGGTTCACAAGAAGCCATCTTGGTTGTCCAGCCAGCCAGAAACCGACTGCCCAACCAACAAGCCATGCAGGGTAAGATAGCACTGTGTCAGCCAGGTTCTGAAATAACCGTTTCTTGATGGTCCCAGCACTGATCCTTGAAGAACATCACCATTATCTAGCCACCAGCTGGACTTTGAACTGCCAACCATTACTCTTTGAACTTGATAGCCCCACCAGGTTTTCATTCACCTTGTTGTGCACCCATTCAATCCCATACTGAACATGGGACTGAATACTTCCCCAATTTGCCTATGGATGCTATGGAAGACGGCATCAAAAGCCTTGCCAAACTAAAGGCCACTGCTCTTCCTTTGTGCACTGAGCCAATTATCTCATTGTAGAAGGCCGTCAGATTTAAACAATTCAATAGCAAAGGGAAAATTTACTAAGTAGAGAGTCCCTAACTGCAGTCTGATCTTCTCTGCACCCAGCTATCCAGACTCTTACAAGTTCCACTGTTCTAGTTTCGCATACGCTGTAATACTCAAAAGTCTAACTGATAAAATAACCACGCACTGCAAAAGAACTGGTTTGCCTTCCTTGTTTTGTAGGATTTAGCTCTTTTGAAGTCAGACAAAATGCATACGGATGTCTTTTCTTATTACATCGAAGAGAAACACACTTGCTGCTGCCCAAACATCCTCATTCTTTGAAGCTATACACATCAAAGTTCAACAGAAACCTATCATTACACATTGCCTTTTCCACAAAGCTTTTCTACGTTGTGGTTTGCAAAGTAGACTCATGTAATCCCCTAAATGCATCCTTGCTGGCTAATATGACCCTCTTTTTCAACTAAAAATATAGATTTGTAATTAGTAAGAAAATTCAATTCCATAATTAAAAATCCTTGCATTCCAACAGACTCAGCATTTCAAACTGAAGTGAAAACTACCCAGTGTTTGGGTGGAGTAGGAAGGTATTGCTGGAAAGCTATACTCATAATATGGTGTTTGTACAGCAAAGCTATTCATTTGCTGAAACTCTGGGCCTCTGAGAAATTAAAAAAGAAGAACGGTAAGCAAGAAAGTCTGCAAAGATTCCAGGAACAAAGCCTCTTATTTCTTTTCTGCTACCATTACCTTTACCACACTTCAGACATCTCAGTCAGCAACTTCTGGTTTCAAGATGACATGGAATAGGCTTTGGCAGCCCTCAGGGCATCCTAGCTGCTTTCTGCACAGCATGAGGGATGAAGGTTATAAAGGAGCATCCTAGTTTTAAGCATAATCTAAAGTCAATCACACACATGTGCATGAGGAAGAGAGAGATGATTTAGGTGTGTCTCATGCCCAAGAAAGTTTAACTCCTACACAAGTTAAACTTATTACTCACAGCTATAGCAGCAATAAGCCGTTTCCTTCTTTCAGTGCATAGAAGTAACAATGTCAGTAACAGAAAGTGAGTAGAGATGAGGTCATTTCAATAAAGGTTAGGGATGAGACAATCCTTAAGACTGAATATAAAAGCAAGACAATTAGCACTGGTTCAGGAAATTTTCTACAATTTTTTTTTTTGTTGTTGGAAAGCACTGAATTACTGAAATACCAAGGAAATTGCTTTTATTAGATACATCCACTTGAAAACCTTTCCTTTCATTTTCAGGATGTTTGAAATTACGTATTTCAGTCAAGAAAACATCAGAGTTTGCTAGAGAAAACTTTATACCAAGAAAGCCTTGTAAAAACCATCCAAGTCAAACTGAGGAAAAATGTTTTCATCTGCCTGACCCATTCCATCTTTTTCATAATTACTGAGTCATGACACCTCTTCAAGGTTGCCTCAATTCATCCAGACTGGCTAGGAAAACCCAGATATTTATAAGCAGCTTCCACTCCAGCACAGGCTGGTGGTTGCATACAGCAGCTTCCAGGATGTCTTCAAGTAGACTCTCACATCTGCAGACCAACATACTTACCTTAACTTGATTCCTACTAGAAGAAGAATAGAGCTAGGTCAGGGGAAGAATATCTTTACTCCATTTTCAGAGCATTGCATAACTTCGTTAAATTTAAGAAGGAAGTTTAAACAGAACCCAGTTTCTTATTTTGCCTTTATACTACCGTGGAAAATGGTAACCTTGTTAATAAGGAATTAATGTTAATACAGCATCAATGTTAATACGGCATCGTAAGAAAAATCTAGTGTGAAAGACGAATTAGAGGTATCTTTGCCTATCTGCAGACTCTCTGTTGCTGCATTCTGCATTTGAATGAAGTTAAATATTTTTAGTTCAATTTCATTTTTAACTTGGCCTTGGTATTGTCCCACATCTTGGTTCATAAATATTAAAAATGAGCATAAAAAAAGACTCTGAATGTAAAAGGAAAAAAAAAAAGCATCAGTGAAGAAGAAATTCTATCCACCCTGTCATTCAGATGCATAATGTTGATAAACGTTCTTTAAAAGGACACATACCATCCATTACTTTGCTCTCCTGCAGGATTATGGTTTCTGGGACAGAGGAAATGAAAGGCTTTCCTGCAGGCTCTCCTGCTCTTATTCGTTGGATATCCTTCCATACTTCAGGGATGAAGCATTATGAACTTCTGTCAGGCAAAGAGTCCATACTAAAAAGGTTTTGAATTAATTAAAATTCAAGTAGGGATGCGTAGTTTAAAACAAACCAGCCGTCATCACCTCCAGCTACTGTTTGCTTTGAACTTAGTCTACTTTGTTTCCCTTAGTTCCTCTTTTCAAAACTACTTTATCATTTTTCAGATCTTTTTAATTTTATCCTATTGTTTCTTTGATATGAGCCTTTAAAAGCCCAAGAAAGCAGCATCCAAGTTACAAGAACATTTTTTTCCAAAGCAAAGCTCTACAAATACTGACATCTTTTCACAGCAGGTAACTCTCACAGCAGAGTTAGGAGATGCTGTCAGGTGCATGTAAATGCACGAAATACAGAAACGCTGGTTATTTTCCCTTTTGTAAAATAACGGAAATCCGTGTTGGGTTGAGAGAAGCATCCACGCATAAGGGATGCAAGTTAAGATATTAGACTTGAGATAACTTTTAGGAAACAATTCAGGGTATGGGGGCACTCTAGTGTGACTATGCCCCATTGCTGGTGTAAATACTCAGCCTTCCATTGCACTCAGAAATCTGTACAAACCACACAGGGAACCCTGACTTATAATTGGGCTCTTACGTGACCAAAGTTGGTTTGGTCTTCGGATTGGAAATCACCAACTGGAAGCCAGGAATTATGCACATCACCTTTGACTCAGTTTAACAGTGAAAACAGGTGTCCTAGTTTACCTGTCTCCAAAACTACATGATAGTAGTACATACACAGCTGGGGAAAAAAAAAAAAAAAACAAAACCAAAAAAACCCTGCCTTTTTGTATTATTACTTAGTCTTCAGTGCTATTAAATGATAAGCCTTTGGGGACAGAGCCACTGGCATCAAAAGACACCCATTAATGTCAGTGGGCTTTAATCCCATGCAAAGCATTATTGCCTTACATTCAGAGGCACTGAAATGTCATGATGCATTGCATCACTTCAGCTTCTTATAAACATACTTCGGTAGAGGATTTTTTCTCTCTAATGCAGTAGATCGTTAGAAGTGACTATTTGTGGTACATAAAATCCATGATCAATCACATCTTTCACACTGTACTTAAGACTGCAATGCAAGCAACAAATAAGAATAGCCCAATTACTTCTTTCAACTTTACAGTTTAGGACTTCTCACAGACTACCTAAAGGTCCTCTTTAGGGCCCGGTGGGCTCTACTTGAACAGGGAATTATCGCAGGTTTTGCATTTAAACAATACTCTGTGATTGAAGCAGCAGCTCGGCATACAAATGTGATAGAAGTCCATTCACCAGCTCTCCTTGGTATTTTTCAAGTGACTCCCTGGAGAAGCTCAAATAACGTTTTTCTTGGTTCAGTTAAACTCCAACTTATCGCAAGCTCACCTGAGCTTTTCAAGGTCTTACTTATCCTCAAAGAGCATCTTCATTTCCTATCTTCTTATGTTCCTACATAATTTCATTTTCTGAACCACAAAAACCTTGCACTTTGTCTTCTTCCTCCAAACCCAAAATTCCTCCTGGGAAACTCTGTTGTCTTTCCCTAAGAAGGAAAACATACCTTTCCTTTACTTCACCACCTCAGGTATCTTTGAGTGTTACACCAATAAGATACCTTAACGTTATCATTTCCCTTTCAAGAACTGCTCGATAAAATTTTGTATGCATCAGTAACTCCATAGCAAGAATCCACAATACCTCATCCTATTAGAAAAAAAGAAATCAATACCACTCTATAACTTCAGAACAGACAACCATTTTTTTATTTTTTTTTTTTTTTACCATCAGTTTAGAACCAGGAATCCAGTTCAGCAAAGTACTAATTGTGTTGGAACATGCTCTCAGTAACAACAGTGAAGTCCGATGCTTGTCATGATCAAGACGACAGGAGTGAGATCATTATCTTGGTTCTTCAAAGCCTTTAAGATATTTATGTTCAAGTCCTTTAAGAGGTGGCTTTACTGCCCAAGTCACTACTCCCATTTCTGTGTTAAATAAGACTGGAACATCTATGTGCAAATTAACATGTTTTGTTCTACCCACCTACTGAAATTCAGTTAAACACACAGATAATTACAATTATCAACAGCATAGCCAAAAGTACTCGCATTTCTTACACTTGAAGAAAAAGGCTGGAAATACGGTGTTGCATTCTCAGCTGATTCAAAGAGTCACAGCTCTGAAAAACCAGTAGCTGTCAGTAAACTATCTCCTCCAGTTTACGCCAACTAAAGGTTTTGACTTTCAGCCTCTTGATCAGCATCTGGTTTTTACACAGATATCTATCACTCTGTTCTAAGAAAGTTCCCAGAGGATTAGAAATAGCTGGCATCTATCAACAAAGTAGACGAGAGGTTTGTGATAATTTCCAGAACACAGTGTCCTATTGCTAAATTTGACACTAGTGAAGAAATGTAATATTGCCAGTGTCCTTCCTCACTAACCCCTTCTCCACCAGTGGTCTGTGTTAATGTAGCTACTCCCAACAATCTTTCATGCAAATAAGGTCAAATATGTCACGACTGTATTATTTTTAAAATATCATTACTCCTACCTGGTTAGTGGGCTCGTACCTAGAATCAAATTCTTTAATGGCTTCTTAACATGATATAATTTTTCCAAAATAAAATGCACTACAGGAAATAAGGAGTGATTACTTCAGACATTAAAGATGCACACTAGTGCTTTTTTAAGATGGACAGAGCGCCCTCAGGGATGAGTGTCCAATAGTGGACCTAGTGTCCAACAGCGGACCTACAATGCATGAGCCACACGACTGAGCTGCACATACACAGAGGAAAGATATGAACAACAAACCAGACTATACCGTACATGCAGTGAGACCAAGCTCTGTGTCTCATGGCAGGCAGAGCTGTCATGCACGTGTGCTGCACCCAGACCTTCCAAATACTTTACAAACAGCCAGTACTCAAGAGCAGCTTCCTAACTGGCTTCAAGTATAACGTAAGTTCTGCCTTAAAGAAAACCGTGGTCTAAAAGTGAACTGCTAACACACCAATGCACATCTCCTTGGCAGAGTGCTTTGCTGTCTGGCTCTTTTCAAAAATTCACGTGAGACTTCAGACTTTCAGTAATGTTGCAAAGTATACTAGATGCATCTAATAAAACAAATTTATTTTATACTCCTAGACCACCTGCAAGACCTTCTTCACACCTTCAGCAGGCCTTTAGCACTGAGTTGGCAACACAGGATGAAATAATTCTTCTCTACTTTTATTCACCAGGGCCTTACTGAAAATTTAAAGCAAAACACTCCAAGGCTTACAGTCTCCCAACATCTGTTGTCATGAATCTGACAATTACACATGACAAAGACAATAGAAAGAATTGCATTAAATGAGCAAAAGAGGAAAACAGACAAATTTTCAGAGACTAAATATACAGAACCTCATCCTTAGTTTGTATGAATGGGTACAGGTGTACTGAAGGTAAGGCATCAGCATCAACACTGACAGACTCTCCCGCTGTTTACAACAGCTCTTCAGCACAGTCATCTCCTGCATCAGTTTTTAAACAAGTGGATGAGTAGCAATTTTAAGAGCTGCAGAACAAGATGCGTATCTAAGCGTGGTCCTCTGTGTGGCAACCCTGATGAACTAGCAAAACTGATGAACTGGGAGAATATAAAAAGGAATACAGCTTTTAGCCTCTGGCAATGAAATCTGCATAAATCGATATATTAACTGCATGGTATCAAAAGGGAGAACTATCTTTCAGAGAGTTCTATCTTATCACTCCTGTGCAATGCACAGACATAGAAGAAGAGAGCAAAATATTTTCATAGCAAGAAGTTTGACAAGAAAAGATAATAACCACCTTACTGGAAACAGATGGTTTACACTGCTGTGCTATACATAAAGTTGTGTCAGCATTGCCACAAAAGGCCTGCCACTTTCCAGCAGTTTTCAAGCTTGCAGGCAACATCTCTACTAATAAGATGCAATCCCAGTAGTAACCTCGGAAAATTGGGAAAAAAGTCATTCTTGAGCTAACGTTGGAAAAGCGAGAAGGGGGGTGTTTGTGGGGGCAGACTGACAGAAAAAGTGATACTATCCCAGCAGTTCACTGATTTCTACCAGAAACAAGTCACTATGCAAGGTCATATCTCAGTCTGCTTTTGCGGATGTTTATGGCACAACTGCGGTGACTTCACTGATGCAGAATCATAAAGCACATCATCTCTCTGATATACTGTCATATATGTACAAATATGCATATACAATAAGTATTTTTATGAACAGTTGTAAACCAAGGATAAGACCTGTTAGAAACTGAAAATAACACAGATAAAAGTTATTTGTGATGTATGTAAAAGGTTAAGTCCTAAAACAAAAAATAAATCTTTGTATAATGGATGAGGCGCCACAGACTTCATTATAGCTGAAACAAACCCCAAATTACAGAAGTTGGGGTTCAATGTGTGCTCCTCACTACATAGCGGAATTTGCGCACGAGACTTGGAGGCAGAATTCGATCTAGAACTGATGATTATCTACGATAATTTAATGCATGTACACTACGTAGTGAAAATGAATGGATTTTTTAAGATCTATGTTAAAAGTAGATATCACAAGGCTTCTCTTTCCACTCAGTTCTGGATCCAACCCAGAATTTAACATCATAGTTTAGACCCCTCTGATTCAACAATCACAAAAAATTTTTTTAACCTCATGAAATTTGGACCGGGCTCTTCTTTGTACACTTACACAATTCACTTCACATTTACTAGTTCTCTGTTCTTCTTGTGCTAGAAACTTCAGAGTATTCAAATTTCCTCTTATATTTCGACCACAAATCCTTTCCTGACAAGGAATTCGCTCACTGCTTGACAGGGGACTTCTTCATGGGCTTTTTTGTGGTTGGTGGGGTGGGTTTGGGTTTTTTTTTTTACTGTTGTGGAAGGCACTGAAAATGAATAGTAAGTTAAACACTGCCAACGTGACAGATTAAATTTGTATCAGATGCTGCGAGCTACTGCAGCTACTCTCATATGTAAAACATGAGAATGTAAAAAAAGTGCAACAAAGGTTACACCCACCTAAAGCTAGATAACAGCTTTATATTAGAGAGAAATATTATATATAATATTAGCTACACAAATATTATCTTTATATTTGTATATGTATATAATTAGATCAGTTAAGTGTCTGGGAAATCCCTCAAAGAGGCAACTTTCAGAAACTTGAAAACTGTTGCTTTGTTTTTGAGTGAATGCGTAATTGAGCTGAGCATTGAGCTCCACGGCATTTTGGCAGGGGTGTAGCCTCCTGTACAATTTGGTACTAGGAAGTGTGAGCACAAGAAACTGGTATAAATTTCTGTTTACACTGGGCCACAGGGTGGATCTTCCCTGTTAATATACTGTAGTAGGAATGGGGAGAAATTTACTTCCAAGATGAGATGCACCCCATCGCGCACAGCTGATAAACTGCTATATTACATAGAAATCGCTATGGTTTTATTTTAATACAATACTCGCCAATTTAGAAATCCAGTCATTTAAAACTGCTATGGAGTGTATTTTGCAGTTTTTCTGATTTAATTTTCTTCTACCAGGAGCAAATATATGAGGTGAAAATATGCCTTTCTTCAACATCACCCATAAGTCTGATTTTACGCTAAAAATGTATTATGCCAAAACATGGACTATTCCTTGGGCACTACAAAGTATACCTTCATTTTTTTAAATTATCTGGTCATATTTTGGAAGACAGCGATTCAATAGACTTGTATCAATGAGGTTTGGGGATGCAAAATATGCTTTCAACGTGTTCAAAGAGCAATGTAAGTTATGTAGTTTCAAGGCTGACCCACATAGCACAGTTCCATATGTCTGGCCGCACCGTTTTAACAAAGTTAAAAATAAATTGTGTTCAGAAGCAAACCCCACTTTGAGGCATTCCTTCGATACCCCCACTTGAAGAATATAAACAGGCTT
The DNA here is from genome assembly GCA_034782735.1 of Sagittarius serpentarius. Taxonomy (NCBI): domain Eukaryota; kingdom Metazoa; phylum Chordata; class Aves; order Accipitriformes; family Sagittariidae; genus Sagittarius; species Sagittarius serpentarius. The sequence goes on from JAVKLA010000001.1 coordinate 18,475,085, forward strand.
GTTGTTTCACGGCCCCTAACGCTCTTGATATTAAGCGGAACAGCATAGTTTACACTCAATAAAGTCCGTAATTCAGATATAACAATTTACAAAACCACATAGCTCAGATTGCTTGTTGTACTTTGTAGAATCTTTTCAACAAATCAGAAAGATGACTGTTGAGTGAGATAGTTATGGCATTAGTTAACGAGTAATAATAAATAAATAACAAAAGTCAATCCTAAAAAAATAATCTCGCGTAGCTGCTGAGTATCTGGCCATTGAAACTAGTTAAAAGTCTTAATATTCTTCAATTTTGAATACAAACCCCAGAAATACTCATTAGTTTCTATCTGCTCATCAGGAAAATACACAATCTCTAAATATAGAAAAGGTATTATTTCATGGAGATGGTTGCAATGATCAAACTGAAATTATTACACTGTAAAATCATTCTTAGACACTGGCATTTATTGATTCTACTATACTATATTATTGATTCTACTATATCTGCCACATGGATTAAAAGCTTTGGTTTGGTATATATCAGCTCTGTACGCTATTACAAGTATCTGTAGAAACCATATTCTCCACAATGACTATACAGCATTTTGTAATTACATTTCAAGATTCAATTCAAACAATATTTCAGTTAATGGCGTTAACCTAATCTTTTCTTAACTGTTATGTTACTAAGCCACACATTGCACATTTTTAAAGAAACAATATTAAATATGTAATTAAAGCTAAGCATACTGATTGGATTCTCAACATATTATGTGTCGCAAAAACAGTTTCAATCCTCTATAATTTCTTAGTTGGTTTGCTTATTAAACTTAAGTAGATACTTTTGTGTATTGCATCTACAATTTAACGTAATTTACTCGAGACGTGGAACTCTTCTACAAATCTGCCTGAGGACTTGTTTGCCCTGTTAGAAGTTATCTTCATTACATGCAATTAGAGTGAAGAAACAAGTTACAAAAATGATAGAAGGCAGAAGCAGAGGTAGATTACTGCAGGCAAATCTCGTGCGAGACCTGCGCATTCGTACTTCATTGCACTTGGTTTAGCAGCAGTTCCAGGACGCTTACACAGGCAAAGAAAGTTACTTGTAATGGAGCTGAACTGTGTACATGAAAGCAAAAAAAAACCCCCAAAACCCCAAACCTAAAAACTCTCAGTCTGACCACCATTTCAGTTACAGCCCTTTTCCCAGACCTGACTAAATATCACTGAAGGCCATCCACTAAATCCCACTGAAATTAACTGGAATCCTCTCATCCTCTGTAAGAGGCATTTCAACCCACTAAGTTAAAAATGGGGTCAGCTCCAGATGCCTGGCCAATATTATGTAATAACCACACTGGAGTCAGCCTTCAAAAAAAAAAAAAAAAACAAACAAAAAAACAGGAAAAAACCAAACAAACCCAAAACCCAAACAACACTAGCACAAGATTTCTAGTACATATGAATATTGATATAATGTAACAATTTTCAAATTCAAAGTAATAAAAGTAATAGAAATCACTGTTGAGCTTTAATGGTCTTATTAAGGCACAAAAGAATAATAAAGATGTCATGGTAGGAACGGAACAGCGCATAACAGAGTTAATACATTTCAATATACCTCTTTTTAAATACTAAGCAAATACTGAGGTTCCAAGGCTTCCAGCAACACGCAAACAGACAAGACATTAGACCCCACAAGACGTAACATGACCCCACTGACATTATCAAGAAGCACAGATGAGAACCAAATGTCCACAGGAACCTCACCTGTGTCTGAGAGACTGCGTTTTCCAATTAGATAAATGAGGAACCATCAAAAACCTAAAAAGTACTTTAACAATTCTTGAGAAACTAGAAGAACGAGGCACGCTAAGTTTTTTAATAATGATGTAATCAATAAAAACATAGTTTGGTCAAACACAGTATACTAGGCTCAAGGGTAAAGTGGTGAAAATGAATGAAGTGTGATATACAGAGGGCCAGAGAATAGAGCGTCTAACAGTCCCTTTCACCTCCAAATACAAGAATCCAGTGAATAATCTTTCACAAACTCAACAAGGTGCTACAGAAATTATTATTTTTATATCTCTCTCTCTCTCCATATTTACCTTTGGACAACATGATTTATTTACTTTTATTCCAAACTATGTAATTTTACAGGGACCTGTATTGGTGCTATGGAATAAGTAGTTCACTTAAATACTTTGGAAGAATTGTTCTTTAAATACTGGAGCAAATTCTGGGGTGAAATCCATGGCTCACAGATGAACATCATACTGCCTTCTTCATAGTGGTGAAATTCCCTCTTCAAGACAGACCGACCACTTAGGTTTAAAAGGGGTAAATACACAAAGGACTCCCAATGTTTTGCTTTCAGTGTGTACGCCCTATATATTTATTACCATATATAGAACCGAGCAAGGTTTATTCCGTGTTTGCCTCCTGAAACCCCTGCTTCATCCTGAACTCGATATATATAGGACAGTCTTTGATACTAAGCAGTCATTCAAATGGCGCGTGATCCAGCCTTAACACATCTCCATTACAATGCTCCTTTTCAACGTCTGGGAACTTTCCAGGCTCCACAAAGGAAGAAATTATTTTAACTCAGCACCAGAGATTCCACCTCAGATAATAACAGATGGAAGCAAAACTTCACTACATCACAACAGACTGTGAGAACACATTCTCCAAAGATTTGAAATCAAGGTAGGGTTTGAGGATGTTACACAGCGTTGAAAAAAGCCACCAACGATACTCTTACACATTTTCGTAACTTGTGATTTCTACGAATTTCTTCGCACACAGGACACCACACGATACCTAACTTGAACCTAACTGACAGTGGGTACCAAAGCAGTCCTAAACGATAAATTCTCATCTCCTGATGAGTCAACAGAGAGCAGCAGAGGAGGTATTTTAAGGACTGTAGAAGAAGGTTCTGCCTGCCCAGGCAGACAGAGTTTCTCCATGGACATCTTCAAACACACCTGCACTATGCTCATAGGGTGAGAGCTCTTGAGCCTGGGGGCAGTTCAAGCGCCGATCCTACAACAAGGCCAGAATGGTGCAGAGCCAGCAGGATGCTGAGCCCTGCACTACAGCAAGCCACCAAGAGCTGCTGAAGCCAGCAGTCGCTCTGGGAACTGCCTGGATGCCTGCACCAATGGAGCAGTTTGAAGAGTCAGCTCACTAAGCTTTATCAATTAACTAGTCTTTAATGACTAAATTAGACTGATTACTTTTTTTTCCCTGCTACAGATGCTTATTGCCACTTTGGTATGTAAAAGCTTCCTTATATGCAAGCTGGTCATTTTCAAGAAAAGTTACATTTATTAGACTGTCACCGTAGGCTTTGCAGGATATCTTTGTCTCAAAAGCCTGAGCTAATGAAACTATGAAACACAGAGGTACACACAGATATCTATTTTCAAAAAATCCAGAAACCAGAACATTGTCCTGCAGTTACTAAGACCCATCGGAAACTTCACATCTCACAAAGCAGTCCGAAAGAAGCTTGAACAAGAATGAGACACAGATAACTAATGACTTTTCCAATACAAAACAAAGCCATGTATTGTCCTCTAAATTGCTCTACTGCTGCCCATGCCGAAATAACAGATAAGTCCATTTCCAAACCAAACCCTAAAATCCGGCTTAATTATTCTTCAATGATTCTCTCACGCTTCATGAACATGTGTTCTGAAAGCTTTAAAACTAAAATTGAATCCTCTAACAAAGTATTTCTAAGAAGTAACTAAGCTTTGTTTAAAATAGCATAACTGTGTTTGTTTAAGGTAAGATTAGCTCAATTTACAGCATGATTAGTCTTCTATTCAATTACTGCAGATGTATTTTTTGGCTCCCAAATCCCCACTGGTTCAAAGGCCACTGTACAGCTACTGTTTCATTTTCCTTCACTGTATGACTAGTAAACCTCTGATCAATACCTCCAACAAGCACTTTCACATGAATTTCCATCCTCACAGAAAGCCTGCCAATCTCAAGAGACAAAAGAGCTTCTGTGCCACAGCTTATATCTATTTTTGTATCATAGGAGCTCATTTTTCTAGGCAGTAAGTGGTAGCTTCCTGCCAGATCCGCCCACTCATACTGCACTTTCTCATGGTGAACACTTCAAAGCACCCAGAGGAGGAATTATGGTTTAACAAATATAAAAGCGCTCTACCTAATAAAACTATTGATCTAAGCTTTGCAACCTGAAGTTCTAGCTCATGATCCATTTTCTGCTTCTGTATCAGCTATTCATATCAACATACATGAAAGTACGCCTCTGTGGACCATTACTACTGCTCAGTCTTGGACCTTCTCTTCAAAGAAAAGGGAATTCCTTGTAACGGCATATTGCCAGGAGCTGATGGCTAAGAAACCAAACTATTAACACCATTTTTACCCTCCATTTTCCTTGCTCTGCCTATAGGGTTAAGATTGCTTCAGTTACCTACTCACTAAGCGTAATAAATATATCTAGCAAAACTCTCCCCCATTAACAAAATATTTAGAGTAAAATTTAAGAAGTTGACTACAGCAAATAGCACTTAGCTTTTTTTAGATGAAGGAGCTTGAAATATTACTTTGAAAAACACCTACCCTGAGACATAAGCAACTTCTATGTCAGAGGAATGCTCCCTCAGAAGTAGCGCATGAGTTAGGGTCAGAAAGGAAGGAGTATCTATCAGCCTTTTTGTACTGCAAACAGGTGGTGACTGCTTAAAACGTACACATATTCCTCTAATTTCCAGTGACTACAGCACATCACGTATTTTTAAATGGTTTATTTCAATTTATTTGCAATCATCACGTCTGTTGGAAAGCATAATGAATACATGCGGAGATACCTAACAGCAACAAAGCAAATCAGCACTTGCCAGAACAACTTCAAAGCTCTTAAGACGCATAGCAAGAATCAAAACGATGCTGCAGAAATTTATCTTCCAGCCTCTTCTATTTACAGCCGACTAGCAGCACTGCCTTTTAAGTGTTATCTCGCCTACGGTGAGTAGAAATACATCCTGCTGCTCTTTACTATCTTCTGGCACTAGCTGCTAATTCACAGCCAGGCTATAGATTCTGCCATTTCATCCCTAGGACTCAGGTCAGCCCCCAGGGGACGGTGACAATCCTACTGCAGGGAACTGGAGGCTCGACCCTGTAAGCACTCCTTTCCGTTGCTGAATGGTTTTGAAACCTGAAGCAGCTGAACGAGACACACGCTTGCACCTAACAGCAGCACTGCTCAAGATCATCACCTGTTAGGAAGTTTTCTCCCAACTGCTTTTTAAAAGTCACTTTAGTACTTTAGATATCTGTCTTTAATGGCAAACAGCATAAAGTAACACGAGATTTCTTCTTCTCTTCCTATTTTGAACTAAGCCAAGTATCACTTCACATTTACAAAGGAATTCTGAAAATACGGATCTGAGCCTAAACCAGATTTTTTTAATAATCCAAAATTGTAACTTCTGTTGGCAAGACAAACACCGATAAAATCTAAATTACTGACTTAGCACATTATTTAACTCTTTACCAAAAGATATAAACATGGACAGCGCATAAAAAGCTGCAAAAACTCTTCTAGGAACTTACTCACTTGGAACAGCGCTTTACCACCACATTACAACGAACACTGCTGTTACAGTTGTCCCCAGGTAAGGATTCAGTTTCTTTGCATGTTCAGGAGTCTGTGACTTCAAGGAATGTGAGCTACAGTTTGAAACACTAGTTTCCCTTTTTCCTTCCATTAATTACAATCACCCACAAAATTTTAATTCATGACTTATGCATTACATTATTTTATAATATCCTGCTCGGTGCTGGATAGCATAATATAATAAATGGAGAACTGACACAATCACTCCGGGATTTCATTAATTCTGAATTTTTGATGGATTTATATGCATGGAATTTCTTTCTGTCTTTCAAATAGCCCAGTCTGGAAATGTACCAGGTTCAACATACTACACTTAACAGACGTTTAGTGTACGTTCTTACCAGTTAAAAAAATGTATATCGTAACAAAATAGCAGGCCAGTGCCAACTTTTAAAAAAATTCAAACTCGTTTGAGAGTAGGCATCAAAATGTTTGCATTAGAAGTATACAATATTATTGTTAATCATTCTTCTGTCCTATCTGTTTTTTATCAAAGTGTAGCAATACAAAGAGGCATTAAAAACAGAAGCAATTCATTTAGCTGTGTGAAACCAGCAGTTTGTATGTCGTAAGGATAACAGTTTTATTTCAGACTGCTGTACAAGGAAAAAAATCTGGGACGCATTGTGATCAACGTATAGCAGACTAGAAACTTCCCTCCTAGAAAGAGAAAAATAAGCCGGTTGGGAGGATTCTTGGAAAAG